>OX578285.1:60950451-61557741 GCA_951217055.1 Gerris lacustris
CCTTTATAGAGACACTCATTTAGCGACCCTTGTTTAGTTTTACTTGAAGCGTCAAACACTACTCTCAATTTGGACTTTGTACCTTCTTGCTTGAAGACACAATGATGGGGTATCACATATGATGACGGCTCTTCAGTTACACTCATGTGTCCTAAGTCTATGTAATCTCTCATGAATTTATGGTACTCCATTTTGAGAGTCGGGTCTCTTTCCAACTTCTTTTCTAAATTGATGAAGCGAACAATAGCTTGATTTCTTGATAGAGGGAACTCAAGGTTAGATTTCCGGAACGGTAATGCTACTACATATCTTCCATCGGGTTCTCTGTAATACGTGTTAAGAAAATGATCCTCACAATGTTGGTCTTCCGATGACACTATAGCCGAGATACAACAGGTTCCTCAATTTCCCAGAACTTTGACATCTGTTTACTCAGGTCTGAAATATCTTCGGTGATAAAAGACGTTACTCGATTAGACTTCAACCCTGCAGATCGGCCTGCGACGACGTAACCAAAAATTGTTGGCAATACTTTTGGAAGGTGTGATGCCACAGAAACAGGAGCCCCAGAAATTATATCAAAATAAATGTCTGCCCCCGCCAAGAAGTCTATGGGTCCTGGCTTCCAAAAGTATGGGTCTGCCAATTTGAAGTTGTTAAAAGACTTAAATGGGAGAGAAGTCAAGTTAATGTGAGGAAGTTCGTTCGTAATTTTAGAGACTACGATCGCTTCTGTAGATAATTCCGGATGACTGGAATCACAAGGTTTCATAGAACATGTGAGTTGCCCCTGCATTCCTTTGAGTTGTGTTTGGCCTACTCCTGAAATAGACCGTGACGTAGGATGCAGTGGTAGTCCCAGATGAGTCGCACAACTTTGAGTCATAAACGAACACTGACTCCCACAATCTAGCACCATGCGCACGACTTGATAACAACCAGATGTGTCCTTAACATGTGCACGGGCAGTCCCTAATAAAACTTCACCGCAGGTTGCCATACCACTAAAGTCTGTTTGAGATGTACTGGGTTTACCACTAGCGCGATTATCTACCGTGAGTCCAGACTTAGGAGTCGCTTGGTGAGAGTTAGTGTCAGCGGGTGACTCATCAGGATCGTGCAGCCATGAATGGTGATGACCTTGACAGTGTCTACATGTTCTTGAAGATGGACAGGCATCTTGTTTGTGTAAAACTGAAAGACAGTTCAGACATCCAACCCAGTCCTTAAGCGCCTTCTTCTTATCGGCTACAGCAAGGCCTTTGAAAAGACCACACTGATACAAAGTGTGTTTGCGATTGCAGATAGGGCATGGAGGTGATCTAGGTGATTTTCGTTCAGATGAAACAGGTGTAGTCGTTGACCCAGAAGTGTTCTGTGGTGTACTACCACCTGCGTCTTGTTGTTGAATTAATTTCTTTGAATCAGCAAAAAAAGACGATTTTGTTGTCTTGGACTTTGGACTCTGTTGTGAGCCAGATTTAAAGCGGTAGGTATTTGGAGAACTGATGGACCTCGGAGTTACACCTGATGGTGTCGAGATATCAGAAGCTGCAAACTCAAGAGTCCTACACTCATTTTTCAAAAAATTAACCAAAGATTCAAAACCTGGATATTCGGCGTTATTGTCCCTTTCAAATGCCTTTCTTGTTGAGGGATCAATACATCTTACAGTAAGGGTGAATAATATGAATTCGTCGAGATTCGGTATCTTTAATAACTTTAATGAGGCTATGTTTTCTATCACTGTGGTTAAAAATGATTTAAGTGTCTTAACATTCGGTTTAGAGCTCATAGGTTTAAAGTCCAATAACGGTTTTAAATAATTAGTGGCAAGAATTCTTTTGTTATTGTAATTACTTAAAATTAACTCGTAAGCCTGCTCGTAGGTATCCTCTTGGATAGGTATACCCTTAATTAAACTTAGAGCTTCACCCTGTAATGACGACAACAGGAAATGAAACTTCTCTATGTTGGACAAAATTTCATCTTCGTGTATCATTGAATTAAAAGTGTCCCGAAATTGCGGCCATTTAGTGCTACTAGAACCATCGTACTTCGGAAGGTCAATGGGGGGCAAGCGAGTCTTTCCCCATCGTGATGACTCATTTCGATATACCGTAGATGTTGGTTTTAGAGGTGTAGGGTTCATATGATCTTCATAAATTGAATGAGCTTCGTAGAAAAGTCTTTCCACCCTACCGTTTAGTTGTTTTTCTTCTTTACTAGGAAATTCTTTCTTTAAATCTACACTCATATCACCAATTTGATCCCACTGTTCTCTATATAAAGTAAAGTATGGACGCAATTCTTTGTACATCCCTTTAAATATAAATAGTTGTGAAGGATCATTGGCTATGAGGCGTCCTTGCTCTGTAATGGCCCTAATTAATGAGGCGGTTCTCTGAAGTTTAGTCCTAAGACTCTTCAAACCCTCTTCCGAAGCCATGATTTGATCGAAGAAAAAAAATGAAGTAACTAAAATAAAATTACTTGAAAATAGATGAATATAAGTATAAAATAAATCAAGAGGATAAATGGAAGAGGCGTAAAGAGAAATCTTAGGGATTACTAAAAATAGGAAATTAAATCAAGGACAGGAAATAGTTAAAATTATAAGAACGAGAGAAAATAAAATAAATAATAAAGGTGAAATGAATAATTAATAAACTAATTACCTTTTAACTCAATTACCCCAAGATTATAATGAAAGAAAAAATAACCTGTAGAATAGGGTGGGTCGAAAAAACAAAATTTTTGAAAATTTAAAAAACGCCCCACCAGAAACTTGCCATATTGGAAGAAAATCCTGAGGAAAAAATTTGAGCCAAATCGGACTTCACTTAGGTCTCCCGAGGGGGGGTTGAAGTTTAGGAATTTTCGAAATTTGGAAAAATCGCAGCTTTAACAGGGTTTTTTGACATTTTTGTGTGCTAAACTACTTTTAATGTATATTTAATGTATATTTTTGTAATCTGCGATGCTTATTGTATAATAAAAACCCTTAACATATTACGTAACTTTATTATTTTTTATTATAACATGTGACATATATAAATGACTGCTTGAAAACTATAAAATTTAAACATTTTTTCCAGCTCCTAGCTTATTTTTTTTATTTTAACCAGTATAGAATCAAAAATAATTACCAGAGCTCACCAAGTGGAAGTGGCTGCATTCGAGCTCCTATAGTCCCCCTCTCCCCCTTTTTTAAAAATTTGACACTTGTCATATATAAATATCATTTAATTTACAAAAAAAAACCTAACTATTATATACTATACAAAACTATTAACAAACATATTATATTTTTATATTCAATTTATCTATGCGTTAAAATCTTTTTTACTTTCGAATCTTGGTATTTTATTTCTATTTATTTGGGTTTGAATCATTTAAAAATGACGATCCCCTGCTTTATGAACTGAAGTGGAGGCTTCTGTGACTAATTTCACACAGCGTTCAACGGCCTGAGTATATAAGTCAATTTGAGGCTTCCAACCATCTGAAACTGCTGTCATGGTCTCTGCTGTGGAAATAAGTTTTGTTTGCGGAGGTTCCGTCACTTTTATTGAGCTCCAGTCTATCATTTCAACATAACTCGTAGCGTCAAAATTAATTTCTGGAACTGTAAAAGCTCTTGCTTCTTTATTTTCATCACGGTTACTTCTCGCAGTAAAGATTCTCTTCCATCCGTCCTTTCGTATTTCAATATTCTCATCAGTCGACTGGCTCAAAGTCGACTACTTTTATTGTTTCGCATTGCAAAAGTGCTGATCCAATAGGTCCTGAAAAGGAATATGGGCCTTTAGTTTTGCCATCTAAATGTTCCACTAGATGACGTGGTGGTAATTCATTGGCATGTAACTGGCATATAGACCACTGAAGAGGTCGTCCAAGTCGGCACTCGACAAGTCTTATCACTCCTCTTCTAATGCCTGTGTTCAAGTTGGTCCCATCACAGCCCAGTACCATTAAATTAGAGGTATCTATATTTTTTTCTTTGAGGCAGATAAACATTGAGGAAACCAAACTTTCAGCAGTTCCGCTTATAGGTGAAACAAAATCCAAGTAACTCGAGCCTGGTTCTCGTATGAGCACGACATGTTTTTCTTTCACTTTATATAGCTTTCTATATATAGTGGTCTTTCAAAAAAGCGGTTGATCACTCTTGTCTGTGAATTGTTGGGAATAGAAGATTTTAACTAAATTTGAATAATTTTTTTTCAAAAACTTTTTTTTGGTAATAATAGATTTTTTGTATATATGTCATGTGTTATAATAAAAAATAATGAAGTTACGTAATATTTTAAGGGTTTTTATTATACAATAAGCATCGTAGATTACGAAAATATACATTAAATAAATATTAAAGTAGTTTAGCACGCAAAATTGTCGAAAAACCCTGTTAAAGCTGCGATTTTTCCAAATTTCGAAAATTCCTAAACTTCAACCCCCCCTCGGGAGACCTAAGTGAAGTCCGATTTGGCTCAAATTTTTTCCTCAGGATTTTCTTCCAATATGGCAAGTTTCTGGAGGGGCGTTTTTTGAATTTTCAAAAATTTTGTTTTTCGACCCACCCTACTGTAGAATAGGAAGAAAGTATACAAATTAAATAAAATAAGTATTAAATTAAGTAAACAAACCTTGGAACGATTCTCAATAAAATCTGAAATAAGATAAATAATCTAAATGATTCTAAAATGAAAATCTGAATTAAAATACTATTCACTGAGAGAAACATTCACGCACAACCTTATTACTTATAACTCAGTATTATTGTACAATATGAATAAATTCATAGAAATAATAAATTCTAATGTGTAATCCCTTACATATATTCAAAATAATTAAAATGTAATAGCATAAGTACCTATCATCTACAAAGAAAGAAATTGAAAACTTGAAATATTTAAAGATTTACAAATTAACCTTTTCAAAGTTAAGTTTCAGAAATAAAATTCATTAGAATTCAAAATTATTCGAATTAATTTTCAAAAAACAAAGTTGAGTTAATTTAAAATCAAAAATAAAAATTACTTACTATAACCTTGTAAAATGAAGTATTAAAAAAAATAAACATTTGTTGTCAAGGGACAAATTAAAAAGTAGGTAAAATAATAAAATTTTCTCCAAAAGAAAAGAAATAGAAAACACAGATATTTTGTTTATTCGTGAAATGTTCCAGTAAGAAAAAATAAATTTAAAAACATCATAAATCTTTAATAAATCAGAATTTGTTTTGAAAAATAATTCATACACAAAAGTTTCCAAAATTAAACGTGTTAAACAAATAAACTTTTGCAAATAAAAAACCGAGATAGTAAAAACCAAAATATTTATATAAAAACAAATTAAATATTCGGCCCCAATTGGACCAATTTTATGTGCAGGCAGATCTGAGATTAATTTGAGATTTAATCTCTGAGATCCAACCTCGTTGGGATAGCTGGTTTAATGTATAAAAAAAAAAAAATAGAAATAAAAAATAAATGAAATTGTAATTCTCATAAAATTCGTAAATGACAAAAAAAAAGTGAACTGTATTAATAAAATGAAAATGTAAATGACATACTAAGTATGTTGAAATAAACAGAATAAATTTCTCTTAAATAAAAAAGTGAAATGAATAGAAAAGGTTTATCTTTGTAGATTTAAACGTAAAAAATAAAATGTCCCCGTCGATAAGCGGAAAGCAGCAGCTGGTACTGTAATAAATTGTTACTCTGGAGATATTGATGTAAGAAGAAAACTCAAAAGATGATAAGGTAAATGGTAAATTGCTATATAAAGCCCCTACCGGTAATTAGAAGTATCCTATTCCTGAACACTACTAACTGGACCCGGAGATTGTCACATTCTCCTCAGTCACCTGTCGGGAGTCCCTAGTAAAGACGCAGTTTCCCCGTCCTGCAGTGAGTTCGAGACGCGATGTCTGAGCTGCCAGGTGAGACGGAGAAAAACGCACTTGCCTTTGACACTGCTTAGGGCCGACTGATCGGAAGGAGGAGGTGGAGGCAATCCGGCGATATGCGAGTGCAGTAAACACGGCGCGACCCTTGACCGTAACACGTCCTAATCCACCTACTGATACATCTTATCTTTTTTAACTATTAAAGATTAAAACCAGGCTATAGATATTACAAAATATAAAACGTATAAATTTAGTAAACAGACTTCTTACAATACAATTATTTTAAACCTAATACGTGCGTGAACAGGAACTCCAAGATCTCGCCGAAAACTAAGGTCATTTTACAATATATCTGGCAATATTTTGAATCCCAGAAAGGCAAGAAAGGTAATAATGTAAGTAGAGAGGTAATAAAGCACATTTGTTAAAACAATGTATTATTATTTAGACTGTTTTCATAAAAAAAACGTATAATTTGTTGCCTAATGCTGGTGTTTACTCATGTTAGAATAAATTATATGTTCAGAATAATAGCCGGAGCAAAAGCGGGTGAATAGAATGAAAAAAAAACTGTCATTCAAATAATAGAAATAACAATATGAATCTGGTTGGCAAAAAGGAGGAATGGGGAAAAAGTGTAAAGCATAGTAATATGTTAGGAGAAGAATATTGAAACACGTAGTGGGAAGATAAATAGAGGGCAATAAGGCTTAGGTAAAGCGATGTTATGCCTAGAGTTACTGTACCGCTTCAATCCACCACATACAGGGGGCTTCGCACTTACTACCGCATATGTTAGGTTTATTCATGCTGAGGGCATTATTACGAGAAATATGACTCTCCTACACCGGTCTTATTCTTGGACAAAACCATCAGCTTGAAATAAGAGCAATGTGAATCCGCCTTCAACTAACACCTTGGGGCTGCGAATTAAACCAACACCAAATGATTAGGGATTGTATGATCAGTTAGTACAATCAATTTAATCTCTTAATCATATTTAAATGTACATCATTAATAACTGGAATCTCGTACTTTGCTAAGGAGTGAGTTATTTATAATTTGATTCTTTTACCAGAGTATCTAGATGCCACAGTATTTTATAAAATGAGTAACCCCCCTTCTCCCCTCTCTCTGATGGATACAATAATTTTCAAAAATTATGCAGTAATCCTAAGTAGTAGTCCTTTCCCAAGTATTAACTTCCTAACTTCAGAAGATTAGTCTGGGCTTAATTCCCATAATATTTTATTAGGGTCCGCAGGCAAAACCAAGGACCCTTATATTTTCCTGCGTATGTCTGTCTGTCCGTCCGTCTGTCGCCTGCTCTCACGGTGACACCTTTTGTCCGATCACTTTGAAATTTGGCATATAGTATGTGCATATAGTATAGTACCTACCCACACATTTTAAAATTATAGCGACTTAAAAATATCATTTTTCAAAAAAATAAGGGTTAAAAAATAATTGTTTTTTCTGAAGATCGTGTGGGGTATCATATGAAAGGGTATGATACTTAAGTAAAGAAAAAAATAAAAACCCATATGTTGATGATAAATATTACCAACATTTGAAGTTTATCTTACACAATGATGACACTTTAGTGATACACAGCGTGACCGTGTGGATTAAATCACTTGTCACGCCTGCTAGGCTACTTATAAATCAAGGGCAGCACGAGGTCGTGGGTTCGATACCACGCCGCGCCACAATGCTCTGATTTACATGGCTCACTGATGATGATGACAATGATCACACCATACTCGCTTCGGTGGTACATTCTCCAGTGGTGTGATGTGTGAAGTGGCTGGAACTCTCAGAGTACAAATGGGACCAAGAAAGGCCTAGCTTCTAGGTTCGAACTAGTTTTACAACCTCCCCGACTAACTTCAATATGTTGTGTTTATTGTTTATTGTATACTGATTGGAGAGATTACACGAAATTGGATTACATGTGTTATTCTTGTGTATCAATCCTTCGAAATCAACTATTAACTGATGACACAAAAACATAAAAGTATTCAAATAAATGCTCAAAAGTGTTTTAGTGAGTTGCCTTTTTGGGTTTAAGAAAAAATTATTTATTCTTGCACGATATCAATATTTTTTGTTTTACTGTCATTTAATACTCAGTCTTTATTGTTGCTTTTGATAAAAATATATAACAAAACATATAGTATGTACCCAGAGAGCATCTTATACCTCTCAGATGCAATACCACCTAATTATGTTGCTTATTTTAGTTTTCATTTTTAGGTTTCTGTAAGAAGTACGAAAAGACACCTTATTATTATACAGTCTGTCCGTTAGTCCGTTGGCATGTTTCAATTCATAAACTACTATAGCTAGGAACATGAAATTCGGCACACAGGTGCCTCTTGGCTTTTGTGACAACTGTACTCTTTTTGAAGTTTTCACTCTTGATATTTCCAACATGGCGGCCAATATGGTGGGTGACTAAAAAAAGTGTTTTAAGTCTGTTTATAAGTTTTTAGTCACCATGACATTTTACACATCAATTTAAAGGTCTTGAAGTGTAGAAAAAGAATATGCAACTATTCAAATTCTTCACTTAATAATTTAAACTTAATCGTACAGAGGCCGGCGATTATCGCCTCACGTACTTACGTGAAGTGCGCCTTACTTGTTTTAATGATTGATTTTCATAGTAAATCGATTCGCCTTGATCGATCAAGCAAAACTAAACTTTTTTTTTATAAAATCCAAAAAACAAAACACAGCAACAATAAAAAATCACATCCAGGCTCTACATTATGCAAACTCGGAACTCAATATTGACGACTTCTAAAAGAAAATGTTTTTACTACCGTCGATAAAAATTGTCAATTTTCGTCTCTTTCAGCGTTCAAATAAATGTAATAAGAGAAAGTCCAATATCTAAGAAAAGTGCTTTTACATGCTAGTAAGAATGCGTAAAAAGGGCTATAAAACTGTTTTCTGTCGACTCCCGCCTAGTGTCAATTGAATTATCCGACATAGTTGAGCTGGAGGAGTAAGGAAATCAGAATGCATGTCCCCTAGGTCCTATTGTATCTTCTCATTTTCAGCACTTTCTCCCCTTTCAACCACCCATAAAACCCTTCTGAAGCGCTGCCTTCTTCTTTTCCCTCCGGTTTAAAAGCTTTTTTCAAGAATTTTTCAATTCTTTTAAAGCGTCACTTGAGATTAAATACAGAACTAAACTAGTACTCCAACGAGACAACTAACGCTTTAGGAATTATTAATGTCATTTTATCCAAAAGACAACATAATACTACAATTGGATATCTATACACTATTAGATAACTATAATATGTACTACAAGCATTTACTCTTAAAATAGTATTAAAAAAATGGTAAATAAGACTAAATATTAGTAGCTTCTAAGGCTAATATACCACTGAGGAATTTTGTTTCGAAACATTCTAAAGAAACTGTTCAAAAATTTTACTGATCCTCAGCTTTCTGCATCTGAAATGTTTCTATACTGTTCAGACACACCTTTTTACTTTCTTATATAAAGAGGAAGTATTGTGATAGAGCGAAAATTCGATTTTGAGATATTGATGGACTTACACGTAGTGAAGTACCCTGAGTCCAAAAGAGTGGTTTTTAAAAAATGTCTGTCCGTCGTATGTGCAGCCTAAACAATTGGGCCGATATTGACGAAATTTGGCATATACATGTTCAGAATCATACATGTACAGAAAAATCATACTATAAGGTGAAATCGTGAATTGAATTTTAGCTCTAAATTTGGGGGTGATTCCCTCCACCAAAACCAAATCATGTTTTTCATCATTTCTAATATTTAATTTCTGATTAAAATTTTTCATAACATGTGACCAAATAATGGTTATATTTTTGATTTTTAGGGAATTTTGACGAGAATCAGACGATTCAATAAATTCTAAATTTATTTTTAAAGTTTTTAACAATCCAAATGTAGTGTGATCTTCTAGTCAGTCAGGTCAGTAAGAAATTAATAGTTAAACTAAAATAGTTGTAAATTGTAATGTCCAATTAGTGTAAAGATTTGTAATTTGCCTGTATAGTAATTATTATGTTAATAAATTGTTTATAGCTTGAGAATGACCCAAGGAGGGGTCGAAATATCGCTAAAGAGTGCGTTTTCATTTGTTTCCTTAAGACCCAGCTACTAGTAAAGTGAACAAACAACTAAAGGAACCAACTCTCTACTTACTATTATACTATTGGAAGGTCGTGTGTATCCAAGATGAGTTTCAGCAGCCAAGAGAAGAAACTTAACCATAAGTTAAACCAGGGGTTACCAGAATAATTGATAAAAATTTCACTTACAAAAAAACCGTGTGGAAGGTAAAAGAATTATTTGTTAAAAAATGTAAAACCTTGGCTAGAAGAGACTACTTATACTGGCATAAGAATAACAATTTTTTACCAAAACATTTAATAGATATTAAAAACAAAGTTACAACAGTTTTTCAAAGAGATTTTCTAAAAAACCAAAATATAAAATTTATAAAACATTTTCTACAATCCATATTACAACTAGAAATTAAAGAATGTCACTGGAAATCTAAAACACTATCAAAACTTATTGAAGAACAATTAAACAAGATTAATGATGACGAAATTAAAAACTGCCTCCAAAATACTCTAGGTGAATTTAGTAGTCAATTTTTGTCTCTATTGAAAGAAAAGCATAACAAGAAGATCAATGTAAGAGAGAAACAAACTAATTTAACAATTTCTATAAAAGACAACTCAATTTTAGGGAAATATAGGATGTTACACAAGGAAGGGTGGGTCAACAATCATACTAACATGGATATCCCTGTAGAAGTTATTATTTTTTTAAGTTTAGGACCGAATTTTAATTTATTGCCTAAAACTCTTAACACGGAAATATACAGATTAATAGCAGACATAGAATTTTCAATGGATATAATAGACACACACTCTAATCATACAAATGCACAGAGAAGCCATGTAATAAATAAAATAACGAATTTTATTAGTAACTACAAAAACAAATCTAAATTAAAAACAGAGAGTATAGAAAGTGAGATACATAAAGATTCGATTAGGACTAATAAGTTTTTAAAAGATAACAAAGAACTAGTTATCTGCAAAGCTGATAAGGCTAAGGTAACAATAATCTTGACTAAAGATCAATACAATAATAAAATGAACGATTTGTTAAATGACAACAAAACTTAACGAATTATAAGAAACAATGCAGATGATACTATGAATAATGTTAAGAAGGAATACAATAAAATATTACAACATCTAAAGAAACACAATTATATTACAGACACTGAGAAAACTTCTTTAAATATCAATAGTTGTCATTTTGGAAGAATTTATGGCCTCATCAAAACTCACAAAGAAAATTATCCTCTTAGACCTATAATCAATGCAATCAATTCACCGAATGAAAAACTATCTGCCTTTATCAACCCATCACTTACTAATTTAAATAATAACAATATTTATGACTGCAACTATGTATTTACTTTCAAAGAACGTATTTCCACAATGGAATTAGACGACGATGAAATAATAGTTTCATTTGATTTCAAATCCCTTTTCACCAATATACCATTGAAGGAGGTGTACAAAATTATCCAAAAATCATGGATGGAAAGAGAGAGCCCCACACTAACATCAAATGCAAAACTACAATTTTAGATTGCGTTAAGTTCTGCTGTAGCAATAACTATTTTACGTTTACCAATAAATTATATAGACAACTAAACGGAGTCCCTATGGGAGGGAAGTTATCAGTGAACTTGAGTGGAATCCACATTAATTATCTTTTAAATTCAGTGTTAACCAAATCACCCATAAAACCCAAAATATTCATTAAATACATAGATGACTGCTTTCTAGTTATAAAGAAACATAAAGTAACAATACTACAAGAATAATTAAATAAAGTCCATAAAAACATTAAATTTACTGTAGAGTACGAGCTGGATAATAACCTTAATTTCCTAGACGTCAAGATAGAGAGAGTTGGAAACTCACTCAAAACGATGTGACTGGAAAAAAGAGAAAAAGGAGATAGATTCTTGAATTTCGTTTCAAATCACCCTTTCACACATAAAAGAATGACGACCAAAAACTTAATAGCAAGGGCAATAGCTTTAACAAATAATGAATACCTATCAGAAATTAATACCCAAATTTTTCAGAAGCTAATCAAGAATTTCTACCCCAGAAACCTTGTTCAAAAGCTCTGGTATGAATGCCAAAATACAAATAAAAATAAAGATTCTATCCAACAGGATGAAACGAATAATAGAGCAATTAAGAAATTTACAAGCTTGAGTTATGTTAAAGGTCTTTCAGAAGAAATTTCTACCCTCTACCAGGAGTTTGATTGCCAGATAAGTTTCGGGTTCAAACCTATTAATAAGATGGAAAATAAACATTACACCAAATTAAAAGATAAATTGAATATACGAGACCAGATAGGAGTAGTGTATGAGGTTCCTTGTCAGGTTTGCCCTGGAGTATACATTGGAGAAACCAGGCAAACATGGGGAAACCGACAGAAACAGCATGAAAGACCAGGTATTGGATTAGTATTGCCTACTTTCTTAGAATATAACAGATCCAGATGCAGTAAGTAACCATTTCTAATATTTAATTTCTAATTAAAATTTTTCATTATCATTAAATCATTATCATTAAAGCGAGCTTAATGCAAAAAATATTCAATATTAAGCAAATTAATAGTTGTTGTTAATCATGATGAGTTTAAAAGGATGATTGGAGAGACGGTAGTGCCGGGTGGGACTCTCTCTTCACTTGGAAGGTTAATCCGAGGGTTCCTGAAGGTGGTTTCACAGTCACAGCCAGCGGTTCGACACGGTGTATCCGTCAGTATAGATAACACTAGATTTTGTTTTCTGGTATCAGGGACCGAGATTATATTAGGAAGTAAGTCTAAGTTGTCTCGGACCGATATTTTTTTTTTGTTTTTTTAACCAAATGAACAAAGTTGCGCAACATTCGGTAGCGGGGACGTGTTCTGATCAAGTCATACTCACAAGTAGTGTCTTCTACCATGTGGAGCACTGAGCAAATTCTTTAATTATTTGAAGAATTACATTCTCATGTTTCTTTGAGGGATATTTTAACTGTAGATTACAAGAATAAAATTAAAAATAGAGAGATCTTGGATCATTTATCTGAAAAATTCGAAGTACCTATTTTAGTTTTAAAATTCTATTTCCAATCATTTGCAAGAGATTTTTAAATGCTATCCTAGATATCCTCAAATTTGAGGAAACCCGGCCAGTCCTCCAGCTTGAAAACATTGAAAATATTTATAAGGAAGTGGATCCTATTACGAATAAAGAATTTTAACACTTATTTAGGTGTTGACAATGTTTCGACCTTGCCGGTAATTTTCATGCCTAAAACAGCATTTATTTTTAATATAAGTTGCATACACTATAAATAATATACAGGGTGGGCCAAAACAAAACCGCACTTTTTTGAACACTTATAGCTCAGCTTCTGTAATAGATAGAGATATGGAGTTTACGGGGTCTGAAAGCTACATTCTTCAACTTTAAGTTTCTTATTTATTACTTAACAAACTATTGGGTGAAAGCCACGGAATGACGGTTTGAATTAGGGTCTTAAAGAAGTTGTTGTCCGGGTAGTAGTTGATGTGTGGTATTAAAGTTTTGATAGAATAAATAGCCATATGGTGGAGTAGGGGTTCTTTGTATAGGTAAGTGGGAAGAGTCCCTCAGTGTTATAATAAACATTGAAGATGTGTTATGCACAATGTTGCCTGAAATTTAAGATCAAATGCCAAATTACACGATTGTACAAGATGGTGCCCCGTCCCATCGCTCCTTGCAAACAATTCAATACTTGCAAGAAAATTACCCAGTCTTGATTTCCCAGACGAGTGGCCGCTTAACAGTCCAGACCTAAATCCAATTGATTACTCTGGCTGGGGTTGTTGAAAACCAAGAGTGTGTACGTGGGAGGCAGAATAAAGGACGTCGATGAACTTCGAAAGAGGATCCATCGTGCCTGGGAAGATATGCGTCAATCAACTATTGCTGGGACCAAATCCCAGTGGATTAGGAGAGTGCAGGCTGTCGTCAATGAACAAGGAGGACATATTAAACTATAAAACAAGTAAATCTGTAAAATATGCATTAGTTTTTTTTTGGTAATTTTTTTTAACATTAATTTTTTAAATACATTTATTTTATCAAAACTACCCGGACAGCGACTTTTTTAAGACCCTAATTCAGACCGTCATTGCATGGCTTTTACCTAATAGTTTATTAAGTTATATTAGTTAAGATATGAAATTTTATGTAGAAGAATATTGTTTTGAGACCCTGCAAACGCCATATCTCAATCTATTACAGAAGCTGAGCTATAAGTGTTCAAAAAAGTGCGTTACCCTAAACAAAAATCATTATTTTTCATCATTATTTATCATCATCATTTATCATCATTATTTATCATCATTATTTTAGGAACAGCGATCGATTTTTTCAGGTAAAATGGTCGTACCTTGGAAAATAACAAACAAATTATTGTGGCGAAACTGTAAATAGTATTTTTTGTTGCAAATGATGAGCAGAATCTGCCCTCTTCGTTTGTTACTTCGACCAAACACCCTGTATTGGTATGAATGGCACAGGGTTAGCGTGTCGATCTATATCAGCTGTATAATTCGTCAACATAATAGTTAGACACTTTTCTGTCACGATTTAATTATTAAGATTAAGAGCAAGTCATACACGATTCAAGTAAGCCAAGATTAAATCATGCAAGTTTAGTAAATTTAGATTTAAGTAAATTAAGATTAAAATTATTATTTAAACAAAAAAAAATAAAAATAAAACAAAAAATATATATATATATTATATATATACAGGGTGTCCCAGCTAATATGGAACAGCCGAAATACCACCGAAACAATGCTAGATAGAAAGATGCGGTTTTCAGGGTTTGATAATGGCTATAATTGCGCTTCCAGGAAAATGCTGAACATTTTCTGTGTTCAGCAAAAGTGTGTGCAGTTTACATAATAGAAAAAAATTGAATAGGAAGCCATGTTTTAGAATAAATTTGAATTCTATGGCTAAAATTAAGAATTTTTACTGTTCGAAATTTTTCGTTCCGAGCATTATTAGTTAACCGTATGGATGAACCTGCTCAAATTGAAACTTTACGTCCATTTTATAGCTAAACTAATGGATTTAGGAAAAAAATTCATGATACAAAAAGTTCTTATTTTTTGCCGTAATATCTAAATCTATTCTTAAAAACTTGCATTATTGGTATTTTTCACGTTTTGAACTCTGCTGCACTTTTTTTTAGCAAAAAAACCGTTACAAATAATATGTATTTTAGAAATAACTACGTTTTGTATCCTGAATTTGTTTCCTAAATCCATTATTTTAGCTGTAAAATGGACTAAGCTTCAAGTTTAGCAGGTTCAGGGCTCTTCAGACAGCAAACTAATCCTCAGAGCGAAAAATTTCCAACAGTTCTCAATTCTTATTTTTAGCCATAGAATCCAAATTTAGTCTAAAAAATATGGCTTCCTATTCACTTTTTTTCTATTATGTAAACTGCACACACTTTTGTTGAACACAGAAAATGTTCAGAATTTTTTCTGGAAGCGCATTTATAGCCATTATCAAACCCTGAAAACCGTATCCTGTTTCATATAAGCAGGGACACCCTGTAATATATATATACTATTTTATATACTATATATACAGGGTGGTCCAAAAGTCTCCCCCCCCCCTCTTATCTTTTGAACGGTTTGAGATAAATTAATGAAACTTGGGGGATCTCTACCATGCAAAGGAATGTTTGTTTTCATGCAATCACCCACTAGGGGCAACCACCCACTTTGCCCCCAGGCCACCCAACTTCAAAATTTCAAATTGGAGTGTATATTTTTGATAGCAGATTTGGCTTCTACGGTGATAAATAATAAACTTTTACTTGAAACTATTTTTTCTATCTCCAATATGTTGCCCCCTACAGGGGGGCAAAGATAGCAAAATAACCCTTCCGAAATTGTAAAAAAATAACACCCAAGTTTCATCACTTTATTTAAAAAAGTGATGAAACTTGGGGGATCTGTACCATGTAAAGGGAAGTCTGTAATTATCCACTTGCGTACTAGGGGCAACCACCATTTTGCCCCCAGGCGCTGAAATCTACCCTTTTTATATCTTTGCCCCCTATAGAGGGCAAAATATTGGAGATAGAAAAAAACATTAGAAGTAAAATATTTTTATTTTTTGCCGTAGAATCTAAATCTGCTATCAAAAATATACATTCAAGGTTAAAATTTTGATGTTAGGTGCTCTGGGGGCAAAATGGGAGGTTGCCCCTACTGCGCGATTGCATGAAAACAAACTTCCCTTTACATGGTACGGATCCCATAAGTTTCATTAAATTATCTCTAACCGTTTAGATTTTACAACGTAAAAGGGTAACGTATGATAGTAAGGGTTATTTTGCTATTTTTGCCCCCCTATAGGGGGCAATATAGTGGAAATAGAAAAAAATGGTTCAAGTAAAAGTTTATTATTTTTCACTGCAGAATCCAATTATGCTATCAAAAATATACGCTCCAATTTGAAATTTTGAAGTTGGGTGGCCTGGGGGCAAAGTGGGTGGTTGCCCCTAGTGGGTGATTGCATGAAATCAAACTTCCCTTTGTATGGTAGAGGTCCCCCAAGTTTCATTAATTTATCTCAAACCGTTCAAAAGTTAAGAGGGGGGGGGGGAGACTTTTGGACCACCCTGTATATATAATTCAAACAATTTAACTACGGGAGACAGAAGCAGAGAAAAATAAGACCTGGCTCCGGGATTTGAACCACGGGCCTCCATATTTCCAGTATAGCGCTCTACCAACTAAGCTAAGCCAATGTTCATATATATATATATATATATATATATATATATATATATATATATATATATATATATATATATATATATATATATATATATATATTATATAAACAATACAGTGTGTCCCCGGATTGGGTTGCCAATACGTGTAATGTGGGGGTAATATTTGAAATCCGAATTTCGACATTTGCATGCCAAAAAGAAATTTGAAATAGAACCTTAAAAGATTATGAAGACTACTTTTTTCTTAAATAATTGAAATTTGGTCCGATTTCCCCATGCACCGGTACATTTTTATATAAAAGTAATAATCTAAATCTTCATGTAAAAACAAGCAAGTGTAACTTTTCTTCGAAAAATGAAATTTGTCATTACACGTATTGGTAACACTGGGACATTCTGTGTGTATATAAATATATATATATATATATATATATATATATATATATATATATATATATATATATATATATATATATATATATATAATATATATATATATATATATATATATATATATATATAATATAACCTGAGATTAAATCATTAAGTTAGGTAAATTAAGATCATTAAAATGAAGATAAAATAGAACATACTCACGGTTCAAGTAAGCTAACATTAAATAATAATTAAGCAAATTAAAATTAAGGTATAAGTAAATTAAAATCAAGATCATTAAAAACACAACTATTAGAACATATGCACGGTTCAAGTAAGATATAATAATCATATATAACTGATTAATTTACATACATAATTAATTAATTGGCATATTAGTTTGGAATTTATGTGAATATGTTCTAAATAGTAGTGAATATATTGTATATAATTCAAAGACGAAGACATGCTACATTTATTTCCAAATAAGTTGTTATTAAACTTTATCATTCTCTCTTTTTTGGCTCTTTAGGTACCGCAAATTCTTGATCGAAATAAACATGTAAGCCACATTTAATCTGTGACTTGATAAATTTTTATGATCGTCAGTATTGACATCTGTATTTTAGTGTAAAAGTTAGTTTATTTAAAATGTATATTACAGTATAAAATTTAGTATAGATGTTTATTAAAAATGTGTTTGATAGTATAAAATAAGAAGAGGTAGTAGGTAATTTTTTTTTTAGGAAGACACCGTTTCATGGAATCAAATAAAAGTTAAACTCTGAGAATATTTAAGAGAATAGCCAAAATGGTTTTGATCAAGCAACCTTGAAAACTAATAAAGATCCTTAATAATGAAACACTTATCTGAGCAAAACATGAGCGTTACTAGAAATGCTCAAGTTTCGTGGACTATACTATTGTCGAAGAAGTAGGAGCGAACGAATCGACTACTCTTCATGAGAGTGATTGATAGTATAAAATGGGAAAAAGGTAGTAGGTAGACATTTTTATCAGGAAGACACCGTTTTATGGAATCAAATTAAAGTTAAACTCTGAGAATATTTAAGGGAATAGCCAAAAAGATTTTGATCAAGCAACCTTGAAAACTATTAAAGATCCTTTATAATGAAATGCTTATCTGAGCAAAACTTGAGCGTTACTAGTAATGCTCAAGTTTTGTGGACTATACTATTGTCAAAGATGTAGCAGCGAACGAATTTACTACTCTTCATGAGAGTGATTGATAGTATAAAATGGGAAAAAGGTAGTTGGTAAACATTTTTATCAGGAAGACACCGTTTCATGGAATCAAATTAAAGTTCAACTCTAAGAATGTTTAAGGGAATAGACAAAAAGGTTTTGTTCAAGCAACCTTGAAAACTATTAAAGATCCTTTATAATGAAATGCTTATCTGAGCAAACTAGACACTTTTTCACGGAATTGAATAAAACTAAAACTCTGAGAATATTTCAGGGAATATAGTTAAAATGGTTTTGATCAAGCAACCTTGAAAACATTTATAATATAATAATTTATCTTAGTGGTCACCTAAATACTTAATTTCATTCTCTAGAGCACAAAACTTAACGTCACATTAAATATTAAAATTTTCTTACTTTTTATTTTTTTTAAAAAAAAGGTATAGTATGGTGCCTTGTGAACTAATAGTTTTATTACGATTATCTTTGCTGGATGTAATCATGGATACCTTACTATAGCCTCAAAACTGATATCTTGGAATAATGACATTATTTTAATAACAAAATCAATGAAAATAAAACATCAGTAACAAAAATTTACTTGTAGAATCATGTGCGTCCTCTTAAGATTCTTAACCTTAAGCATTCTCAATTTAGTCCAAATCCTAATCCATACAAGAAATGTTTAAATGTAACAATTATCAATAGTGTCTTAATGGTGACATGCTATACATACATTTTTATCGTAAGAAATTCTTTATCTAGGTAGTTTTTAGAGAAATGAATTTATGCTAGGGATATGCATTGTATTTTTTCCCCTAAATTGTTTAACACAACTACAATAATAAACATGTTATGAGTGTTACAGTTATTATCGTGTTTTTTTTTTGGCTTGATCAACATATGATAAGGAAGTAGTCCATTGACGACCCCTCTTTTGCGTGAGGATTACATAGAGGATTGATTAAAAATAAATAATAATGATAAATGTAGGAAGAGGTGAAATGAGATACTAATTAATTAAATAAATAAACTAAATAGGTAATATACTTAAATAATTATACATATGAGATATAGTAGATAGCAGAATAATTACAGATTTTATATATGTATATTTAATAAGTCCTTAGGTCACTGTCTGTTCAGGCGTCGAGGAGGGTTGTCTAGTATAGATTGGGTAGAAAGGAGTTGAACTAGAGGATTAGGATGATCTAATAAGGATTTATGGAATGTGTGATATCGGGATATGGATAGATCTTGAACGAAGGGAACGTTGAGATCATTGTGGAGAGTAAGTTTGGAGACATAGAATGGAACATCAGTGATTTTCTTAGGATCTTGGACTGGATGATTCGGAGACGACGGGAGTTGGAAGGTTTGGTGCTAC
The DNA here is from genome assembly GCA_951217055.1 of Gerris lacustris. Lineage (NCBI taxonomy): Eukaryota > Metazoa > Arthropoda > Insecta > Hemiptera > Gerridae > Gerris > Gerris lacustris. The sequence continues at coordinate 60,970,251 of OX578285.1, forward strand.
CCCACACTTTCAAGCCGTTGGTCCAAGCTGGTTTTAAGACTACATTATAAATTTTAAGCTTTTTATTAAGAGAAAGCTTGGACCTACGGTCCAGAAGACGAAGCAGTAACTTGTATCTTCTTGTTATGTCAGTTCGTTTTGTTTTTGTGTGGTGTTGCCAAGTAAAACGCCTGTCAAGGATAAGGCCAAGGTATCGGACTGAATCGGATTGAGGAATAGGATCTTGATTAAGGTTGGCTGGATGGCAAATGCTATGGCGAAGAGTAAAGGTGACGTGCACACTTTTCTGTTCGTTTATTTTTATCATCCATTTCCTTAGCCAAGGTTCTTGGAGAAAAAGGTGGCTTTGTACACTATCAGATGCTATTTGAGGATTATTGTGTACAGAGAGAATAGCCGCATTGTCTAACTTGCATAAAGTTTAATATAATTAGCAATAATGTTATTTCTCTATTGTTATTTTTAAAAAGGAATCAAGTAATCAAGGAACGTTGGATTTAGTTAGATCTGAAAGTGGTTCTGTATCAAAAATAAGTATTTCAATCTGGAAATTTAGCACAGGTTTAGTATGAGCTCAAACCATTGCCACTGACTAAAGCATTACGAGTGAGCAATGCTTAAATTTTAGAATCGATCCTTAAAAGAAAAAGGTTACTTCTTTCAGGTTAACCTCTTGAACCTAAAGAGGGTATTACGCGGATTGGCAGCAGTTAGCTCTAGCTGGAGTTTAGGTCACCTGAACCTGAGTTCTGAGTGGGGCTGGAGGGTTAAGGGGTGGTGGGTGGGGCCAGATGGGCGGGCTAACCCGCAATCAATGCTTTTGCCACCCTGAGTCAACTCACCACAACACCAATAGAAAATTTCACGCCACACTATAACAACTTTACACCGACACTCATTTCAAGCAAAAAAACAAAACAGTTTTACACCCTAACTCTTGACGTTCACCAACCTCACTTCTCTACTTTTCCCTTATACATTTTTTCCAACCTACTTTCCTCTTTACCATTTTTTCTGAGAATTTCGATTACTAAATTATGACTGACTCAATCCTAAATTCCGTGGAATTAGAATACAAAGTGTGAACTACTCAAATATGACTTTTCACATTCATTCCTTTATATTTTGATTCCACGAAATTTATGATTAATTTATAGTTTTGCAATCTAAATACTCAGAAAAGGCTTAATAAAGAATAAGTAGGTATAACTATTCTATGATTAAATTTCAAAACTTTTTTTCTTAGAATTTCGATGGCTGAAGTATAAATTTCGTGAAATCAAAATGTAAAGGAATGTATGTGTGAACTCATATTAACCGCAATCATAACTTCTAAAGGATTACAAATTCTAAACCTACAAATGCTTTTTTCAGAGAATTTTAATAGACAAATCTCGTGTAATCATAATATAAAGGAATAATTAAATGGATTCATATTAATTTGTACAAATGTTAGGTGGGAAAAAACCATTTTGTAAGTGTAATTTAAAATGTAACAACTAATATTTTTAGTCTCTAGGAATTGCTAATAACATTTGTGTTATTTAGATACCAATTGATAAATTAAGAATAAATCACAATATCATCTACTTATATTGCAAGTTACGAGTAGATATAGATTAATTACTCGTGCGTTAAATTGGCTGAACAGTCATGGATAATTGCCCACAAAAATTATCACGTGTTTAATAAATTATAGGACGGAAAAGGTTCCATAGCATGAAGGATAAGATGAAAAAGTCTGTTAGGATACGTAAAAAAAAAGCTGCGCCTACAAAGGGAGAAGGTTGGACCACGTGTCTCCAAGCCGCCCCCAGATTTCCTAAACTATCAACCCCAAAACACTTACAAATATTTACACTTCACCATTTGTTTCTAAACACTTGACTGTTTACTGCTACCAAAGCCATAATATTTGAACACTCCGTGTTTCACAAATAGAAGTCATTAAAGTCCAAACAGAGAAACGAAAAAGGAGCGACGAAAAAGATGGTTGTAAAGCAGGAAAACAAAGCTGTTTAGAATCAACAAATTCTGAATGAAAAAAAAACATCGCGTCTTATGTCCCATATACTTAAATGATTTTATGTTTTCACAACCCATTATATTGTCAAATTTATTTCATCCCCCCTCGTTTTTTAAATCTTTTATTTTTTTCATAAATTTAAAATATTAATTTAGTAAAATTAAAAAAAAGAGCGCAGTCGGTTGAAATTAATCTGGGGCAATCTGCGAGCTATTTTCAATAAATCATTCAAATTTCATAAAGTACCAGATGTGTACTTTTGAAAATATAGGTGTAAATAAATGTATGTTTGTGCGCATATGGAAGAGAAACAAATGGGTGCAGAAGGTTGAAACTTATATGGGTCCAATCTATCATCATCCAAATTTCGTAGTTTTTAAGATAAATATGTTAGTTCACAAAAGAGAGACACGGAACAAGAAATGTTCCCTGATGTCTGAAACGGATTTCTGTCATCATATTTTTGAAATCGGAGACCTAAAAAGTTTTCGTTGTTCAGAACGATCACATAGCTTCCCTCACCTTTGGTAAGCTCAGAAGCAAAATATTTAAAATATAGGTTCTTGCTTTGTAGGTAATATTGGGCAGTAAAAATATTTCTTATTTATCTTTAAAAAAAAAAATAATAATGAGAAAAGTGAGAAGAGTGAAGGAGATTTGTTGGAATTGTGGGTACCAGTTTTAGGATAATTTTGAGTTAGCATGTTGTTTAGTTTTTTACCTAATTATTTATTTATGTCAAATAAACTGAGTGGGTTTACAGACACGAATCTGGAAAGTGAATTTTATTTGTGTTCCAATTTTAGATTCTAAGATTACACACACCCACAGAATAAAAGTCCGTGTGTGTGGTTTACTTTTTTATTTCATACAAAGCCTTCGCTCCTGAGCTTCATCAGTGATCTACAAGATAAGAAGATAAGAAGAGCAAGATGAGGGTCTGCGGTCTGCTTATGAAAAGAAACTTTGAAAATTATCATTAAAGAGTATGAAGATTTTAAGGGTAAAGGCGTCTACTTCTACTCCGAATTTTAAGCAAATTGTTTAAATTAAGTTAGGGAGGTCTGAAGCCTTAAAGGCACGAAGGATCGATGTCTAATAGATTAAAAGTTGTCAAGTTTGTCAGCTTGATGAGGGACGGCAAGAGCGGGTGGAAAGGGAGCAAGGAACCAGATGTTACAGCCATTAGGTTCATGACCAAACTTGGCCAATACTCTGTCCCAAACTTGTAACTTCTTTGCAAAGTAACTTGATATAACCAGATACTAACCACATACTTGGGACATGAAGGATCCACTCAGTCAACTTTTGACAACCCCCCTCGCCTGCTTTAGCTAATACTAAATCACTACTTAGAAGCTTGCAATCGCAATGAACATTTGAAAGTCAAGTTAAAAAAGAATGGTGCCTAATTACAAATGCCATTACTAAGTTAATCGATTCTACCCAGATTTCGTGCAACTTATAAGTAATGTGAATAAGACCAAAATTCATCATCATATATTGTTAAAGTTTGCAGTTTAACTGATTATATTATGTTGTGTTAAATATTGACCCTAAATTAAGAAATCTGGAATATTTATTCTTTAGAGTATTAATTAATAACTTATCTAAATAATAATTAAGTACATTTTCTAATAATCACTGCTAACTCCTTCTTAAACTAAATATTTCATTGGCACAATTATGCTATAGATAAACTCAATAAATTCAAGTAGGATAGAAGATTAAGTTTCATAATTATGTCTATTTTAAAATATATATATATATATTTACTGTTCCTTGAACGTCCCGATCAAATAATTAGGTCAACAGGGGTCATAGGAATCAGTTTAACATGACCTACTCGATGTGGCCATTAGTGTAAAACATATTTTACATCTCTCGGAATAGAATCAATCAAATTGGAATTAGGACAGGCGAAAGCAAAACCATTATATCAGTAGCTACTTTCATTACTACAGTTTTTACTACCTCATATACTGAGAAAGTATTGTATATAATAGCGCGAAAATTCGATTTTGATGGATTTACACGTTTTAAAGTCCCCTGAGTCCAAAAAATGTTTGTACGCCTGAAGCCTTAACTACTGGGCTGATTTAAACGAAATTTAGCATACATGTTCAGAAAAATCATACCCCGAGGTTAAATTGAGAAACGAATTTTAGCTCCAAATTTAGGAGCGCTCAACCCCACAAAAACTGAAAAATAATTATTTTTCGAAAACGGTTTCGACGATTTTGATTAAAAAAATTTAAAACGTAGTCCATTTAAATACGAATCTAACGATATAAGCTGTTTTCCCGGGAAAAATCTAGTTCCTGAGAAAATAGCTTTAAACGTGGACGGAGAGAGGCCGGTTCGATTCATCGCCGAGGAGAAGTCATTTTTTATGATAAAGTTTGCAAAAATGTTCAATAATAATCGAATGTACCTACGAAACCTAATTAAAGGAAAACACTGGTCTAAGTAATTATGAACTCTATATGAAAAAAGTTTGTCTGAGTTGTCTTGGCCCGATTATTTTACTACAGTTTGAGGCAAATAAGTCTTAGTGCGTTGAAAGTAAAAACATGGAGTGGGGAGCCAATGAGAACAAAAGATTTTAATAACCTGAGCTCTCATTGGCCCACCCCATGTTTCTTACTTTCCCGCGCTTCGACGCACTAAGATTCATTTGGGACAAACTGCAAGTTTTCATATTTTTTATAGCGTTACAGTAATTATAAACAGAACATTAATAATACAATATGATTCTAAACATTTTTATTGTTTTTAAAATCGTGAATCATATTTATTTTATGACAATCATAAAATAATATCGTCAATCCATATATGTATTTATAAATAAACATATATTTCTTTTAAATGTTAGTATATAAAGAATAAGAAATTTTGTTATCCAGTTAGAGGAACTCTGACTAAGCTGTTGACTAAACTAAAATTATGAAAAATACACAGTTTCGATATTTAATTGAAGTTTTTTACAGTTTGTAAGATTGCTGCTAGGGACTACAATAATGGACTAAAAATAATCTAACCACAATAATGGGCAAGTGTAGATAGGAGAATCAACCCTTTGGTTGTTGAGTATAGAGTCTCGCTTATCCATACTTCGCTAGTCCGGACATCAAGGATAAACAGCATTAATCATTTTCTAATAATGTACAATCAATAAACTGTGAATTAACATCAATGAGATAATACCTTTTTTTTATCCTAAATCAATTTATAGGTTTAAAAAGTGTAGTTTTACTGACATTTTAAAACTGACTCTTGGTGAACCGGACAGCGCCCGGTCCCATCAATTCCGTATTTGCGAGATTCTACACTACCAGTACTGATGCTATCATTTTTGCCATCACAGGCAAAATTATTTTTTACTCTAAATATATTACAAATTATTATCTCGTACGAAAGTCTCGCGACCTAGAGATACCGCCTAGGATTTCAGAAGATGTATAATTATTAAATTTATTGGGGAATAAAATTGGTAAATGTTATTTCTTATTTTAAGAACTATGTAATTGAATAATTTAAGTTCTATATTCTTTAATCTTCTATCCTACTTTATCAAGCTTTTTAATGGCTTTGAAAATGTTCAATTAAAATAAAATGTTTAACTTACGTCGAAAAGGAGTGGCGGAATCGTTAGGCGAAGAAGTGTCAGATGGAGGAGTGGGTGGAGATTCGTCAGAATCTTCCTTAGCCGATGGTAATGTAGCCGGGCTTTGTGACAGATCAGGGACCTGGGGATAAGGTGAGGATAGAGGGAACAGTCTCTGCTGATAATCCGGTACTAGAGGGAGACCACCTGGGTATCCGTCCATCAGCCTCAGGCCCAGACCCCCACACAGTCCTCCGCTTAGCTCCTTGCTCCCTTCTCTCTGTCAACAAATTATCACAAACATAAACAAACAAAGACAGATTTAACTGCAAACAAGCGTAAGTACGACTTAGTATCAGTTAGGACAGAATAAAAATTAGAGCCTGTCATTTCAAGTTTAAATATTGTTCATCCTTAGGGTGCTTCGGATAATAAAGATTCAAAAGGAAGAAGAAATATGTAAAATAAATCAATCACTTTAGAATGTAGTGTGGATCCTTTAGGGTAATCAAACTACTATCATTAAGGTGGCAACGTTTCGGCCCGACAAGCCTTTTTCAAGCCTAGAAAATAATCTATATTTAGAAAAATCATGGTAACATACTGTTTACAGAAATGACTTGACTAGTGTTAAGAGTCTACCTGTGATTTGAATAGTTAGGATCGTTCTGGATTGTGAATATAAGTCAATTAATTATATTAGGAACAAACATCATTCCTTGGTCAAACAGTTACTATAACTAAATCTCCTCACTCACAGACTACATACGTCGTACGCTTCATCGCCTTGATCTAACATTTAATTCTTATAAACTAAATAAAAATAACTGCATAACAAAACAATCTTAACAATAAAACAGTGGATAATTAACATTCACAAAACTATGGTAACTTGTCGTACTCGAAATCACAAGATCCTACGTCCTAAGTCTCACATATGACTCCTACACCTCATAAATATATAACATAAAATGTTCAATTTGATTATTAATTCATCGTAATTTATAAGTTGTTGAGTAATTATACTAATAAATTAATATTTATAATATAATACATCGAGTTAATATAAAACTAAACATATCTGTGGGCAAAAGTACGTAATTATAATGTCCCATAGCAGGAATTATGAATTGAATGGTTGTAGATGCCACTGTAATATTTGTTGAGGGATCTGGTGTTTTTATGTTGGCAGTGGATTCTGTGACCTTATTGCTATGTTGAGAGCTTCAGCCATCTTCCTACTATTTTATTTATTTTCAACACTGATAATTTTTGTGTCATCGAAATTGAAATTGTGATTAGTGGCCAATGCGTGACATGATAAAGCTGATGTATTGGAATTGCGCCTTTGCTTTCATCGTACTTATGTTGTTTGATGCTTTTGCAAATTAATTGGTTGCTCTCCCCAATGTAACTTTTGTTACATTGGCCACATGGGATCTCATAAATCGCTTCGACAATATTTCTAAAAGAAATTTTATCTTTGAGATTGTGATATAATTTGACTGTTTTGTTCAGTGGTTTGTATCCAAATGTGATATTGTGGCAATCAAATTTAGTCATAAGTTTTTGAACTTGATTCGATAACGCTTTGATAAAAGGCATAAACAAGAATTTGGTAGGGGATTATTAGGGTCTTACTATACGGTTATCATTATCATTATTGCTTACATTATGATAAGGACCGGAGTGTTTCTACCAAAGCTTTTTGATCAGGGCCGACGGGAAGAACTTATCAACCTTCAAGTTTGTAAAAACATTTGGACTTAGGACTTAATGATATAAATCAATCACGTTTTTACAAAAAGCATATTTGTTTATTTACCTATAGAATAAGTGGAAAAATATAATTATACAGCCAAAAACGTTCTTTTTAAGAATTAATTAAGCGTTTTTTTCCAGAAAGCCAGTTCGGATAATTGAATCGACGCTCTACTTCTACTGTATTTAGAACGGTATTGATAGTCAAGTGAATTATGTATTTATTTTATTTTTGACCGAATTCAATTGAGTAGCCGAATTCCAAAAGCAGCTGTATCAAAAAAAAATGAAAAAATTAGATATTGGTACCCCTGGATTTGTTTTTTAAAGCTCTACAAGGTTTTGCAGTCAAACAGTTCCAAAAAAAATTATAAACCTATTAAAATCTAGATTGAAATATGAGTGTGGTTACAAAAGCAGCTATATCCCTACTGTACTCGGATTCAAAAGCAGCTATATCCATAACTGATCCAAAAACAGCTATATCCTATGTACACATTATAGAGTTACTCTAAGTAAGGTTGCAAAATCATCTATATCCTTCTTTACACATTTCTATCTTCTTTTAAACAGAAAAAAATATGGTAGAAGAGAAAAAAATATTATAGTGGCTACACTGAATAACTAGTAGTTTAAATAGTTAAAATAATAGTTTATAACTGCTTAATTTATTGGATATAACTGCTTTTGCTGCAGCACACCAATCCAACATGGCGGTGGGTTTGGTTGCAAAAGTAGCTATAAACAAAAAACTGTGACAAAACCAGCTATGTGATTATTTCTTTTGTATTAAAAATAAAAGAAAATAGCCTGAGATTATAGGGCTTTTGTCCACTGAATGTATTATTAGTTATTGATTTTTTTTTTTAAAGAAAAAATTAACCTGATAACACAATTTAGTGAATTGCTAGACGTTTTTCGTGCTTTGCCAAAAAATGTTTCAAGTGGATATAGCTGCTTTTGGAATTCAGCTACTCAATTGTTTTATTTCATATACCTTTACTATCAATACCTTATGCATATTAATTTTAATAATTTATTTCTTGAGTAGATGACCTATTAATAGGTAGAAGTTAAGCTCAAACGCCAAGAATATATGCCATAGCTTCACAAGAATTAAAAATTGAGTAGCAAACTAAGAAATACAAAAAAAAGAAAAAAAAAAAAAGAATTAATGATGAGATGACATTAATTCATTAGTTGTATTTTGTGTCGAATTAATTATTTGGGGAGGCGTATTATTCTCCTCATTTTCGTCATAATCACTTAAATCACTCATTGTTGTTCCACAAAAAAATCGATATATAAATTTACTTTAATTAAACAAACAGCAAATTAATTTTGTTAAATGTAAACTAACTCGCTAATCGTGCGTTAAGGTGAAGAATTTTTTTTAAGGTGAAAGAATCTTCGGAAAAAAAGAGGAATGAACGCGCATGCGCAATGAATACAGCCACGAAAAAAATCACTTTCTACGCATCTAAACAGAGAAATAATGTTTATATTTCATATCAATCGTAGATAAATTTTATTTACATCAAGGTTATGTGCTACATAGGTACTAGACTATACTATGCTTACAATCTTAACATAGTGATGTTTTAAGTGGGTATGATTGGTATTAGTATGGGATGGAATTTGTATGGTGATATGGGTATGACCCATAACCTTGATGATGTAAATACATTTTTACGAAACTAGTTGGTCAAACTATGTTGTTTTTATTACACCTTACCTTACTAATTTCATTGTAAAAGTACAGTTAGACATAAAGAGTGTTTATTATACATTAAACATAAAACAGCCTTATTAGTAGTTAAGGTCCTAGTACTAGTATGTACTAGACGGGTTGGAGGTAGGACGAACCACTTGTTCGAACCTAGCAATTAGGCCCATTTTACTATCCCCGTAGTAGAGTTCCAGCCACTTCACACATCATACCTCTGTACATAGTATCGCTGAAGTGAGTATGATGTGATCATTAGTGAGCCATATAAATCAGAGCATCACGGCGAGGGGTCGAACCCATGACCTCGTACCGCCCTTGATTCAGTGATGGCCGAGAAAATAAGAAATACCCATGAACAAAATCTTTCGCGATATTATTACTACGATTATATCACCAGAAATCATGAATGTATTAGTTTTTGTATTTATTTTAAATTAACTATAGATAAATAATTATATTAACGATTAAACATTTATTTTAGAGACAAAATAAAAATAATATTTACAATTTAGTTCTAATATATTACTGATTTATATAATTGATGTTAATTATATATATATTTTTTTACAGTATTCTTAAAAATTAAAATTAAATAAATAATTGATTGTTTTCTATTTATTAATAAATATTATGATTTTGTTATCTGAAAATAATATTAAACTAATAATACTACTTAAAGATAGAAAATTTTGCGACTAATATCAAATTTTTCGCAAAATAATCAATAAAAATGTATTACAGTAGTATCATAATATATTGAACTGAAAGGTGTTTTGTTAATTTTATAATTAATAAATAAAAAGTATTATTTATATTAATTGTATATAAATATGATTTTTAATGAAACAAGCAATTTTAATATCGTTATATTATAATTATTAGCTTTCAAATTAATTAATTCTCTATTCTTTTGATAGTGAATAAAACATTACGAAAGAAATTAATCCGTTTATTTTTTAAAAACAATAATAGTGAATATTATTATAGATGGAGTTTGCTATCACTTTAGTTTGTCATAAAAAGTAAGAATAACTAATATTGTTACAATAAGTAAACCAATATATTCGTTATTTTTATTTTTATTTATTTATTTATTCATTATCAAAATATTGTGTGCAGAAAATTAAAAAAGAAGTGCAAAAATAATTAATATATTCTCTGTTATTGATATTGAATTCACTGTCATAAGAATGTGCGCAGAAAATTAAAAAAGAAGTAGAAACATAATTAATATATTTGCTATTTTTGATTTTTTACTCACTATCAAAAGAATGTGTGCAACAAATAGAAAATATATTAAAAATATTCCTTATTTAATTTCGCAATTTACAATTTCATTTATTACCAAAAGCGCATATATTGAAGAAAATGAAGATTGATACAACTAAATAATTCTGCTTTTTTCCGGGGGAATTTTGACTAAGCAAAAGTCCCCTAAGGATAGGTGGATAAATTTCGTATTAAAATTATTACAACTATTTACTATTTAGATTTGCTTAGGTGGCTTAGTGTACCCAACTATACAAAATTACTAATAAACATAACACACACACACTTACTAGGGCCTTTTCTAACACTTACTTAGGGCCCTCACCAATTATTATTTGATGCACTACCAAAAAAGAAAAAAAAAAATTATAATAATAATTGTTTGTAACACGTATTTATGTATGGTGGAAATAAATTATTATTATTTTATCATTTTTCTTTATGATGAACCCTTTTTTTAAACTTGATTTGTGTATAGAAAACTGTATATAATTATATACAGTTTTCTATACACAAATTATTATTATTATTACATAACAATAATATATCCATGATTACTTCAGACAAAGTAAATTATTTAATTTATTTTGTCTTGGACTTATCAAATTAATACCAACGTTAAAACTAAATTATATATTTTTTATAATACATAGAAAATATGAATTACAATAAACAACTACTAAGTATGTTAGTTTTTCTTTCGACTAATAGCAGATTGAGGTCAAAAAGTGAACTTGATCAGTTAAATATATAAGAATTACATTGGATTAGTACCTTAACTAATAGTGAAGCTAATTGAGCTAAAAGAGTAAACTTAATCAGTTTAATTTATAAGAATTATATTGTAATTGTATCTTAACTAATAATTATGCTAATAGAGCTCGAAGGGTACTTAGTCGGTCAGTAATAGTTTTTATTTTAGTTTGAATAATACTAAATCAAATTATTTACGTTTTAATTCTAAATTCTTTATGGGTAAGAATCCGTGAGTTTGGTGTTAAATAAATTGGATTACTAATAATTGAAATTGAATAAGACAAATGATCCAATAAAATAAATTAAAAGACCAACCTGAATCGAGGAGTAAGGTCTTTGCATTCTTAAAGCGTCTGAAAGACCACCAGCCTGAGAAAAAACCACTAAAGCAGGAGGAGGCAGTAAATTCGGTGAGTAACCAGAATTCTCCATCTAAAAACAATGCAATATACCACATCAATAATTCCTTATTTAGGCTTTTTCTTTCAAATAAACACATAGAAAACATCATTTAATTAATACGAATAAAATTAAAATATGGCATACAAATAGATTTAAATTAATTGAATCCAATACATAGTTCATATGTTTCATCGGGAGGGGAATTACTAAAAAAAAATAAAAAAAATAAAACAATTCCAGTCTCCCCCAAGAATACATATAATTTAGGGTTATGATTAAATCCTTGTATAACAACAAATAAACAAGTCATAATATTCAAATTCTTAAGGACGACAAAATGGGAAAATTTAAAACTCAAGTGAATTGATTATAATAAGTGTGGACTGTTTAAGAGATTTGTTAATAAACATATGATATAAAAAGATTAATCAAATAAAGATAAATGTACAATACCAGATAAGTTGATGAAGATATGTATAGGCAAATATAAATATGATAAAGATATTTCACAGATATGATACTGGTAAGATAAACCGATATTTATGATATAAAATAATAATCCAAACACAATCTAATAAGGATGAAAGGTGATGAGTGTTATGATTTATGATAGAACCAACTAACTTTGCCTGGTCAGGTTTGCTAAACCAGGCAAAATAGTAAAAAGAAAATTAAATCTAAATAAAAATTTGGTAATCAAAATTAAAATATTAAAACCAATAATAACTGATTATTTACCTAAACAATATATATATTTTAAAATCCATTCAGTGATCAGGTTATGTTACTGCTGTTAACATCTCAAATCTTTATAAATTGTTTAAGTTCTTTAAAGTTATATTAGTTCAAATAAGTAAAATATACAATGTAGTAAAATATTTATTGAAAATTGTGTTACTATTAATTTTAATTGTGATAAAATTTAATAAATAGCAAAATAATTAAGTTCAATATAACTAACTTAACTAAACAATATAACTAACTTCAATAACTGTTCCTACTCTGCTATTATTTTACTATTTCAACTATTTGAAATTGGACTATTTCGAAGATGGACGTTGAAGGCAACACTGATAATATAATTTGAAGCAGTACCAATGTTATAACGTTTATATTTATAATTTAATGTCCCCGCACAGCAATTGCTATAGACTGCGAAGCAACTGCTATAGACAGGATCTTCATTCAGAAGTTAATTTTATATTTGTACTAAGTACTAATACAGTAAAAGTATATAATTAAAAAAAAAAACTCGGAAAAGTGAAAATTGTTTTGCACCGTTTATTTATAATATTCAGTAATATTATTATTATCATTTTTTCCCCCCTTCTGCTCATGGAAAGAGAAATAATCAGAGGGGAAGTTTTAATTAGTTCCCGCTATTTATTTTCCGGCAGTTTCTCCTACTGGAAGAAATGCCCGCTCTCTAGAAGTGGAAAGGAAGGCAGTGGCGTAACTAAGGAATCCAGCGCCCTCCCGCAACTTGAGAGAATGCGCCCCTAAACTTACAAAATTTACCCCTGCCCCTTTCTCTCGGTCTCGGGGACAGATTGAGTGGGGACGATAAATAATATGATTAATAAACTCAATATTGCGTTCTGTTTATTAAAATATTTAGGTAATTAAAGTCATAATAATACATACATAGTATACATCGAATCATAAGCTTTTTTGCCCCGTATACCACTTACAATTTTTTTGTTTCCCATAGACTCCCTACCTGCCTAATATTGAAATTTCCTAATCATATTAACTTTAAATGCGTCGTTAATTGTTAACAGCTGACTCAGTGCTTCTCACTATTATAGGTTTTTTTTATGTTGAGTAGCCAATTGTAAAAAATCTAACAAAACTTTCTCATATGTATATTGATACTGCATTTAAATCCTATAATATCTCTTAATTTATTAATTTTGAAATATATTTTAAAATATATATTTTCGATTTTCAACAAAATCAGATTTACTTTTTATACGTATCCCGAAAACGAAAACTAGATGTTTCTCGGGAAAATGACATAACTTTCTTATTTAATGGACTACATTTTTAAGTTTTTTTGTATCAAAATCGCCAAAACTGTTTTCGAGAAATAATTTATTTCGCGTTTTTTCATTTTTTTAGGGTTGCGACCATAAATTTGGAGCTAAAATTCATTACTTTATCATATTATTTAGTATGATTTTTCTGAACATGTGAAGTTGAATGAACTCTTTTGCTCCAAATGAACTGTAGACACCTCTTTTAATATTGTGATCTGAAATAGATACACCCAGTGTAAAATACATTTATGAGAAAGTAACAACTAAGTAGAAGAAAGTAAAACTAATAATCAGCAAGTACAACGTAATATTAGTAAAACAATAACACTTGTAGAAGAAAACTCATCTAAACACTTATTTGCGCTATTCCCAAACAATTTGTTTCTTAAGAATAATTCTGACTATACAGAGAGATATATACATTTTTTTATCATATGTTACTACATTTTTTTTGGCGCCCCCTGGACCAGGCGCCCCCCCGCGACGCGAGGGTGGCGGGGGCGCTATTTACGCCACTGAAGGAAGGGCTTTAACTATTCGCGCTAGAAATCAGGACTTTTCATTGGTTCCCGCCGGTTTCTTCTAATTATTCGTATATCGTAGCACCGGTGATACATTTATTATCTGTGCTTCATTCTCGACCTGTGTTCCGTTTATAATGTGTAGTTTATTATCATGGCCGCATAACAAATGTTAAATATAGAGAATTCTGGCGTGAATTCATCGCCGTTTATCGTGAATTGCCTGAACTGGGCACAAGCAGCTTCCGAGTCAGACATCTTGTCCCAAGAAATTCACAAAATAAACTGAGGTTTTCATAATCCCGAAACTTGTATATTTATATCAATGTTTGCGCAAACTTCATGTTTGACGTATATGGCCTAGTTTGCGCAAACATTTTGATCGTGTATGGGGGCCTTAAGTTAAGATTTGAAGGTTGCAACCAGCGGTAATCTAATCAGATTTAATTTAGCAGCTTCAATTTGTTACCGGATTATTTTCTATTATATTCGCTTATTTCTTAAAGGACCTATTAATCTTATTATATCATAGCATTCTTTAACTAAAACGAGATACAATTACCAGACAATACAAAAAGCATTAAAGATGTAAAGAAATCTATTAAATAAACATTAGCGAAATATAACTATGTATTATATAATTAAAATAGAAAACTGTTATGCTTGTGAAATAAGTGATAAGATAGGTTGCAATGTTATCAGTGTTATAATTGGTTTCACGCCGTTTGTATCCCAATAAAGTTAATGACAGTATCAAGAGAAAAAAAACTGGTTATGCTTGTGAAATAAGTGATAAGATAGGTTGCAATGTTATCAGTGTTATAATTGGTTTCAAGCCGTTTGTATCCCAATAAAGTTAATGACAGTATCAAGAGAAAAAAAACTGGTTATGCGACAATTAGAAGAACATATGGCGAAAGTAATGAAAATGATATAAAATTATGATTTTGTAATGTATTTAAATTAACAAAAAAATCAATTTGAACAACAAACGAGTTTTCAAAATGTCGAAGTAATTTTAGTTCCCTTGACAAAACAAGAAACCTTTTTGGATATTGTAAAAAGCATAGCTGGTAAGCTATGCCGGAGATTTGGTAAAAGAAAATAAACTATCTAGAGCCTGGATCCAAGATAGAAAAATAGTAATTAGACGTTAGACGCACCGACTACGATAAACTGGTTTGGATAGAGTCGACAAAATGATTTTGAGCCATGCATAGGAGAGGTAAATGAATAGAGGAAGTCCAACGCGGAAGGGAATGGAATAGAAGATGCACATAAAGGCAACCAATCGGATGGCAAGAATAAAGAAGCGACAACCCGATTAGCTTAACAGTACTTACCCTTTACTTAACTTTGATGAGTTTTGCACCTTTCTACAGTCTATAAGAGCAACTAGTATTCAGAAAAGCATGGATTACTAGCCATACTGGATACGATGTATGTGATATTGATGGATACGAGCAATTTTCAAAACAAATTGGAATAATACACGCGACGGTGTAGTTTAGCTGTCTCGTATAGTTAGATTATAATAATGATCAAGCCAATTCGTTTCATATCAAATTGAAAATTATATCAGCTCTGGGCAGTATTATAATATTGAGAAGTGTAATACAAGTTTATTAAAATAGAAACAAAGAAATATCCTCAACATATACACTAGTGGGGGAATGTAAACCTTAATATTTAAGTCCATCTGATTTTTCAAATTTAAACCAATCTTATTTGACAGTTTTACGCCAGTATTGTTTAAACAAAAATCAGCTACTGCAGCTAATTTTATAGATCACATTTATCTTAAAAAGAGAAAACTCGTGAAAATACCAATTTTAATTGGTCAAATGCCACTTAAGAACGAAGGTAACAGGTAATGTTGAGTTACAATAAAGGTACTTTAAGTATCATAACGGTACTTGGTACTTATATAGTGAACAGTGTTGTCCTCCTCTTAATTTAAACGCAAAAAATTCCTGTGTTATACTTTTTCTAAATTACCAACTTTGTTAAACTTTTTATTAAAATTACCGAGTTACTATTGTATACTGTTTTAAAATTAGTTGTTATTTTATATACAATTATTTTACTTGTTTAAAAAAGTTTTAATAGTAATTTTATTTGTAATCACATATATTATATATGTATATATTTAGGTTACAATGTTATACCTTTAAAAAAAAAAAAAAAAAAAAAAAAAAAAATACTGTAATGCATTTTTAAAAGTACTGTAATATATATATTTTTTTTTTAAATTAAAATATTGGAATTTCTAAAATAATTTATGAGTTATGAAATATTTATGTGTTATAATTTATGAATTAGTTTAATTAATAATTTTAACTTTTATAATTAAACTTAATAATAATTTATTAAATTTAAAATTTAATATTATTTATTCAAGAATATAATTGATTTTGTTTTTATTTTAATTGTTAATTTCTTTAACATCTAATTTAAATATTGTATGCAATCGTAATGACATAAATTACTTCTTCAAATATATATATATGAAATTAAATGAAACTACCTTATAGTTATAAAAATGAGATAATTCATAAAATTATTTGTAGACAAGATGAAATCCAAGATATTCATTTATAGTTTTAGTAAAAATTAAATGGTTAAATATAAAACGGGTCAAGATAAATTTAAGTTAAATATAAAATGAGTCAAGATAAATTTAAGTTAAATATAAAACGGGTCAAGATATATTTAAGTTAAATATAAAATGAGTCAAGATAAATTTAAGTTAAATATAAAACGGGTCAAGAGTAATTTAAGTTAAATATAAAAAAATTAGTCAAGATAAATTTAAGTTAAATATAAAACGGGTCAAGATAAATTTAAGTTAAATATAAAACGGGTCAAGATAAATTTAAGTTAAATATAAAATGAGTCAAGATAAATTTTAAAATATGGATAAATAAGAGGATATTTATAGAATATAACAAAAAAAAAATATTAACAAAAATTAACTTATTAATAGGTAATTAAATTACCAGATACATTTGAGCAACAATTAAATTATATTTATTTGCGGGATAAAATTAATATCATACTATTAAATTGTAATACAAAAATAATGAAATACTGAATGAATTCAATACGTAGATATATATATATATATATATATATATATATATATATATATATATATATATATATATATATATATAAAAATAATAATGATATTAAATGAAACCAGAAATGACTGGGTATAAGTAAATTTTCAGGACAAAATTTAAATGTGATAATTGAAAAAAACAACAAAATATTCTATTTAAACGGCGGGATAAAATTATATTTAAAATTAATAAAAATAATTTTTAATTAAAAGCATTAATTATGGAATATTATGATACGGAAATAAAATTATAAAAAATAAACGTCACAATTATGAAAAAAAAAAAAAAACTACCATTTATATTTATATACTATTAAAGTTATAATTAAATTTAGACATTACCTCGAATGAATCTTCACTAGAGCAGTCTGATATTTTGTTGTCTTTTCTTTGGAAAAAAAATATTAATATATATAATTTTTTTTTTTTAAATGTAACGAAAAATTTCCAATCAAATTTGATAATTCATGGGAAAAGGAGTGTTGATGCTCCCCCCTCGAGTGTCAAAGCGAGACTAAGTCCGTTTGGCAAGTTTCTGCTCCATGTTGGTTATGGGGTAGCGGGAAAGTTCCAAGTAGGGGGTAATTAGGGGAGGCAGTGGGAACTCCACTAGGCAGCGCCTGACATCTACCGGCAAATAACTTAACTTAGCCACCAACTTTCTCATTCTCTCCTTGACTGTCGACATTAATCATTACCGATTACACATTTAGGTTTTATACTTGTTCAGGAGCGTCATAATAGTAGAGTAAATAATAGGTTTCTGATATTTTGAGACCCGGAGTCCTAGTATAATTTATATTTTGTAAAACAAAAAATAATGGAGTAGTTTTATCTTGTCTTTTCACAATTAATTGTTAAATATAGTTAGACGATCTCATATAGTATACTAATAACCAGACGACCTCATATAGTCAACTTATAGTCTATATATAGTCAACTTTCTCATTCTCTTCTTGACTATCGACATTAATCATTACCGTTAACACATTTAGGTTTTATACTTTTTCAGGAGCGTCATAATAGTAGAGTAAATAATAGTCTTCTGATATTTTAGCCCCGGAGTCCTTGAATAATTTTATATTTAGTAAAAATAAATAAATAAATAAAAAAAAAATAAAAATATGAAGTGGTTTGTATCTTGTCTTTTTACAATTGTTAAATATAGTCAGATGATACCGGGTGTTGGACATATGACAAATAATAAGAAGATTATCTCAAGAGATAAAGAAAATACCAGCAAATTAACAACGATAAATATTGGAGAGTCTATTGTAAGGGTTATCTAAACTCGTCAACATTACAACATTCTAAATCTAAATAGAGTGATTCATTAGTATTTTTTTTGTTCCTTATTAGAGCAATCGGCTTAATTGTACTCATGATATAACAATAACAAATAAACATAAAGCAAGAAAAAAGCAGTAGTAGTTAAGAATAATGTTATAGATAACAAATGATTGGTTTCTTTGACAGATTTTCTATGATACTGCTTCATAATTATTACTAGAAAGGTTTATAGAAAGTAACACAATATTGTCACCGAAATTTTACTCGATTTTTGTTATAGATAACTACAGTCCGTTTGCGCCGCTAGCAATAAAAATAATGAAAACAGAAACAATAATGAACTTTCCGGTAAAATATCTGATTCCAAAATCTACGTTCATAACCAATCGTTTGCCTCACACTGTTCTATTATCAGAATCGGAATGATCGAGCAATCTGGCCGTATCCTTTCGTAGTATGATACTGGAGATGGACTGGACAGTGACTTGTCGTGCATAAAATCAGGTTATAAACAAACACCAGTGCTACTAACCATGAACAAAAAATTAATTTCTGAAAAAATAATGTAGAAAAACAAACAATACCTACTAAACGTTGGACAGATAAAGATGAGCATGGTTAAATACACAGCAAAGCTGAGTTGCTGAGAATTCAAATCAGGAAAATGTCTTGAATATAAAATCAGGTTGTAAACAGACACCTGTGCTACTGACCTGGAACAAATAAATTTCCATATGATAAAAATAAGCATATCTACTAAACCTTAGAAAGATATGGATGAGCATGGTTGATAATGATAAGAGATTTCAGATTTTAGTTGAAAGATCTGAGAAGTTAATCCCCAGCAAAACCTAACCCTGAAAAAAAGGCCAATTTCTAGACCTCCTCCCAAAAAAGCCAGTCTGTAAAAATAATGATGTCTCTTCATTGTGGCCGTGTCTCCTCTTTTTTTAGTACATTGCCTCACTTCACTCCTACTTTCATGAGCAACACTGCTCTTTTATTTTTGCAATTTGGCCGTATCCTTTCGTAGTATACCTCCAAAAAGTACAGTGACTTGTCGTGCATAAAATCAGGATGTAAACAAACTCCAGTGCTACTAACCATGAACAAAAAATTAATTTCTGAAAAATTAATGTAGTAAAACAAAAATGCCTATACTAAACGTAAGAAAAAAAGATGAGCATGGATAAATACACAGCAAAGCTGAGTTGCTGAGAATTCAATTCAGGAAAATGTCTTGAATCTTGAATATAACATCAGGTTGTAAACAGACACCTGTGCTACTGACCTGGAACAAATAAATTTCCATATGATAAAAATAAGCATATCTACTAAACCTTAGAAAGATATGGATGAGCATGGTTGATAAAGATAAGAGATTTCAGATTTTAGTTGAAAGACCTGAGAAGTTAATCCCCAGCAAAACCTAACCCCTAAAAAAGGCCAATTTCTAGACCCCCTCCCAAAAAGCCAGTCTGTAAAAATAGTGATAGCTACATTGTGGCCGCGTCTCCTCTTTTTTTCATGTAATTTGAATTTTGGCGCTATTTTGACAGATATAAACAAACTTTGACGTTTAACAAAAGTATTCCACTAATTAATAATTATTTTCGCTTATAACTTTTAAACTAATTAATGGAATTTCATTGTTTTTTTTGTACTTGTTCTATATAATATAGAACATATGCCTGTTCTACAGGGTGGTCCAAAAGTCCCCCCCCCCCCTCTTAACTTTTGAACGGTTTGAGATAAATTAATGAAACTTGGGGGATCTCTACCATACAAAGGGAAGTTTGTTTTCATGCAATCACCCACTAGGGGCAACCACCCACTTTGCCCCCAGGCCACCCAACATCAATTTTTCAAATTGGAGCGTATATTTTTGATAACATATTTGGATTCTACGGTAAAAAATAATTAACTTTACTTGAAACTATTTTTTCTATCTCCAATATTTTTCCCCCTACAGGGGGGCAAAGATAGCAAAATAACCCTTCCGAAATATTAAAAAAATAACACTTAGATCGTTATAAAATCTAAACGGTTTGAAATAAAGTCATGGAACTTAGGAGATCTGTACCATGTAAAGGGAAGTGTTTAATCATCCACTAGCGACTAGCGTACTAGGGGCAACCTCCATTTTGCCCCCAGGCGCTGAAATCTACGATACCTTTGCCCCCCCCTATAGGGGGCAAAATATTAGAGGTAGAAAAAGAAGTTGGAAGTAAAATATTTTTATTTTTTGCCGTAGAATCTAAATCTGCTATCAAAAATATACATTCTAGGACAAAATTTTGAAGTTAGGTGGTCTGGGGGCAAAATGGGAGGTTGCCCCTACAGCGCGGTTGCATGAAAACAAACTTCCCTTTACATGGTACGGATCCCCTAAGTTTTATTAATTTATCTCTAACCGTATAGATTTTACAAGGTATTATCGGAAGGGTAATTTTGCTATCTTTGCCCCCCTATAGGGGGCAAAATATTGAGAATAGAAAAAAAAAGTTTCAAATAAAAGTTTATTATTTTTCACTGTAGAATCCAAATATGCTATCAAAAATATACACTCCAATTTGAAATTTTGAAGTTGGGTGGCCTGGGGGCAAAGTGGGTGGTTGCCCCTAGTGGGTGATTGCATGAAAACAAACTTCCCTTTGTATGGTAGAGGTCCCCCAAGTTTCATTAATTTATCTCAAACCGTTCAAAAGTTAAGAGGGGGGGGGGAGACTTTTGGACCACCCTGTATATTGTTGTTTTATATATGCTATATGTCAAAAACGTATTTATACTTTCGGTAATATTAACCGTCAAAGTTTCAAAATTCAAAAATCGATAACTTCAAAATGCCGGCCACTATCAAAATTAAATTTGGTGGATTTGTTTGCCATTCAGAGAGGTACATTCGTGCCAAATTTCAATCGGACTCGATCGGACCACTTTTCGATTTTTTTTATTTTTGCTGACTAAGCAAACTGGGTTCAAGATGGCGGAAAATGTTGATTTTCCGAGCGGCACAGCTAGAAGTATAAGGACTGATTTTACTACCAAGTTTCAACTCTCTAGGTTAAATACCCTGGGCGCTACGATGATAACACACATACAGACGTCATGCTGAAAACCACTCAGGAGGTCTTAAAAACACCCAAAACGGATAATTCAGTTGAAATCTCGAAAAAACATTACTTTTCCTACCATAGGTAAGGAAAAGTAAAAATCATGGTTCGTGTTATTTCTGCACATAAGACTTACAAAATTTAAGTAAGGTTTGAAGACCTAACATGAATTAAGACTTAAAATGTTTGGCCAATTTTCACGCCATTTTATCTCCTTGGACCTAAGGGATTGTTCCTTCAGTAATAATTCATATAGGATGGACTTATCTAATTTTCAATTTTGAAAAAAAATAAAAAGCTATTCCTGGTGGACATAATACAATTATAGCTTGATGTCTTTTAGTCGGGCTTATGTACGACAGCTTCTGGACTAAAGGAACAACTGTACCAATTTTTCAAAACTATGTATATATTATATAAGTTGGATATTTGCTATTTTTTGGTTAATTTGTCAAGATCACCTGTCATCCATTTTTGAGATCTCCTTAAGAGCTATCCAAACTATGACAAAATAGTTTGGCGGTTTACTTTATTAGATGAGACTTAAGTATTTGTTGGTTTGATTGACCATTTCCTAACGTTTTAATTAAATTAATTAAAATCAAATTATAATTATTATTAACTACGGGAAACAGACAGAGAAAAATACACTCCAGCGCTGGGATTTGAACCACAGGCCTCTATATTTATGAGCGCTCTCACAGCTCTATATATATAATTATAAGCGTTATTTCTCGGTCTAGTTCTATGTCATTAATGTTGACTTCTCAGATTTGTGGAAAATTGAAAGCTTAAATTCGGGACAAGGTATCATTAACGTCAGACGCAGTGGCGTAACTATGGGCCCGCGCGGGACCGCATTGCGGGGGGGCCCCCAAATCCAGAAATAACTGGAATTACTACCCTTGTACCAACGTCGAGGGGGCCCCCAATCCCCTGAACGCAAGAGGTTTTTTTTTTTTTTTTTTGCTCATCGATTTTCATCGAGGGGGCCCCTACAAAAATTTCTTGCGGGGGGGCCCTCAATGGTCTAGCTACGCCACTGGTCAGAGGAAATCATTCTCCTGCGTAGCTTAGTTGGTAGAGCGCTATACCGGAAATATAGATGCCTGTGGTTCAAATCCCAGCGCTGGAGTGTATTTTTCTCTGTCTGTTTCCCGTAGTTAATAATAATTATAATTTGATTTAAATTAAAACTTAATCTTTCCGTAGTACGAATACTACCAAAATTGTAAAATATGAATTTCTAATTGATTGTACTAGGTACAGGTACTAATTGGGTACTTTATAATTATAAGCGTTATTTCTCGGTCTAGTTCTATGTCATTAATGTTGACTTCTCAGATTTGTGGAAAATTGAAAGCTTAAATTCGGGACAAGGTATCATTAACGTCAGAGGAAATCGTTCTCCTGCGTAGCTTAGTTGGTAGAGCGCTATACCGGAAATATAGAGGCCTGTGGTTTAAATCCCAGCGCTGGAGTGTATTTTTCTCTGTCTGTTTCCCGTAGTTAATAATAATTATAATTTGATTTAATTTAAAACTTAATCTTTCCGTAGTATGAATACTACCAAAATTGTAAAATATGAATTAAATTAATTATATAAATTTTAAGAAATTAAATTAAATGATTGTGTAATTATATTATAAAATAGCTGTATCTATTATATAAATTATTTTACTTAAAAAGTTTAAGTAAACTATTTGCTTTTTATTCAACAAATCTTTGACCATTTGATAAAGATATAATTAAATTTAATAAAACAAACTTATTAATAATTTTTTTGTTACAAATTAATAAAATCATTTATACTTACATTTAAAATTTGAATTATTCCAAAACGTTGGTTTTTTTATGTCTCCAAGAAATTGATGGAATTTTCAATGATGATCTACCACACAAAAAAATCCTAGACCGACTCCATTTTAGATTCCGAGTGGCTGAAACACTACTTTTATCAGGGGTGTAACTCCCAATTCCCACAAAAAAAGAGATCGGCTTAGTTTAAAGAAACTAATCGAAGAAGTTGGCTTCGATGGCATTGACCATTTTACCTGTCTTCGAAAACGTCAAAGAAGCTGGTGGGTAAAATAGTTATTTATGTAACTAGGCAGCAAAATGGAATTTTACTGACGAGTGATTAGATTAGCCTCCGAGCCGAAGGCGAGGACAGGCTATGATAATTAACTGCCGAGGCGAAGCTGAGGCAGGCAATGAATAAACGAGGCAGAAATGTTTCCTTTGCTGCCTTACGGGCGGCAGAAAAATGAAACTGCTAAAATACTATCTTTAAATATAACATAGTTAATTACTACGTGTCATATTAATAAGATAATAACATATATTAACTAAAATTAATGTTGATAAAGAAATCAAATATGATGCTAGGGAATAATAACAATTATTGTGAATAGCAAACTGAAGCTATAACAACAAAATATATAACAACAAAATACAAAACACACGTTTATAACATACACAACTTCTGAATGAATAATGCACGCAATATAAAATATTTATTTATATTTTTACTAAAAAATTACTAAAATTATTAAAGATATCTTCTACTACTTAAAAGAAAAGAAGTAACTAGGATAAATCAAGAAAAGTAGCTTGCCGAATCTAGAATGACTTCAACAAATAATTATAATTATATGGATGTTGGATGTTTACATGATGAAGCTGCAGTGTGGCCAGTGACTCCGCTGTTTTTTTAATTAAAGATCTACTATTCATTGAACTTATTTAACAGAATTAACAAATATAAACAAATTATTTAAATATTAAAACGTTTATTTATTAAATTTTACATATTAAACTATAATATATAATGTTATAAGATAGAGATACATCATAGTATAAACTGTTATTGCCAACATTATAGCAATAAAAATGTTGTTGCCTAGGCATCAAACTTTTTCCTCATTTTACCGCCTAGGCAGTAAAATCACATTTCTCTGCCCGAAATCAGTTCAATAATGCCTCATTTTGCTGCCGCAAGTAGATAAAAGTAATCGGCTTCAAAGGCAAAACTTATACAAAATGTAACATTAATTAATCCCTCACGAGCCACAAGCAGACGTGCATTCGGCAATTTCCCCGTACCGGAACACCGGGGGGTACGGACCGGAAAATTTTAGAGAATATAGCCTATAAAAACGCGTTTTTTTTTAATTCTTTAGGTAAAATTTACCATAGGGCTCCAGGCTCCAGACATTAGTAGTGATGAAATAACAAAACTAAGTCTTCTTCAGGGGGAAAATTCCGTTTAATTGCTCCATACTTTAGTATAACTTTCTGATAGTTGAATTTTCTAAAATAGGTAGCTGGACAAAATTTGTCATGACAGAAGTACAATTTGAGTAAATTAATTTAAGCAACTAATTTTGTTATCATTCTATATTAGTTATTCACATTCAGAATTAAAAAAACTAAGTTTATATTATTATTTAGTTACCGTACCTGCCGAATATATATTTTTTCTTATCTTTGTTTTGTTGAATTTCGATGGGCTCACAACATTGTTGATAATAATAATGTCACTAACAAGGTTAGTTGAGTGATTATGAATGAGCTATTCAACGAAATGTATTAAGACTAACTTTAATAAGTTTTTATTATGTTGTACATGAATTTATCAAAATTTACCCCCCTACAATTGCACGAGTATGACACAATAGTTTTAGTACAGTAGTACCACTACAAATCCCACAACGAGAAATTGATAAATCTATATTTCAATTTATTTTGTATGCTACTTAAACAATACATATTTAATCAACGAAATTACATTGATGTATCAAGTAAAAACGTAAAAATTATACTAGAAGTTCCTTAGTCTTTGGAACATCCACTGGCTTTTTTTTTTTTTTTTTAATTATTTTTGTTTCCATACCAAATGTGTTACAAATGTTATCAATTATTTGTTTTACTTTATAGATAATTTTCTGTTTTTTTATTATAAATAAAAGTTTAATTTTATTGTGTTGATTTTTTTTTGACTCCATTGAAACAGCATGTCCTCTGCAGAGGACAGTACACATCTCGGTATTAAGGAACTCTAGATAAATTTTAAGTACATGATAATCATAAAAAATATTAAAATAGCTCAAATATTAAAAAAAGTGGGTTAAAGAAAATATTAACATGTACTAAAAAGTGCACAGTACTACGAGCCATCACAGTTTATGTTATGATTTTTTTATAAAGATAAAAGCGTGGGGTGCTAACAACAATTGTCAAAAACAGTGTTCATTATTTATAAAAGCATGATATTAATTTCTTTTTAAATTCTCGTATATTTAATTTAATTAATAATTTTTAACGGGACTCGAGCACAGTTAGCACCCCGTCCCTACACCACTGCATAGATATTATAATTATGGTATCTTGTTACGTCAGCAACTCGCAACTGCCTGACGCTACCCATGGAGCAGCAACACTAGTGCTGAATGCTTTCGCGTTTCACTCATTTAACGAATACGCTTCAAAGCTGTTTATCAATTTTTTTTATCAGTGCGGTTTAAATTTATTAATTTCAATAATAATGTTTTATAGACTAGGAATTCGCAAACGCTTTGTTCACAGATACTCCAAATTCTAAATAAGTTCATAGGCAATATAATCATTGTGATATTTTTTTATCCGAGTAGTACGTAAGATTTTAGACGTTAAGACGAAATTTTCTATTTGGAAATGAATACAATTTTGTAAATAAAAATCGCCCTTGGAATTATATTGGTTTTCGTTAAGACAATATATACCATGTCTAATGTTTAGATAATGGCAGCTAGTGTTAATTCGACTAAGTTTCCTTGTCAAATAAAGAAAATTAAACAGGCTAACAATCAGAACTGTTCCGACTGTTTCGACCTAGAATCTCTGTCGAAAACCACTTGTAGTACACTTAAGGTAAATATTTATGTCACTATGAAATTTTCTGTATAGTATTTTAATACTATGCCACAATCTCAGCTGTATTTTTAACGATACTTGATTATGCTAGCTTTGTTTTTTAACTGCCGCGATAAGCTACTACGATAGCGGCTTAGAACTTATCTAATATCAATTTAATTGTTTTTATTGAGATAGAAATAGTTGTTTATAGCCAAGAGGTTGTTAAGAGATTAATTCCACAAATATACGATTACAATTGTGTTATAGTCTTCACATAGTTTCTGTGAGTCTGTTCTGAGTCCTTTACAAAGTATGAAAGGTTATTGTTACACCTTTTCTTTATTAAGTTTCTAGAGTGTAGAAATAAAGTATTTTTATATCAACTAGGCATTAGAAATTAATCTATTCACGTCGAAGACATTGTGGTAAATATTGATCTGTTCTGTACAAAGACATTTTTTATTTACTTTGGTGATTAGATTGATTATTTGTTTGTGGGACAAGCCTTATTATATGTTCACGTTGATTGTATTTGTCTTGCTCATTATTTAATTCTCGCTTGTATTATAAGCATACAAATTTGTGTCGGGACATTCCATAGACGGATTTGGCCAGCCTAAGTTATAGTTTAGAATATCAACTTCATTATTAAAAAACCCTGATGGAATTCTTAACCCATATTATAGATAGGTACTTAACATAATTAAAATTTAACTCTCAACGATAAATTTAAACTCTATCTTACTGTATAAGTTAGATAATATACAATTATTATCTAATATACTTTAGATACCTAAGTTAGATATCTTAATGCTACAATTATTACTCTGTGTTTTCGATATATCCTATTAGTTCATTAATAATTTTGTAGTTTTAGTTGTGTGCATTCGTGCAATCCTGAGACAATTGTTATCAAATCAGGGTTTTGTCATAAAAAATGGGCAAGTAGTACTAGTAATTAATTAAGCTATTAACTTTTTGATGGGTACATTCGTCTGTGAGACTGCTACAGCACCAGCCTTGACCTCTAGGGTAATTAACGTAAGTACCAAACTAGGGAGGGGCTCCATGAATTAATCAGATGTCTCCTATACAGTGTGCGTTACTTCTTTAGATTGTTACTCCCCTATTTTTTTTAGAATATAAATGACTGAATAAATAACAATTAAGACAAAGGGATGCTTAGTCCAATGTATTTTGGGACAAAGGAATATCACACTTCTGTTTTTCCAAGGGGAGTAACAATCTAAAGAAGTACCCACTTACCTCTTAGTCTCTCCCACTCGCCATTTTCCAGTCATTTTAGTTTTACTAAAACATTGGCTGTCTAGTAGAGCAGTATGACTCATCATGTATTGTTTTTGGACTGATCTGACAGTCATAATAGGTTTGTTCCAACGACTCTTCAAACTGGTTTGGAACTGTCCAACGCATGCGCATTTGGAAAAAAGCGTTCCAACGAGCCCAAACTCAAACTCTGACTGACTCCGACTGTTAATCGGCTGTTCCAACCACGCTCTGATTAAATCACGGATTAGTTTGGAACCAGTCAGAGCAGTCAGCGATCGGCGGCAGGGACTAGTAGTTTGGGATTGAGTTTGGGTGAACAGAAACGTAACCTTCCGCTCCGCTTCATTGTTTTTGTTTTGATTTCGCTCGCCTATTATTCTCCTTTCTTGCGAATCAATTCTTCTTTTTAAAATGTTTTTGTACGAATGCGACGATGAATTTTTGTGCATATAATGACATTTTCTAGATATTTCTGAAAAAAATAAAAATTAGACTTATTTTCCAAGATGGACTTTTGATACTTATTCCATTTTCAAACAAATATCGAAAGAATCCGATTTATTTCCGCAATATTTCTTTCATTAACTGAACTAAGATTAATATTTGTTTTTATAAAACAAAAGAGCATTTTGGATTATATCAATAAAAATACGAGTGTGCCGTGAGTCTACTAAAACTGGCTCACCTCAGTAAGCCTGAAAATTGTGAATCGCGTAAATCGAAATGAATTCACGATTTCATTGAATCATTGAATCGCGAAATGAATTCACGATGATGAAATCGTGAATTCATGTATTAAATAAACATTTCTAAAATGTGTGCAAGTATTTTCGTCATATCCTCTATGAGTATGTAGGTTTTACTTCCAACTTTCGAGCTTAATTAGCATGAGAAAAAGAAACTTTTGTGGTGTGGCCCCCCCTTGTTGTGCGAGCCCCTAGGCGGCCTAAATCAGGCCCTGATTGAAGCGACTGGCACTTATCTTCATCAACTATTGACTCATCCATCATCCATATCTTTAATATTAATAAGTTCAGGTATTTTTGATAGCACAGGAACGCAAAATCACATAAACGATCAACTCAAAAAGTTGTTCTGATAACAGTGCTAAAACCTACCACAGGAAACAGTTTGGTTCGAGAAAGGAGCGTTCCAACAAAAACGAAATCACAAATCAATTCCCAACGGTCAATGATCGCTCATGCGCATTACGTCAATCACGGACTAATCCGAAACTGATTCGGAACTGGTGGTTGGAACAAACCTAAAGTGTTGCTAATAATGTTTGTGTAAACGTCCGACAGACCCGTATGTCTACTAAGCTGGTTATTTTAAGGCGGTTTTACTGATGGATATGCCTATTAGTCTACAATTCTTATGTCGTTCTGACTGACCCATGTTCCAGTTGTACAATTTTATGTACATTTATTATTTATCATTCTTAATTGTGATTTTAATTGTTTCTATGAAGAGAATATTATGTGATGTGAGAAAATTAAAATAAAGCTCAGTAATTCTAGCATAGTGGTCTATGAGACCAACGTGCTTACAATTAAATATCAAATTCATGTGCCCACCAGAAGGTCATTAAAGAGATTGTGATTGATATTCATCATCTCTATTTTTTGAGAAAAGTACTCTTTTCTTTATTTAATGATGATTAGCTTGCAGAAAAACCCTTATCATCACTATTATTGTTTACGTCTTGCTCATCATGTTATATGTAATTTACTTTTAGTCTATATTATTGAATTCATTTTAAAGAATTTCTGAGGGAATTCTTAATAAGTTGAAAGTTTTATATAATATACTGCTTATAAAAATATTACTTTTCTTGTTGTTGAATTATTTATTCATCTTACGATAGTATTTTAGCCCACCCTAATATAGGGCTACTATATACAGGGTGGGCAAAAGAAACAGCACTTTTTTGAACACTTATAGCTCAGCTTCTGTAATAGAGACATGGGGTTTGCGGGGTCTGAAAACTACATTCTTCTACTTTAAATTCCATATCCATAACTTTAAAAACTATTTGGTGAAAGCCATGCAATGACGGTTTGAAATAGGGTCTTAAAAAAAGTCGTGCGAGTAATCGTTGTCTGGTATTGTAGTTTTGATAGAATAAATTACCATATGGTGGGGGGGGGGGGGTTCTTTGTAGATAAGTGGGAGGAGTTCCTCAGTGTTATATCAAACATTGGAGATGTGTTAAGCACTATGTTACCTGAAGTCTGGGCAATTCTCTTACAAGTATTTAATTGTTTGCAAGGAGCGATGGGACGGGGCACCATCTTGCATAAACGTGTAATTGCATAAACGTGTGGCATTTGCTCTTCAATTTCAGGCAACATTGTAGTTAACACATTTTAAATGTTTGTTATAACACTAATGAGGTACTCCTCCTACTTACCTACAAAGAACCCCCCCCCCCCTCTCTCCACATATGGTAATTTATTCTATAAAACTATAATACCAAACATTGATTACTACCCGGGCAACGACTTTTATGAAGACCCTAATTCAAACCGTCATTGCATGGTTTTCACCCAATAGTTTGATAAGTTATAGATATGAAATTTAAAGTAGAAGAATGTAGTTTTCGGACCCCGCAAACCCCATGTCTCGATCTATTACAGAAGCTGAGCTATAAGTGTTAAAAAAAAGTGCGATTTTTTTGTCAACCCTGTATATTTACAACTGTCCTTGACCTGGGTTTGTTGAGTCAGAAAATCTGGTCCCGAACAAATAGTGTTGACGTCACTTTTAATGGTAACATTAACCTTTATTACTCAGTAAAGTTTAATTAAAAGTTGTTTTTTTTTTGTTATTTAACAATTAGAAATATTATTTTATAATAAAAAGCATTTTTTTTATATATATATTTTGATGATTTTATAAATTAACTTACAAAAAAAAAAAAAATTAATTAATGTAACGGAACAGACTCAAGAATATTAAGATTAATTGCAAAGAATTAGATTATATGAGCACGTAATTAAGCTTTGTATAAATTGTATTAAACCTTTGTTTCTTGTTACTTCTAAGAAATAAACAAACATAACATACTGAAAGCTAAATTATAAGAAATACACTTGGTCATGGTTAGTGCTAATGCTTTTTTTTATACCAACTAAGTACAGCTGCATTATTTATGACTTCCTTAATTCGTGCTCTTAAAATTTTAATTATATATATATATATATTTATTTATAAATATATATATATATAATATACAAGTACAATATACAATTATATGTATATACGAGTGCAACAATGTTTATAATTATATATGTATATTTTTTTTTTAAATCTTCAATGTTTTTTATTGATAAGTTTCAAACAATTTGAAATGGGCATAATCAGATGGCAGTATTAGGATGGAATATGGCATATTTTGTTTATTACTGTACCGTTGAATCTAAACTGGATTGAAACTGATTCAAAAGTGGAAAACAGGATAGATATGTCTATTTGTTTTATTATTTCATCATTATGCAAAATTTATATGAATCACAGATTGATTCATCTCGATTCTGATTGATTAGGATTCTTTAAATGTGAAACAGCCGTAAGAATTAATAAATTTTGTATATCACTAATTTAAAAAAAAAATTGGATGATAATTAATTTATTGATTTTTTTCTAAGAATAAATCCATTTAGATTAGATCTCATATCTTATCAGGAAATAGATAAGATTTTGCTTTTCTAGTTCTTTACTATCCCCATGTTGCTGTGTGCACTAATCATATTTGACTATTGAAATATCTTATTATTGCATAGCCTGTTTATGATAAATCAGATTATGCTCATCCGTCTCAGATGTTAAGAATTAAAAGCAGAAATGCTGTTAAAATATTTCCATGATTCCAGTTTTACATTCTTCTAAAATTGATATTAATAGTTGTTATAATTTTAAAAATAAAATAGCTCTTAATTAAAAGAATCAAACCGATTTACTTGTATTGTTATAGTAGCTTTGTTTTGTCTTCTGAGTTTGAAAATAGCTGGTAAGAAACCAATATTTCTATTACAAATTCAAAATACTCATTTTGTAAAAAAATTGTTAAAATATTCAAGTTAAGAATTTAATTTTCTATTGCGAGGGTCGTTCGGAAAGTACCCTCCGATTGGCCACTGTGCAGGAAGTAGTAAGAGTAGCGGCACTATTGTTGCACTGACGTACATGGCAGTAAAGTCTGCATCAAGCCGCGGTCAAATGAATGTCGTACGAGCACTTGTTTGGTTTTTATAGCATCTTGAAAAGTGCGCTCCAAAAAAACTTCGGTCAAATGCGAAGTGCGAGTTTTTTGGTGCTCGGTAAAACTCTTTAGCACCCATCAAGCACAGAACTTCCGGGAACCTTACCTCTTAGTCACCGCCTCGTATAACACAATCCTAGAAATCTGTGGAAATTCATTAGACAGCTCCGAAATTGTGAAATTTTCACGAACTTTTCCATCAATTTTCTGAACGAGATCATCTGTGTGACTAATGATGGCCTACCACTTCTCTTTTCATCTTGAATTTTTTTTTTTTTTTCGGTACTGAGGTAGAAATCAAAAGTAGGCTTCCACAGATGGGGCCGTATTTTCAGACCGGCCTTCCCCAGCCTGAGTCGTTTCAACCCTCACACAAAACTATCCATTCTTCAACGCTTTCACACTATTTATTTTATATCTCCTACATTTTTTATCATATTAGGATAGTTCTTGTTTTATTACTTTTTTACATTCATCTATAATTATTTTTTTATTTTTAATTAATTTTAGATGTTAATTTAATAATTTTCAATTCTATATATACATAAAAAAAAGTAAATGTAATGTATATGAATAACTGGTATTTTTTTTTATATATAAATAACTTTTTTTCATTTCTTTATTATTTTTGACATATTTCATATTATACAATACATTGATAATTTTTCAAACATGACGAAAATAATAATAATAATAAGTCCTAGCCTTCTTTAGTATCCAGGCTTTGGACCGGCAACGGCGAAGTTAAATTTTTTTTAATTTTATTTAATTTAATTTTTTTTTTGTTGAGTTTATTGAAACATAAACTTAATATCTAAACTATAGGGGACAAAAAGAAGAAAAAAGAAAAAATATGATTAAACTACTCTTTTTTACATAAATCGTATAAAAATTAAGTTAAGTTTTTAAGAGACATAAATATTATTTCGGAGAAAAAAAAAAAAGAAAAAAAAGCTTTATAAAAAGAGAAAACGCTCCAAGGATGAACATAAGAAGGTACAATAGACTTTGACCTTCGCTGACCTAATTTGGCCTTAAAAAAATAACACGCGGGCCCGGCGCAAGTAATATGAGTCACCCGCCCTGCTAGAGTTG
Source organism: Gerris lacustris (assembly GCA_951217055.1). Classification (NCBI taxonomy): domain Eukaryota; kingdom Metazoa; phylum Arthropoda; class Insecta; order Hemiptera; family Gerridae; genus Gerris; species Gerris lacustris. The sequence goes on from OX578285.1 coordinate 61,003,433, forward strand.
CAACCCCTTTCATTTTATTCTATCACTGAGAAATATTAACCCCAGCGACACCTAGTGAGCCTATTATTTACCATTGTACATCATTCTAGTTCCGATAGATGGCGTTAGGAGTCACGTGCGACGTCTAGTAAGGCTTCTATTTGAAAACATACATAAGAAAACCTCAAAACGTCCATAGACGTCTGTAGGCTGTGGAAGGCACTTTTTGATTACGTCCATAGACGTTTACAGTCTAATAAAGGCACTTACAAATTACGTCCATAGACGTCTACAGTGCCGAAAGGGTTAAATAAACAAACCCATTCACATACAACTCCTTCACTTATAACACTTGGTCCATACACGTCAAAAAGTTCTCCATGAATACCTGCTGCCAAATATTGTTTTGCCATAAAAAAAACCTTATACGGTCAACGGAAGTTATTTTGGAGCGCACATTTCAAGATGCTATATAAACCAAACTTCTGCTTGTACGACATTCATTTGACCGCGGCTTGATGCAGACTGTCCTGCCGTGTACGTCAGTGCAACAATGGTGTCGCTTGTCCCACTACTTGCCGTACAGTGGCCAATCGGAGCTTACTTGTAGTTTAGAGCAACGTATTCTCTATTATAAGGTAGTAGCGGATTTACGGAATAATAGATTGTAAGTGCATTAGTTTTAGTTGTTATGGCATTTTAATTATGTCTTACCCTATGTTAGGAATTGAAAAAACTGTGGTTTTTTTTATTTTTTTATTTAAGATTGTAAAATCTTTTCTTCAGTTTTAAATTAGATCTTATAATGCTTAAAAACTTAAACACACCCATTTCAAACACTAACTTTTCACATCACTTAAAAATGGTTAAACATTCATGGATGTATATTGTATATTCATTTGGTGTTTATATAATAACTCAGCTCTATTTAACCAATTCGGAAAGTTATACTTAAGGAATCACAAGAGATTTTAAAAATAAAGCTAACTAGACAACTAGTAGGACACCAGCTTTGTAGGGTTACGTACTCATTTTAGCTGGTTGCTGATTTTTTAAAATTCAGATCACAGGGTTGTTAATATTAATTTATTGTTAATTTATCTCTTACTTTTTTGGTGCTATTACCATTTGAGAAGTTTTTAACGATGTTCAACCTGACTTGTGCTCTCTTAGTGGATAATCCTGAATCAGTTTAATTGCAGTGTAGTTTCATTAATTCTCCTATTAAGTTTAAACTAACATCTGTTTAACTAACACTTTTTATTTATTAAAATACAAATAAATTAATTTGTTTTGCTAAAATCACATCTCATATTGATTATAACACTACTTCAGATGAAAAGTGAAGTTATTAAACTGCTCCCCTACTATTCCTGTTTTGTACTCTTCTCTTCTTTTCTTTAGTGTTGCATTTCTAATATAGAATAATGTACTTTTTTCAAAATATATATTGTTGACCTATCATACCCTCTACAGTTTAATAGGTATTAGATAAACTAATGAATGCACCTGTCAGGAATAACCAAGTTGAAATATTGTTCAATTACATAATTCGTTGATCAAATATTATCATCAATTACATTACAAGGCCTCTTATCTGATATTGGTTCAACCAGGCGCTCAGGTTGGTGACTCCACATACACCCTTTCACTGGCCACAACGAACTGGTGTATAAAAGACAAATGGTCTGTTAATAATTGTTTTTTTTTTAAATATATGTGTCAATACCTGTCTGTTGTAGATAGTTTTAACAGTTGTCATATAAAAGACATATGGTCTGTTTACCACTGTTTTTAGGGTTTTGTAGATACTTCTTAAAACCTGCCGAGGGGTTGATATATCCGTCTGTCCCTCGCTCTTTGGTTCATAGGGGCTAAACCGTTTAAGCTAAAGTGCTGAAATTTGAAACACTGGTGTAACTTTTTGACCCAACCACAGGAAAAATATACAGAAGTTAAAAACTAAATATGCGCATGCGCAATTCGCAAAAATGTCATAAACTCAAAAATGTATATTTTTTTAATTTTTGAGTAGGGTATCAAATGAAAGCTGCTGAATAGTAGGTTACGAATATATATATATATATATATGCTTTTTTAAATTTTGTATTCTTTATTTGTTTTTTGTTTTATAAGTCAAAATATACCCCAAACAATTTTTCCTCCCCCCTAACCACTATATAACGGCTGATCCCAATATTTCGAAATAATCCATGCTAATACCTTATTGGAGCGCATCCCCAAGTCGAAGAAAAAAAATCATAGTTACATAACGGGTACGCTTAATAATCTACGAAACCCTAAAAAGTACTTGGACGCAAGTACTTCCCTCTGATTTTTTAAATATATCTATCGACACCTGTCTGTTGTAAATTTATTTCCATTCAAAAATTAATAATAAAATAAGTCGTACCAAAAAACAATAGATTCAATTTTGTATCATGATTTTCTATCATATGTCGTATTCAACTTACAAGAAGTACAGTTAGCATATATACAATTTGTACGTAGTTTATTTTATAGTAATGATAAAGAAATTTTATCTTCACCTCCTGGACACATTTTCAGAATAACAAAGCTATTAAAACGATATTAGTAAATAAATGTGGTCATGTATGTGGAGGTCTACATTACTATGTTTTGAAATACTTTTCTTTTTAAAAAATACATATCTACTATGAGAGTCGCCCTTATTGGTTAAATAATTTAACAATTCTCCATGTTTTGGTGTTGATTTATTTTTCTGTGAATTTTCAGATAATCCTGTTGTCATTGTGTAGTTGTTTAGAGTTTCATTACTCTATGTATCACTGTGAAATTTCATCTCCTCATGATGTCCTAGTTCATATAGTAAAATCCGTCTACTTACTATCGTCTGTATGGAAGATTCTTTATTGTGGTATGTTTAATCACCTTGTGATGAACAGCCTGTTGGGTACTGTTGGTGTTATACATTTTTTTTTGTTAAAGAAGTATACTTCGGCGTAATTTTGTATTTGATGTTTGCACTTTTACCTGTTGTCCCATTTTAACTAGTGTGCACTCGACCTCCCTCATACCCTCATTAACTGGGATTGTTTAGATAATTTCTTTATTGTCTTTAACTCTGTTGCTGCTGAGCGGTGTACATTGAGGTGGAGGATCCTCACACTATATATAGGTAATTGTTACTAAATGTACATTAGAGCCTCTCTCTGCCCAAAAGCTTTGTCTTCAAAGCTGTGACAATGCACACTTAACAGTATTGTTGCTTTAAAGTTTAAATATGTGTAATTATTATTTGTTCTGAAATTATTGCATTTAGTATGTTCTTACTCTTGAGGGTAGAAAAAAACAGTCAAGGAGAGGGGCCAGTGCTTCCTGCTTAAACAACTCAGTTATTTTGGCCAAAATATTTCCAGCTCAAGTAAATTTATTATTTTCTTAAGATAAAAAAAAAAATTAAACATTAATTTTATTATTTTGATCTAGCTAGGAAGAAAAAAAAAATTTCTACCTTAAATTCTACCCATCAGAAATTTCCATGTTTATTTTACCACTAACCAATTCTAACATTAGTTTGGCTTGTAAGAACTAACAAAAGCTTTTACTAATTATTACTTAATTAATCCCTTTCTTTTTCGTTCAAGGCTGTATATTGTCAAAGAAATGCCAAAATAGCTTTGTCCCAAACCCATTTTGAAAGCTTCTGCTTAATATTTATTCTTTATACAGTTCTACAGCAACTATTTTATTTTTAAAAGATAATAAAAAGTTTAGTCTTTTATCAGTGGCATAGATAAGTTTTAATTAATTTAATTTTTTTGCAAGTGCATTGGAGCGGTAATGAACTGAAAGTGGAGCCGTGATGAGCTGTAAGTGCAGAAATCAAGAGTACTTGTTGCTAATGATTTTCAAAAATTACACATAATTCAAATACTGAATTTGATCAAAGAAAACAGACATGAATTTACAATATTAGATTTTTATTTTAGTTAACATGGGGGACGTATAGAGTTTTAGAAGTAGGTACTCATTTCTCAAAATGGTTTAAGTCAATTGTTTATAATTTAATTTATTTGTTGACCTGTCACTGATGATTGGGATTCATTGGATGATTGATGATATCAATCATCAATAGATATTCATTGATGATTGGGACTCTACTACTGTTTTGCCCACATATGCTATGAAAAACTACTTTGCTTTGACTCACGAATACCACCCAAGCTTTATGACTTTATTAAAAACTTCGATTGTCTTAACTCAGGATTTAAAATATTTGGCTAGGTATAGCGATTAATTGCAATTTGCCAATCTAGTGCACTGCTTCACTCACAACACTTCTTTGCGTTATTCTTAGCAGCAAAAGGGTTAATGACACTTTTTTTATTTTAAATAATTTAATCTTTCTCTCTTCTACCTCTCTTTGCTGCCTTTTTTGTTTCACATTTACGTTTTCTAAACATCTAATCTGTTTTATGTTCGTTTTATTTTGTATGTTGTATTTCTTTATTGTTTATTTAATTTTTTATTTAACATATGATAGATTATGTGTTTCATTTGTATAAAAAAGTCAATTGTATGTTTTTTGTCTCACCCCCCCCCCCCCCTACATCTCTCATTGTGTTACCTTATTTCAATTAAATGTTAGCATGTGTGGCGATATGTAACTTGCCACAAGCCTTAATCACTGGAATGTTTTTAATCGAATTTCAGGATTTTTTCTTTCTTAAATGTATATAATAGGAAATATAATTTAAATAGCTCTGGTAAGTTTTTCATGTTGAATTAATGAAAGCAGAATTATAGAGAACATAAAACAATTTTATATGCGTTTTTATGATATCCATAATTGTGTGTCATTTTTAGGAATTATGAAGCTGAATCAGGTTTATTGTATAACACCTTCCTTTGCATGCTTTTGCAATGAGAAACTTGCATGGCATTAGAGGCTTAATATTCCTGGAGAGTTAATACATAAAATAAGTTTTGTTTCTTTAAACAAAATAATTTGTTTTTATTTATTGTATAGGACATTAAAAATAAGTTCCTTTGGCACAAATAGGGCTGACGAATCTCATATTCCAGCACTTATAATTTTATCTGTATTACGATCTGTTTGTTATCACTTAGTGACTCCTAAACCTAAGAACTATAATTTTTTTTTTGCACACCACCTTTTACATGTATTCAAGATAAATTAAGACGAATATAATAAATACACGAACATCTTAACAAAATGAGTACATGGAAATCTCTGAACTCTCAACATTTTGATTGACGTAAGGTTTAGTTTAGTTTAGCCAACCCCGGTTGTTGCTCTGGTGAAGAGGTGGTTGGTGAGAGTAGGAGTGCAGACCAGACTAGAAGGTGGTCAGTATCTTTATGACCTTTTCCGCTGAGGCACTGGTCGCTAGTGACAAAGTCCTATTATGGGTAGGTGCGTCTGAAGGTAGTTGTGATCGGTAAGGAGTAAGAACGTGATTGATAAGGAGTAAGATCGTGAGCACTCTGTTTAGGCGAGGTGGTATCTGTGGCGATGGACCTTCTTCTTAACTAGTATTGTGACAATCAGAGATGGGGTAGATCTAGAGTGAATTGGACATTACCATAAAATTTAAATTGAACCATTAACATTTCTGAGGGATGGAAGTACAAAAGCAAACAACAAATTGTTTGATAACCATCTAATGAAAGAGCTCATTGAATTAAAATTTGTAAATACTGCCAATGAAGGTCTATATAAAGATTTGATTGAATTGATATAAAATTATGAGTTATTAAGAAAACTGAACTACTTAATATTGTTCTCAGAAAATGAAAGACAATAATAAACAAATTTGGGTTTAATAAACAAAATTTGCATGTTTTACATTTAATTTGTAGCCAAATTGATGGTCAAAGTTTGGAATCAGTATTTCCATGTATTATATCCTCCTAACTAAATTTTTATGCAACTACTTACAAATTATTTGGACCGATTTGAACGAAAATCAGCACACATGTACGTCTTAGCATTTGCGACAATAACTGCATAGTTTTTAAAAGGGGATGTTAGCGAGATGCTGTCAAATAAAACACAGTGAATAGTTTATGCTAACGTTTCGCTTAATTTATTAGCATCATCAGAGTAAGGAACAAAGTATTATATCGAGTTTTGTGAAAATTAATGAGTGATTTAAGTGATTATGACGAAAATGAGGAGAATAATACGCCTCCTGAAATAATTAATTTGGCACAAAATACAACTAATGAATTAATGTCATCTTTATCAAAAGAGAAATACGAAGTTTATTATTATTTTTTTCTGTATTTATATACGGTACTCAACTTGTGCTAAAAGGGCATTTTGCTGTGCTCGTGTGGTTTTACTACCCTTGCTGTCGCTCGGGTGCAAACTCCACAAAATACTACTTTCCGCACTAGACGTGTAATGTACTATTATCAGCATCTCCATGGGTTTTTGTTACTCAATTTATAATTAATCCCACACGTATTCTTAATATAAATATATGCATGCAAGTTTCTCATTGTAAGTTCTTCATTTAATGTTGTAGTAATATTTTATGTAGATCTTCAAATATTAATTTCTCGAGATTTAGCTTTAACGCTTTTTCCTCCTTAAAGTTTTTTTTTTCTTCGATTTGTTCCTAATAACCTTTGATGATGATTTTTTAAATTAATAATTTAATTTTTTTTTTTTGTTATATTAATCCAAGCTGTACTGAACTGCTCTAGAATTCTCTGAACAATTAAAGCAATATGCTGGATGTCGTTACTTTATAGTAACGAACGATTAACGATAGTTAATTATTTTTTTACAAGTATTTAGATCAATTAAATTGAAATGAAAAAGAATTTATCCTTGTTAAATTAAATCCTGTTGGTTCTTAATTTTTAATTCTACACTATTTATGTAGACCAGAACAGGGGGGGAAAATGTCTTGTTGAACTAACTGCTGACCTGGGACTAAAAGCTTAAGCCCTTGTTTATTTCTATTTTGCAACTTTACATGTCTTGCCAAGTTAGTTCTTTTCTACATAACAGTATAGTTCCTATAAAGCTTGTCAATTCATTAAAAGAAAAAGGTCGGAACATTAGCAAAATGCTCATTGCAGCTCCCTCAAAATTGAGAAAGGGTTTTTTGAGGTACCACATAATGTCTAAGACACCTCAAAGAAATCCCACATGTAAATCCACGTATCTGAAGAAGATGCTACATAAATGTTTATTGCAGCAGAACTTTTTATTGTGATATTTAACCCTCGGGAACGTGCGGTCCTGCGAGGCCTAAATTTGAGATATAACTGTGAAATTGAGATAGATGTGGGTGCGATTGGAAGATGGAGATTTTTCTAGCTACATTTCTTGCTTTTATCAAGAAATTCAGTCACTGTTTGACATCGTACGTGATTATACGTCAATTTTGTGCCCATATTGTCCTGAGAGGGCACCTGCGTCTCTATCACTTAAATTGTAGTGTTACGCTAATAATTAATACAAAATAAATTAATATGGTACCTGAATTTAAAAATAAAATAATAAAAATATGCAGAAAGAATTAAAAATTTGAAAATTATAATTGAGACTGACTAATTTTGTGCTTATAAACTATGAGGCTATTCTATAAATTAAAAAAAATAATAAAACAATTTAAATATGTTTTACGTTATTTTGCTAAAATTATTTTAAGTTTATATTTATTTTACATGTTGTGTGGGCATATAAAACAGATTAAGTTCTATCAGGGGTCCGCGCCTCCTCGTGTCTGTAATAGACGGCGCCCTCCCGAGGGTTAACTGTTCAATGTTTGTATTATATTTGTTACTTCCATTGTTTCTTTTGTGTAGAATGTCTAAGAGTGATTCTTTTTTAGTGTCAATTTTTAATTAATATTAACAAAAAAAAAATGTATATAATAATTTGCATCATTGGTAAACTGAAAATACATTAATCATGACTAGCTTGCACTTCAGTTGGCTATTATGGAAGGTAAAAAGAAAACTTTTTCTTTATAGATTTTTTGATCATTTATAAATTCCAAAATTCAATTTTTTTTTCTTCTCTTAAATTGAAATTTAAAGAAGAATATTGATTCTGTTGCAATTGTTGCTGTGCTTTGGCTGTTCAGAATATTTTGACTGATTCGAAAAAAAAATCTTTGTGTATTTTCCATTTATCCAAAACTTGAACTCAACCTGCTACAAGATGTGCATGCTAAATGAGATGAACCTGCTACATTTCTGATTTTTTCTCCGTGAATATTGTTTGTTCGAATCAACTGACATTCCTCGTTAACTTTTTTTAATTGATTGTATTTTTTTTATTAATTGTACCTTGTACCTTTTTTTAAAAATTTATTAAAGGCTCGTACATACTCTAACTGACCTTAAATAATTAAAAACATTACAATTTAATGTGGAATTATACTGGAAAATACACCAATTTAATACTTGCTGTAATATATACCTACTTTTTCATTAATAAATATTTTTTCATTACAAAATTAACCCATTTTAACATGGTTTTAAACAGTCTGATTTTCATTCTTTCAATAGAATCTATTTTTTATATTATAAATCTTTATTTATTTTAATAATCGTTCATTTTTATTTATTAACCACTGATATTTCTCAAAGTTGTAATAATAAAGAAACTTTTTAATTTCATAGAGAAACCCTAAAATGGAGTTGAGTAAACCGGACCTCATCACTCTACTCAGTTATTTGGAAGGAGAACTTCAAGCTAGAGATATCGTCATTGCAACACTAAAGGTGATAAATTACTATCTAAATATTTGCCTGAGTTTTTTTTATATGTTTTAAAGTTGTATAACTTATTTCGTGGGGGGCAATAAGTAAACTTATGTATGACATGTGTTAAATTCTTAAAAAAAAGCTTTGGCAATTTTTAATTATACAGTATTTACTTCCTGAGAAAAGAAGTATGTTCTCCGAAACACCAGTGCCACAGCACCAGTCGTTTCCCTGAAAATGATAGAGAAAAATTCTAACTATCTCGACATTTATCTGAATAAACGGAAAACTTTTAATGCATTGGTATTGCTTGGTTCCAAGCTATTTTGATCACATTTGGCGGTTGATAACTTTAACGGTGATTACATTAAGTGGCGTGCAATGTAATTCTATTTTTATGATAATAATACAATATACAGAATGTCCTGCGCTCCTGTTGGCAAGACGGAGGTTTGGCATAAATGGGCCGCTTCCGGTTCTCTTCTCGTCAACTGAAGGTCTGAGATCGATCCTAGAATATGCCAAATATGTTGGCATATATTTCTTGGTTTGAAGGCATGTGAGAGAGAGTTGAGGAATTGCACTCTAAATGTGGAAGCAGAATATTGGGAGAGTAACATAGCATGAAGGTATAATAAATTGTTTGTACCGCTAATGACCCACGTGCAGTCGAAGCGGTTAAAAAAAAAAAAAATACAATATTACAAATTATCATGGCTTACTTTACATGCTGTGATTATTATACGCTCCTTGGGGAGATAGTAGATCTTAACCCTTTGACTGCGGCATAGAAGAGAGAAAAAAGTCCTTCCTGGGAACGGATTTTTTTTTCATTTATTTATGTTAGTCCGGACTCAGATATGTATGCAATTGCATAAGAATCGTTTTTCTAATGTTTATTGTTTATAAACATAACAAAATCACTATGACGCACCATGTGCGTCATGCAGCCACAGAAAGGACAGTTTATCACTAAAACGGGCATGACGCACCATATGCGTCACCATGACGCATCGTGTGCATCATGGTATTATTATTCTATTTTTACTTATTTTTTATTCAATACGTAAAAAATAACAAGTTTATAAAATGTATCGTGTAATTGAAACATATAATAAACACTTGGACCTTACTAATTATTCATAACTATTGATATATGTATAAAAATATTTTTTAAAAAAAGGTTTCTTTTCACCCCAGCCGTCTAAAGTATTTATTTTAGAAATTTATATATATCGGAAGAAAGAAAAAATAAAATAAAATAAAAAATGGGAAGAGCAAAATGTTAGGAAAACGGTGCGACGCAACAGGTGCGTCATTAATGACGCACCGTGGGCGTCATGTCGTTTTGAAGAAAGCAATGTTTAGTGCCCCAGTTAAAAAAATCTAAACTTGTCGAATAATATCCCTAAAAATTCGTAAATACACAAGTAATGCTAGCTAATGACTTACTTTTATCAATAAAAAAATGCTGTATAATTTACCTTACGCCACTAGCGTACTGAGGGGCCAGAAAAAAAGAGAAAGCAAAAACACGCGTTACTAAGCACAAAAACAAAGGAAACGAGAACGACTCACTCCATACAACCCTTGGACTAGTACGAACATGACCACCCCTCTTCCAAACCGATATCATATGGCAGAGGCTCCCCCACTCCTTTTTGGAGAGAGGCTTTTTTTCTGTCCATGACGCACCCGTAGGCGTCATGCAGTTTCTCTAAAGAGACAATATGTGACGCACATGGTGTGTCCTACCGCAGTCAAAGGGTTAAAAAACCACACCTTCAGTTGGGGAAAAGGGATATTATTATTTTGTAGAACTGCAATTTCTTTTGCATTGAAATCCTACAATTTAAAACATAGTTAATAAAAATAGAAAAATAATCTTAACTAGGATATACCACAAGTTTGGACACATTATCTAAATCAATGTTGTCATAAGGGTTTTTCCAAAATACTAACAAATTGTTTATTACCTAGTTATGTGTTATTTATATTTGTATGTATTATGTCATTAAAGCATTATTTTGAAGAAGATTTGACCTATCATACTCCCTGAAATCAAGAAACAATCTTTCAAGGTGTAAAGCAGTCGGTAAAAAGAATATATGATTGATTTTATGTATAGAAGTTTGTCTATAAGGCGTCTGTGCATCTTAACCCTCGGGAACGTTCAGTAAGGCCTTAATTTGAGATATAACTGTGAAATTAAGAGAGATAAGGGTGCGATTGGAAGATAGGGATTTTTCTAGCTACATTTCTTGCTTTCATCAAGAGAATCAGTCACTGTTTGACATCGTTCGTGATTATACTTCAATTCTGTGCCCATATTGTCCTGACAGGGGTTCCACTTTCACTTAATTTTTAGTATTACGCTAATTTTATTGAAATTTATACATATAATACAAAATAAATTAATATGGTACCTGAATTTAAAAATAAAATAATAAAAATATACAGAAAAAATTAAAAATTTGAAAATTATAATTGAGACTTGACTAATTTTGTGCTTATAAACTATGAACTATGAGACTAAACAACGGTATTTTATAAATTAAAAATATAATAAAACCAATTTAAATATTGTTTTATAATATTTTGCTAAAATGATTTCAAGTTTATATTTTTTTTACCTGTTGTGTGGGCATATAAAACAGATTAAGTCCTATCAGGGGTCCGGGCCTCCTCGTGTCTTTATTAGACCGCGCGCACCAGAGGGTTAATGGCCGAGGAAGGCTAATGACAAGGATACTTATTATTAGAATACTATGATATCAAGGAAATTCAATTTGAGTATTTTATGCTGCTGATAAATTTCCTTAACGATTTATTTTTAAGTTTTTACAGTTTCAATCGCAAGTTACTTTGAGATTTTTTTTTTTTTATTTTCAGTGTGAAAAAATGAAATACATGTTGAAATATGGGCCGACCAGGTCGAATTCTGTTGGCGATCCTATTGCAGCTCTATGTCGAGATAATTTTGCTGCACAGACTGGATCTTTCGATCAGTTAGTAGAATATGAGCAACTGCCCAATCCTCTCGAGTCATTGGTCACTCAGCAGCGCAGGTCATTAATTCATATGGCTAAAATCTTTAAAGAAGCTGAAATGAGACACAAAAAGGTATAGTTCTGTACTTGTTTTTCTGTGGTGGATGAGTCTGGTATACTTGAATGATTGTGGAAGATCTTATTAATTTATTTTTTATTCTTTGACTCAACATGAAGGTTCCAGATGTACCAGAAGAGTGGTGGTGTTCAAGTGAAATCTAATTATTTATCATATTTTTTTTTTCAAACTAATAATTTAAATTGAGACTATTTATTTAAAAATAATAAAGTATTCCCTTGATTAACAAAAGTATAAAATAAACAAATCTACAGTTAGCGTGTACATATAATGTCTTGTACTATTGAACTTAAGATGAACTGCATCTTAATTTACTCTTTTTGTTGACGCATGATTTGTCATTTTTTTTTGGTATATTAACAGTAATTTAATAGGTCCATTCTCATTTATATTGGCCATTTCAGTATCCTGGGGCTCAATTTTGTGAGAGAAAAAAAATTGCCTCATTATTTTTGAATTAAGCGTTTTTAACCCCTTCTAACTATCCTGTTAATGTTCTAAGCAGGTTTATGCAAGTTCAAATTTGTTTGAATACATTACCACTAGAAAAAGTAATGTCTTGGACAGGTAACGTACCAGACATTTTGAATTTAAAAGTAATTTATTTACTGATAAATTATTATCGAAGAACAATAGACCTCATGATCATAATCCACAAGGACTTTTACATGCATATGATTGTTAATCTGTATCCAGAGCCCTTTAAAATATAGGTAATATCTTGGACAATGAATAAAAATACTCTATGTGTTCGCTTTAATTAATCAGTTGACTGATAGAGATCATCTGAATACAATTGGTACATTTAAGGGGTGGAGGGTCATTTTTCCAAAATCCTCTTACCCCCTCCACCTTCTTTATAATTCTGGTAAAAGTAGTGTCTTTGGCAAAACCCAGGGACAGCTTCTTGTATGCAATTTTTCAGGATTTTCACAAATTAACATATATTAAATGAAATTCAAATGTTTTCTAACCAGTAACCCCTGATGTTTCTCCCTAAAGTTTATTTTTGTATTTAAAAAGAAAACTTCAATTAAAAATTTATGTAGTGGTTAGGGACAGTAAGGTCCTGGACATGATTAAAAACTTTGGTTCTTGTCAGTTAGGAGCCCTCCCTAAAAGTTAGAGGTGGTTAGAGGTGACCTCTAACCACCTCTAACTTTTAGGGAGGGCTCCTTACTTACAAGTACCAAAACTTGTTAACATTTCTAGCTCTTACTGTACATTAAAGACATTATGCTTACTTACTCACTCCTAGGCGCTACAGTCCATGTAGAACCTGGGCCTGATCCATTATGCGCCTCCACTGAGCTCTTCTTTGCTTGTGGGGACCATCCTCCATTTGCTGACACCCAGCTTTCTGAGGTTTTCCACCCATCTCATTCTGAGCCTCCCCCTCTGCCTTTTCTCTCCTGGCCTTCCCTGAAATACATTCTTTGCTGCTTTATTCTCCAGCCCATCGCATTCTGCTTCCTTTTGCTTCATCCACTCGGTACATGGATGTCCATGGAGTTGGAACTGTCCTAAAGATCCTTCTTCCCCCCTCCTGAGTAAATCTTCATCTCGCACAGTCAGGGTCCATATAACAATGCTGGTATCGCAATTGTGCAGTATATTCTAGTCATATTGTTTCTTTGCTTATCATTCTGCTCTTAAAGACTTTCTAGAGCACAAAGTAGCTCCGGTTTCCCGCTGCAATCCTCCCTCATGCAATTGTCCTCAGCAATGAGTTTTTCCGAGATAAAACATTATCCAGCTTACATAATATATAGTGTTACATACCACAAACATACTGCTCCCTTAACTGCTTTGAAATCTACCGAGACATGTTAAGTAGTGTCTGAAGTGGTGGGACAGTAAATGCCCAATTTAAATAAGAATGAACCAAAGATAGCATTCCAGATGTTAGGTTTGTTATATTCAATTTAAAGTATTTATAAAAAAACAAACTCTATGTTCAACCCTCCTTAAGCCTACAAAACTACAAAACAATTTGGTAGATTGTAAAAATAAATATTTTGAAATGTTACTACTTAAATTGTTTAATAAATTAAGTGCTAAAGCAAATATGTATTATTTATTTTGTATTAACTTATTATATTATTTATTTTATATTAACTTCTTAATTTAAGGTAATAGAGTAACTCATTAACAATGGAATTAGTTTGTAACGATTACTTCAAATTTGTGATTTGTTTTTGTTTATATATGTTAGTTTCCGGATAGTTCAGTTCAAGGCCTGAAGATGCCCAGGTACGGGCGAAATATAGCTTATAAATGAATTAAAAGATAATAATTATCTTAATTTTCATCCCTAAAGGTCCCTAAAAGAATAAGAATATAACGAAACATAAGGGACCGGCTAAAAAGAAAATAGACAATTATATTGTTTATTAAATTAAGTGCTAAAGCAAATATTTATTATTTATTTTGTGTTAACTTATATTATTTATTTTATATTAACTTCTTAATTTAAGGTTGTCCAAGAGCTGCTGGAGTGTCAGAAGAAAAAACTTTTTGATGGGATCAGTGATGATGGGCTAACTATGAATGGACTTGGTGAGGAAGGCCAATCTTCCTATAGGCAGGTGAGGGAGGAAATGTTTTATTAATTTATTTATTTAAAAGAACAAAAACTATATTAAATTTACATGAATTAAATAATTATATTATTTTTATTTTATCCGTTAAACCCGGTTCTTCTAATTTACTTTTATACCGATTTTTAACTTAGGATATAGATGGAAGACGCACTGCTAGGAAAAAGATTGACAATGATCTGAAAATATCCTCTGAAGTAGAAGATAAAGTGAGGCAAAAGCAGATAGTTTTACTTCTTTTGGCCGAGAGGAAGAAAATTGTCATGAAATATATTGAAGAGAGGAAACGATCTGAAGATTTAGCCCAGGTATATTTGATTCAATAGCAGGTACTACTAAGTATTTGTGTTATTTCATTTAATTTTAGTCCATACAAATGATCAGGATTTATTATCCTAATTTCCCTCCATTGTCTACTGCAATGTTTCCTAAACTGTGTGTCGCAAGGCCAGCAGGCGTGCTAAAGGATCCAGAACAATAAAATAATAAAATACAAGTGGTCACTTTTGTACGATTTATTTATGAAACATTTCTTATCCATAAAAAGCATGGGTATGATGGGTAAAAATGATTTTCAGACATGTAATTTTCAAATTGTTTTGAAAATTTTCCTTAGACCCCCGGTTTAGTGGAGGGGGGGGGGGGGGTAAACCTGTAGACATGGGGCCACGGATGGCTCTCAGCAGCTCTGCATAAAATAATGGGTGTGCCACGGCTATTGGCTATTTTTTTTATTGAGTGCTGTGGGCTAACCCCGTAGGAAACCCTGGTCTAAAGGGTTTTAGGGTATCGGTGTGTTTAGCATACTGGCAACTTTTGCCAGAAATCTAGGTCATTTACCAACAAATTTGGTGATGGCTCTAATCCCAGAGACGCATATCATCCGTATCATTGCATCCCGGTAGACATATCTCTTAACATCCAGTATTAAACAGGAATGGACCCCTTGTTTTGTTTAATGGACCCACCTTCATGGTCTTCTTATGTCATCAGGTTCTACCCCTGGGAGAAAGAAAAGAAAAAGGGTGTAACATCAAGTTACTACTAAAAGGAACTATAAAAAAACCTATTCTCCGGTTGTGTTAAACTAACATAAAAACAGATAACACATTTACTCAATTATCAATGTTCTTCACTTATAAATTTGTTAGTACTAGTTATATTTTGACCAGTTTAGTTACCCCTCATCAAAAAATGATTTATTTATTGCAAAATAATATACGTTTTATTAATTCATCTAAAAATATTAAATTTGAGTATTTTATTTAATTTTGTTTGTATACATTTTTTTTTTAGCATATGCATCAATAATAGAACATCTGACTTCATCTTTAATCTCATTATGACTAGAATTCAAAGTTAATAAGTCTTTAGTATATGGAAAAATATAATATTGATTTTTTTAACCCTTTTTGTCTCCTAAAAGGGTTTTTGTCTGTTTCTTGAAACATTGATTTAAAGTATGTTTAGTTTCTGCTAATAATATTTTTATTCATCACCTAATCATAAATATTTAAGAGTACTTCAAATTTATTGATGGATTAGAACATTTTTTTCAATCCTAATTTGAACCTCTGGCTGAAAAGTAGGAGTGCCTCGCGACAGTTTGGGCCAAAAATAACCATTATTGTCATTTATATTTAATTCCCATGATGAATGCACGAATTGTAAGAATATTGTATCTAGTTTATACATCCTAAAAGTAAAGACATTGCAGGAAATAGACTACTCCTTTTTGTTGGCCTTTTTTCAAGATCTGTATTAGTTTTCGTTTGGATCCACTGTGGTTCCATGCCGTACTAAGGCTGATGGTTGTATCCAAGCACACTCTTCTGGCACTCCGCAGCTCTTTTCCTCGTGTCTTGGGCAGAATCAAGGGTTTGACTGGCTTGCTGGCCTTTGTATCCACAGAAGATCCCAACTACAATTTTTTTAAATTGTGTAATCTCATCTGGTATTCAAAACTGCCACAGAGATACGTTCCTGAATTGGAAGACATGTTGAATGGTTAACAGATATAAATAAAGTGGATTACCAATAGTAAAATTTCATTAAAGTGACCATGAGAACCCTTAATCGATCCCCTGCTTAATTGGATTTTTGAGCATTCAGATAACTAATTTATCTTTAAATCAAATTATAATTATCATTAACTACGGGAGACATACAGAGAAAAATAGACCCCAGCACCGGGACTTGAACCATCCTTGGGCCTCCTATATATCCGTTACAGACGCTCTTACCAACTGAGCTATACTGGAGAATGATTTTTCTCTGTCGTTACCGATACAAAGTCCCGAATCCAAGCTTTCAATCTTTTCTACAAATCTAGCAAGCCAAATATTCACGGCAATAGAACTAGACCCAGAATTAACGCTTATAATTATAAAGTACTCAATTAGTACCTGTACCTAGTAAAATCAATTAGAAATTCAAATTTTTAAGTTTTAGGTAGTATTCATACCACGGAAAGATTAAATTTTACTTTAAATCAAATTATACATGATAATTATAATTTGATTTAAAGTAAAATTTAATCTTTCCGTAGTATGAATACTACCTAAACCTTAAAAATTTGAATAACAAATTTAGAAATATTGTTATGAGGTGCACTATAATTATCGGCAATTCATACACGCACTTACTTGTATGTTTAGAGTTATTTCTGTATGAACGGCTGGTCATACCTATTTTGAGAAATAGTATCTTAATAAGAAGTAATCTCAATATGGAGTAATCTATTTACTCCACCGTTACTATGAAACTCAAAAGCTCTCAATTAACAGATTAATTTTTTTTAAATGTAATCCTTACAGATATTATCGGAGGAAAAAGGTAGAATTGATTCGATGGCTGAAGGTCTCGAGGAAGAAAGTAAAAAATCTTTACAAATGGAAGCGGAGTTGGAAAAACAAATAGCTCAGTTTGACTCAGAGAGCCAGATCCTTCGAACAAATTTAATGAAAGAAGAGAAGAGGTATTTTTTGATTTTTCACCTTCGAACATACATATGTGATCCAATCTTATTTATTTAGTTTATAACTTTATTTATATGTTGTGTTCAGAGTGCGTGAACTTGAATCCGAGTTGGAGAAAGTCCGTAGTGAAGCAGCTCAGTACGAGAAACAGTTGACAGAAATGCAGCAAATGGCTGCAGGCCAGTCTAATACTATTCTACATCGCCCTGCAAGTCAACTTAGCATGCGTTCTACAGGAGCAGGTAATTTTATATATTGTTTCCTTTTTAGTGGCAAAGAACCTTATGACAAATCCAACTTTAATGTTTAGGGTAAACATTTGTTTTGTAGCCTTCCTGTATTTAAAGTCCTGTAATATTTTTGATTTACATCCTTTAGTCTTTATATTTTATACTTTGGAAGAGTAAACTTTAGGAATCAATCATTTTCAAAGAATAATTGCATGGTTAATCTATTTTATTTAAATCAAATTTTATTTACTTGTTCCAGTTCACAATAATGCTTCAGTTACAGGCAATGTTGCTAAAGTAGTCCAACCCACTGCAACTGTTTCAAGTGTTCCTGTAACTGGCCCTAGTAAGTTTTTTAAAATGTTTATTTTCTTAGTAACCACTCTTACCTGGCAGAATTACCGTAATATGTAACTGCTTTGTTAAAACTGAGCAATTACTTTAGTGATAATCTAATTAATCTAAGCAATTACTTCTGTACTTAAGAAAATTAGTGTTTCTGTAGCAATAACATTTTTGAGAAAATAGCTTTAGTTTTCAGTCAATTCATACACGCACTTACTTATATGTTTGGAGTTCTTTCTGTATACATGACTGGTCATACCTATTTTGAGAGATGGTGTCTCAATAATAAGCTATTTACTCCACCATTGATATTTTTTATACTAAACATTTTCTACGAGTTCTGCAAACAAAACAAAAAATATTTATTTGTAGGTAATTAATATACACACATTTCTTTTTTATATTTTAATTAAAATTGAACTAATTAAATCACATAGTGTTGACACATGTTGGTCAGGAGAAAGGAGTATTATTCTTTTGCCTATTATTTTTTATTTGTAAAATCTTTGTAAGTACAAAATTCACTTAAATACAGTAGAACACCGCAAATTCAAACTAATTGGGACTAGGGCCTGGGTGGCTCGGAGGCTAGAGCGCTTGCTTGCGATAAGGCAAGTTAAGCAGCATCGAGCCGGGTCAGATGGTTACCGCAGCTCTGGGTTCGATTCCCGGACCAGGCCCCCCGCTCAATGTTCACCCAGCATTGTTTAAATAAATGGGTAGCTGCTCGAAAGAGTAGCGCCACCAGGTTTCGGCCTGGAAACCATGAAATACACTCTCAGTTCGATTCACATCGAAAGAGAGTCATGGTTAACGACCAGACACTTCACTCTAATGTGAAGAAGTTAGGTTTCTAACCCGGGTTTGTTCAATGGGCCCACCTAAGTGGCCTATGTCTTCGGGCGTAAAAGCCCCCCCCCCCCCCCCCCCCCACCGAAGTAAACAAAAAAAAGGGCCTGTTTGGATTTCTGAATTGTTCAGATTATCAGGGTTTCTGCTTTTATTGTCTATTACAATTTATTACATTGTTCCTGGTATAGTTTATAGGTATATTCCTACTTTACAGCAAGAGGAATACACAGTAATTCAGGTAAAAAAGATCAAAAATAATTAAGAATAACGATAAATATTTTTCAAAAAAAATTAAGTTTTTTTTTACCACTACCTGGAATTACAGGAAACAGAACTTTTATGAATATTTACATGGAACAATTATTTACACATGCATTAACATATCACAGAAATACATTTTCCTTATTTATCTCAACATACACTTACTCGTTCATCTTCTCTTTACCTTTTTTTTGCCCCAAAAGTTGTTTGGATTATCAGGATTTTCGAATATCCGGAGTTCTACTGTTTATTGAAACCTTGCCTGCTGTAAACTAAAACCTTGCCGTTAAATAAGTTTCAAAAAGAAATTAAAATATTATTAACAGAAAATGTATTTTACAACATAAACGAATATTTTGAACTTAAATTAAATTAACTTTAATATTTGTATTTAATAATTGACGAAAACAATATCACAGGATTGTGATTTCTGTTTAATTTAATTCATTTAATTTAATTCATTTATTTGAAAATACAATTTTCAATGTAAGACTAATCATTGTAAAATTTATTAAATGTAGTGTTTTTTTTTTTTTAATTATTATCATCGGTGACTACATTGCTTAGATCTACTTTTATCTCAACTACTGAGTTTTTGCATAAAATTGCATCACTCTTACAAAAAAAGTATATATATAACCAATTTGTGAGAAACACCAAGGGATGTGCCACACAAGCGTGACACATATTAACTGTAGACATTACGTCAAAAAGATGTTGGCTCGGCATTACCGCTATGTCCTGCATCGTCGGGCCCCTGATAAGTCGGACGCGACGAAACGATGCAGGACATGGCGTAATGCCGAGCTAACATCCTAATGACGTAAGTCTGATGTTGGAACAGTTCCTATGTGTCACGCTTGCGTAGCATCCTTTGGTGTCTCTCACAAATTGTGTAGCCTATTGCAGTGTGCAAACACGGTATTAAATTGCTGTTATATATATTTAAATCCTACTTATAATAATAAGCTAATGTAGAAATATTTCAAGGTATTTTCTTATCTTTTAGCAACAGGTGTAGCTAGAAGTATCCCCTCTAGTCAAGGAATCCGAGGAACTGCCTACAGCCCACCTATACAGGCAGCCACTCCTCCAATAAAAGTGTGTAATTTTTAAATTAATATTTTAGTTCTGATATTGTCATATACATTATAATTAACCACTACATATATTTAAGATAAAGTCTTTTAAAGACTTGACTCATTAATTTATTTTTAAAGAAGAAGGGAGGACATTTGATGAAAAGAATGTCTGCCAATCAGGGAGGCACATAGCTTCCTCATTTCCTATCACTGGACACATGTTCACATGGGTATAAAAAATACTGGGGGGGGGGGACTCAAACTGAGCAGGAAAGCTCGGGTTCTTAACCCGAAGACTTATAGGAGTAACTTCTTCATCCTGTATATCACATGATGACATGAAGGGATCGACCCTAATTATGATTATCAGTGAGGAACATATATAATCTCCATGGGATTTGAACCATCACTAGGTATACCAATAATGACCCTTGTTTCAGGCGAGGGGTAGCCTTCGCTGTGCTAGGGCACTTTGAACCAATCCTCCAATTGCCTGAAGAAATTCATGAATTAAAGGTAAACAAGAGAATGTTTACCTGGCATGTAAATAGACTATTAGCTATGCTACTTGGAGTATACGAGGAATAAATGAAAAAAAGTGGAATTAAGAAAGGAGGTGAGAAAGACTGGAGTTGAAATTGTTGCTTTAACCGTAAAAAAGAAGAAAGGACAAGTCCGTGAGGTTCTTAAATAATGGCTGTGTAATGCATTTCTCAGGTGTTTCAATGGATACCAGAGGCTAAGCCGGACTAGCTTTCTTAGTTTAGGGAGGACTAAAATGACCAATAAAATCCTGATCTGATTGGAAGTTTATAAGCTAGAGGATCATGAGCTTAATACTAGAAAAACAATATGAAATAGTGCCTACTATACAAATAGCAGTCTACCTGAATGAGGATCAAATGGTAGAACAAAAGGAAACATTTTACAAAACGTCATCGACGATGGGGACCTCAACAGTTAAGTTGGGGAACTTGGTAAAATATAAGTGTGTCATCAGTCCATATGGAGAGACTTAAAGAAACTCTAATGGTAAACATCTGCTAAGATTCTGCTCAGCAAATCAGCTTATCTGGAAACTGAGAGTGTAGAATATAATAATGAAAGCATAAAACAAATTCCAAATAATGCAGAATTAACTATTATAAAAATGAGGGAAGCCATTAAGAAAATTAAGCTGAGAATAGCTGCTGGGTAGGATTGTATTTTTCTAGAAGATGGACTTAAAGGTGAAACATTTATTTTCAAGATTTTGCAGCTCCCATGGACTCGAGCAAAAGTCCCAAGAAACTGGGAAATGAAAGTCATAATCCTAAAATTCAAGAAAGGAAACAACAGAGAATGCAAGAATCGCTGAGGAATAACCCTTGCTAAGCGTACGTGGAAAAGTTTATAGCAGAATATTGCAGAGGATACTGAGGGATTTAGTCGAATCAATGCTCCACGATTACCAAACTTCAGACCAAATTGTAGCGTACAGGACCACATATTTACTCTAAAGTAAATAAGTGAAAAGGCAATTGAATATAATAAAGACGCTCCAATGAAAGCTGAGGAAAAGAGGTATGAAAATCAGTGGTAATAAGACGAAAACTATGGCGATATCCATAGAAAAAAAAAAAAAAACAACATGAAATACACCTGGTTAGAGAAGTGCTAGAACAAGTGGAAACATTTGAATACCTTGGAACAATCTTCAGTGCAGATGGCAAACATAAAAATTAAATTAATGCGAGGACATCAGCCCCTGAAAAACTGTTCAGAGTCCTTAACAGGGTTTTTATGAAATATCCTTATAGTACAAAAATACTTATATTCCTGTTTTAAAATATGGTTCTGAATGTTGGGCACTCACCGATGAACAGCACTCAAGCTTACAAACAAAGTGAGGTATCTACGTAAGGTGGAAGCAAAAACAATATCAGATAAAATAAGAAATCAGCATTAACTCCAAATCAGCTCTATGAAAGACAGTCTAAACTAATCAGCTGAAGATGGTTGGGTGTATCACAATAATGGATTAAGCTAGACTAGCTGGATTAGCTTTTTTATACCCATAAAAAAGCTATGAAGCTAGTTTGGAAGGAAGAAGACCCATGTGGCAGAAGGAGAACCAAATGTGGAAGATAATGCCAAGACCAAACTCAAAAAGCATGGGGTGCCTTCGAACCGAGCTAGAAGGTTGGCTGAAGAATGCAGCGCTTGGAAAACTTTGCAGATCCTCTGTGTGATTAAGTCTAAGTTTCGGGTGAGAGTGTTGCAAGTACGCTATTTATTCGGCTACATGGATCTCTTTTAAGAAAGCAATGGTTCCATTCTTGTTTTTAAAGCTTAGTCCACACCAGGACTCAATATTTTCTTTGTTGCAGGGCTGAATTGCAGCAGCGCCAATTCAGATAGATTCGCTGCTGCCATTCAGCCCCGCAACAAAGAAGCGCAGTATTGAGTCCTGGTGTGGAGTAAGCTTAACTCTCCCTTCTTCTTTCAACATAAATAATTATTGCTAAAATTTCGGATTAATTTGACTTAGTTCACTAGTATTACATATTGTTGTTTGCTTTTAGGCTGAGAAAAGACCTATTGTGGGTGTTAGTAACTCTCCGAAACCTGGCTGTGTGCCTCCTTCTTCTCAAGCAGCTTCGGCTACTAACGGAAGTTCAGAAAAAAAACCTATTGTAACAAGGGGTGCTCCTCCTCCAGTTCCTCCTAATAAACCTATTTTACTTCCTAAAAAAGATGCCGCCTTTAAAAGAGCAGACTCTAGTACTTGTAATTCAGATACAGTTAAAAGTAAGAAAGATATTAAAATCTGTCCTAGTGATCCCTCTGATAATGCTCTCCTTCAAACCAACTCCGAAACCTATTCTAATGTCAAAGCTGTAACTGAATAATTTTTTTTTATATATAATTTTATAGCCATCACTGATCTGTTTATTTGTTTGTAACGAAGTAGTTACACGTTTGATTAATTAGTTAATGCGACTATTTTAATTGTGATTCCTGAGAAGTTGTTACATTTGTTATATATAATTGAAAATCTCAATCTTTATTACTTTTATACTCTAATTAATTAGTATGGAATTTATTTTTATTATACCAATGGTCTCTATAGTAGTTATGCCTCAAAGTTATTATTTGCCAAATATTGTATTTGAGTAAAGGCAATATTGAAGAAGTGTATAGGTTATTTAAATATTATTTTATTGTTGTACAGTATAAAAAAAAACTCTTTAGAGTTGAGCAATAATTTTTATTTTAATATTAAATGAGGTAGAGATTCAGTTTTAATTATTTTATTTTGTGCTTTATATTAGAAAATTAACTTTGTGGTGATGAAACCATAGAAAGTATTGATGGGCACTAGGACTCTTCTCTGGAGGATTTTATTCCTTCTAAAGCTAAAATCTTTTTGCCTTCCTTTCTTACTACACTATTTCCACTGTCAGACTAAATCCCGTTATATAAAATATTTATATAAAATCGAAAGAAAAAGTAAAAATAAAGAAGGAAGTAAAAAAAAGAGAAATGAAAAGTAAAATAAATGAAAAAAGAGGAGAGTAAAACATCCTCAAAATCTATCAAATCTGAATTGATCTGATGTATGTTGATCCAAAATTACTGCTTACTTAATTATAAGAATTTAGTTTATAAGATACTTAACAATAATATATATGCATACTTGTCTATATTAAATATATATATATATATATATATATATATATATATATATATATATATATATATATATATATATATATGTCAACTCGAGTTGAGTAGTGTGCATGCTTCTAATATATACATACATATATATATGTATATATATATATATATATATATATATATATATATATATATATATATATATAAAATATGTATCATTAAATATATGTATATGAGGCGCATGGTGAAAAATAGCCTAACCCACAAAATTTGCTACCCCAGCAAAAAAAAAAAAAAAATATGTAAGGTTAAAAGTTGGTTTTGAGACCATTGGACGTATAGTGGATTTTTTATTTTATTTTATTTTTTTATAAATAATAGACTTTTTTTCTTTAAAAATCTAAGAAAAAGACAACATCAAATTAGCTTTTTTTATTTTTTTTTTTTATTATGTTGGCTTAAGCTATTTTTTTGCTCGGCGCTTCATGTTATGTATGTATTAAATTGCTGAATCCAATTGTAATAAAATTCTGTGAATTATGATAAAGCACTTATTAGATTGTAGGTAAATTGAAGAATAAAATAGATTATGCAGCAATATATACCATCAGTAAAAAAATAAAAAATAAATAAATTAAATTTAAAAATAAGAAAAAAATAAATATATATATAAATATATATATATATATATATATATATATATATATATATATATATATATATATATATATATATATATATATATATATATATATATATATATGAGAAAAAAGTTGAAAGATTAATAGAAAAAAATTAATAAATATGAAGTTTCTTCCAATTATTGATTTGATTATTTTATTATGTTTTATTTATCCACTTAATTCCTATATCTCATTTCGTAAATGAAGTCCGAAAATAAGTCCAATAAAAGTTACTTCAGTATGAAAACTAAAATTAATACAATGACGGCGTCAATCTGTTTTGATTTCGACATCACTTTGATGTAAACATAACGATGTATAAACAAATAACCTGATGGATGTATCAAAATTATTTTGAAGTTGTAATACGAGGTATATCCACAAAGTAAGTTCCGTTTCTATTTTTATCCGCAGCAGCGCTGCGATCGCAGTTCTGAGCATGCACGGCAGTTACTCTGACTCAAGGAGAAGAAATGTACGCCATTTTCAGATCGCTGCTGCTGACGTGTTCTTTGTAGTGCTTCTTTATAATATCAGCCTTAATTTAAAATGCCGCCGCTTGTGCGCGCGGTTTTGCTTAAGCTTCTCTTCAATTGCGTGAACCAGTTCATCTGTAACCAAAGATGGCCGTCCACTTCTGTTCTTCATCGTGCACTTGATCACGTCATTCATTGAACAGTTTGACCCATCTTCTAACCATTGAATCACTCATAGCATTTTGTCCGTAAACCTCGCAGATTTGATTTAACTTTCTTTGCATATAGAAAAGCAGCGGCATTTTCAATTAAGACTGACATTATAAAGAAGCACTACAAAGAACACGTCGGCAGCAGCGATCTGAAAATGGTGTACATTTCTTCTCCTTGAGTCAGAGTATGCTCAGAACTGCAATCGCAGCGCTTCCGCGGATAAAAATAGAAACGGAACTTACTTTGTGGATATACCTCGTAATCACTCACTAAATATCAACAGTTTTGTTATTTCACAACAAAAAATGTTACAAGTTCACGTTGACAGGCTGTGAGCGCATCTTAATATCAAATTTTGATATATTATCACATAAAAAGGGAGTTCAAAGTTCGACTCCCTGATCCCTTTCAGCAGTAGAGTCAGGTGTTACGTAACTCCGAATTTACGTAACTGAACACTTTCAGGAGCAATGTCAAGTTTCACGTAACTCCGAATTTACATAATTGAACACTTTCAGGAGCAATGTCAAGTTTCACGTAACTCCGAATTCACGTAAGTCGGGGTATTACTGTACATTCTTTTTGAATACAGTGGCCACTTTTAATTAATTTTCTTAACACTTACTTACGCTCTCTCACTACTGGCTCTTATTTTTAAGCTACTAAGGAGATCATTTAGACCCTATATGTATAGGCTTTAAATGAACTTCTTTCTGCTTTTCTTCACTCCTACTCATTAGCTTATTCTTTCTTTTACGCTCGTTTTTACTTGTTATTTTTAAGCAAGTTTCTCTCCTCTGCAACTGGCTCTCCTGATTTGGCATTTTTTCTTGCGGAGATACTTAAAATCTTTGGTTTTCAAAAATCGTCCCAGGACCCTGGAAGCCCTAAAAAACAATATTCAAGCCCAAATTCCTGTGGCAATGATTCAAAGAGTGCACAAAAACTTCAAAAAAGGCTTGATCAGTTTATGGAGTGCGAGGGGCACCATTTGTCGGATACTTTGGTCAAAACCATGTAAACTTAAATTTCCCATATTAAAAAATGGTAATTTTGTAGAAGTCTGCGTTTTATTACATTTTCAAATCCATGCATCTACCGCATGTAACCCTGTACTACACTGTAATATTATTATAAAAGGTTGGGTTAGAAATCAAATTTAAAAAATTCAACTTGTAGAGATGATATTTTTTTTATTGCATCAAAGCTAGCTCAGGCAACCCTGAGCATTATTACTAAGTGATTAAGAATTACAATCTGTGTTATATATTTAAAGAAAATAAAATAAAACACACCTTAATAGATGTATATCCAATCCTTAAAGTCATGGCTGTAATCTGTAATGGTGAAATTTCAAAGGAATAATGACAAAATGTTAACAGTTAATTAATTGGAATGCCCTAAGGATGAAGACATGAATATTCTGTATTATTTATTAAAGAGGAGAAGAAGGGTAAATTATAAGGTGATGGAGAGAAGGTTGGTGATAAGGGGCACAGATTATTAATCACTTAATATAATTAAATATATTTTTTTTATCATACTTAAGATAAGATTTCAAATATTTTCAGATACAGATTAAAGCTTTTATAAAAGGTAATTTTTTTTTTATCAGTTTGATATTTTACATTTTTTTATTTATTTTATTTATACTTACTAATAGTTATTTTACGTCGGGTTTTTAGTAAACCCTGGACTGAAATGTATTTTATCATCTCAAAAGATATAAATCCACAACAGCTGACAAATTTCAAGCTTAACAAATATTTTAATTCACTAAATATTTCATTTTTTAATTAACTATTCAATTTTATTTATTATCACACAAATTATGCAATTTTAAGCATGTTTAATTTATAAAATATATAATTTTTTTTTTCAATAAGTTAACATGGAAAAAATAAATATCTTATTTAAAAATATTTTATTAAACTTGTATTATTAACAGCAATAGAAATATGAAAAATAAATATTTAGTAGTATGTTCAAGCAATCTATAACACAAATATACAGACACATTAAAAAATAATTTTCAATAAACGATTAAAAACATGTTTGAATAAAAAATAAACATTAGACTTAAATTAGAAATTATACGTTACATCATTGACAAAGTTGATAAGGGAGAACGATTAAAGACCCTGGTGAGGGGCGATAGTGTTTCTTTGCAATTTCCTACACAGCATGACAAAGTTGATAAGGGAGAACGATTAAAGACCCTGGTGAGGGGCGATAGTGTTTCTTTGCAATTTCCTACACAGCATGACAAAGTTGATAAGGGAGAACGATTAAAGACCCTGGTGAGGGGCGATAGTGTTTCTTTGCAATTTCCTACACAGCATGACAAAGTTGATAAGGGAGAACGGTTAAAGACCCTGGTGAGGGGCGATAGTGTTTCTTTGCAATTTCCTACACAGCATGACAAAGTTGATAAGGGAGAACGGTTAAAGACCCTGGTGAGGGGCGATAGTGTTTCTTTGCAATTTCCTACACAGCATGACAAAGTTGATAAGGGAGAACGATTAAAGACCCTGGTGAGGGGCGATAGTGTTTCTTTGCAATTTCCTACACAGCATGACAAAGTTGATAAGGGAGAACGATTAAAGACCCTGGTGAGGGGCGATAGTGTTTCTTTGCAATTTCCTACACAGCATGACAAAGTTGATAAGGGAGAACGGTTAAAGACCCTGGTGAGGGGCGATAGTGTTTCTTTGCAATTTCCTACACAGCATGACAAAGTTGATAAGGGAGAACGATTAAAGACCCTGGTGAGGGGCGATAGTGTTTCTTTGCAATTTCCTACACAGCATGACAAAGTTGATAAGGGAGAACGGTTAAAGACCCTGGTGAGGGGCGATAGTGTTTCTTTGCAATTTCCTACACAGCATGACAAAGTTGATAAGGGAGAACGATTAAAGACCCTGGTGAGGGGCGATAGTGTTTCTTTGCAATTTCCTACACAGCATGACAAAGTTGATAAGGGAGAACGGTTAAAGACCCTGGTGAGGGGCGATAGTGTTTCTTTGCAATTTCCTACACAGCATGACAAAGTTGATAAGGGAGAACGGTTAAAGACCCTGGTGAGGGGCGATAGTGTTTCTTTGCAATTTCCTACACAGCATGACAAAGTTGATAAGGGAGAACGATTAAAGACCCTGGTGAGGGGCGATAGTGTTTCTTTGCAATTTCCTACACAGCATGACAAAGTTGATAAGGGAGAACGGTTAAAGACCCTGGTGAGGGGCGATAGTGTTTCTTTGCAATTTCCTACACAGCATGATTAAAAATAAAATGTTAACTCTATAAATATGTATTCTCAAGTGACAAAGGTTTCAATCAAGAGGTAATCATATTATAATTTATTAATATCTATGGAAATTGCTGCAAGTACAAAAATTATTGCTACATTATGTAAATTTATTTTTAACGCTTATGGAATATTTTATTTATTTATTTTATTTTTTTAAAAAAAGTCCACAGTCTTGCAATAAACTATATAAATGTGCCTTAGCCTCTTCAAAGTGAAATTACTTACAAATGTATTTATCAAATAAATTGTCTACACAAAAAGTTTAACAGTGGCGCTGAATAATCTAGAAAATTTTATAAAAAGTTAAAAGGTGATAATCCCAGATTTAGATTTATACAAATGTACATTTTACATATAAAATATTTGTTTGTTTTTATTTGAAAACAGATTAATATATTTAATTTGAAAAAAATTAACTTCCACCACAAAATAGTCTTTAAAAAAAGATAACAGTACAAGAGATAAATCTCTCTAGAGATGACAACTAATTCTTGATAACAATGTGCAAGTGTTATATTCAAATAAAAATCTATGAAATATCGGTAGACTAACACCAGAATATTTTCCAGGCGGTTTTTGGTTTAATAGGTAATCGCCGACAGCCGTTTCATGTAAACTCATGTTTTTTCTCCATCTATTCTTAACAATAACATTAAAATTTCATTTAACACAATAGCTGGAGGAGGCAGTTTAAATATTCTACCATTTAAGATTAATTCTCTCTATTAAGAACTTTGCAAAGGCATTTAAAGAAACAAGTTCGATATGCACACTAAAGATATACAGGGCGGGCAAGCAAATCCCGCACTTTTTTTAACACTTATAGCTCAGTTTCTGTAATAGATAGAGATATGGGGTTTGCAGGGTCTGAAAACTACATTCTTCTAATTTAAAGTTCATATTTATAACTTAAAAAACTATTGGGTGAAAGCCATGCAACGACGGGTTGAAATAGAGTCTTAAAAAAGTCGTCCGAGTAGTAACCGTTGTTTGGTATTATAGTTTTCATAGGATAAATTACCATATCATATGGTGGGAGGGGGGGGGGGGTTCTTTGTAGGTAAGTGGGACGAGTTCCTCAGTGCTATAACAAACATTGAAGATGCATTAAGCACTATGTTGCCTGAAATTGAAGATCAAATGCTAAATTGCACGTTTATGCAAGATGGTGCCCTCCTTGCAAACAATTCAATACTTGCAAGAGAATTGCCCAGACTTCAGGCAACATTATGCTTAATACATCTTCAATGTTTGTTATAACACTGAGGAACTCCTCCCACTTACCTACAAAGAACCCCCCCCCCCCCCCCCCCCCCTCCGTCATATGGTAATTTATTCTATCAAAACTATAAAACCAGACAATTACTACCCGACGACTTTTTTTAAGACCCAATTTCCAAACTGTCATTGCATGATTTTCACCCAATAGTTTTTAAAGTTATAGATAAGAAATTTAAAGTAGAAGAATGTAGTTATCAGACCCCACAAACCCCATATCTCTATCTATTACAGAAGCTGACCTATAAGTGTTGAAAAAAGTGCAGTTTTTTTTGCCCACCCTGTATATACATATACATACATATCAACTGTCAAACCATTCTTTTCATAACAAAAAATCAGTGCTTAGGTTTGACCTTTCCCTCTCTCATTATTACTAGTACTTCTTCTTCGAGACCCCAAATTCAGAATTATAAAATTAAATTTGATAACATAAAAATTAATTTAATATAATTCTGAAGTATCATCAATAAAATAAGAATTCACTGAAATACAAAGCGTATAAATTAAATAGCCAAATTGTGCTCAGCATTATTTGTGCAGAATTAAATAATGTCTCCGTAATTTAAGTTAAATAAAAGTTGGAAAAGAAAAGGGGTTTTTTTTCGGGCAGCCATGCAAACACAGATTAGACAACTACCAAAAGTAAATAACCATAATAAAACAAAGTTGCTTTTAAATTAAATGTAGCAGGGGAGCAAGTTAATTTCACAACAATCTCTCATTTCTAACATCTTATATTAATATTAGTAATAATTGAGTAACTTAACAACAGGCCTACCTATTACTTACTTCCTTTTAACAAATGGAATTTTATATTACCACTATTAACAGTAAAATTTACTTAATTATTATCCTCCCGATAAATAAATTTATTTATGCAAGATGCAAAAAAAAAAAAAATAAAATAAATAACAAAACTTGAATAAATTTACTGAATACAAATTGACCAAATTTTTAACATAACTTTTTTTATAATGTATATTCGTATATATATAAAATAAAAAAAAATACCATTACTATCAATAGAACAAACCTAACATATTCAAAGAAAATATTTCATTTATTCCTCAACTTCTAAACATCTATGGCATAAGATGTTTATAAAACAAAAAAAAAAAAAAAAAAATTCAGTTATTTTAATATAAATACAAAAAAAAAGAAACAACATCCAAATACAATTTACACATCTAATAAGAAGACACTTCTAATGACTTTCCAACGTTTTATTTACAAATTCACTAATTTAAACAAATAAAAATTTAAAAATAAAAAAAAAAATTGTTTTACCAACATAAGTGTCTATCGAAAAAATAGCAGAATATTTTTTTTTTTTTTTGTGCAAATCAAATATTTTTTTCAATATTGAAACAACAACGTTGGTCCCGGAATGTCTGGTCCCTAATAATTCTTTTATGATTATAAATGACAGACACAAACAAAAAAGGGAAGGGATATATATATTATTTTATACAAACACAAAAAAATATAGATTCTTCTTGTTATTTTTCATTGATTTGACGCTCTAGAACATAATTTCCTTATGACTTGTTTGCGTCATTACGTAACCAGTAAATCTCTTAAGAAACTTTGGATACTCTCTCTTGTACAATGCTCTTAATGCAGTCGCTGGAACCCAACCTCCAGGATTAACTAAAAAAAGTAAAATATCCAAGATTAATCATTACTTCAATACACTTCCAAAAATCCAAAAATTACCGTAGAATTCAAATAAATTATTAGAAAAAAAAAAAAAATAACGTTAACTTACCAACAGAACAGTAAGTAATTTTGCAGGTAATATCATCACGTGATACTTTTTCTCCGTCTTTAGGTGGGGTTATAAAAGTTTGACAGTATAAACAAACAGTAAGCGATACTCGGACACACTTGCTGCTTTTAGTCTTAAACAAAAAACAAATCCAATTCAATAAAAATTATAGCACAATAACTACTTACTATAAATAAATCAGTATGACCAACTCAAACAAACCTTTCATACAGGGTAAGACAGAATTTAAATCCAATAATATCTAATTAAATAAATTTTATCTCCAGTAGGGAGAAAAAGTTGTAATTTTAGATTTGTTCAGAGGGACTAAAGTAAGTCTTTTTTTCCCTGAACTCAAAAAGTAGAGAAAAAGTAAAGTAAGGAGAAAAAGAAGGATTGCCAACTTAATTATTTTATAAATAGTATAAAATGAATGGCTAATGTAGTGAGATTGTAGAAATCAGGTTGGCAACACTGCTTTTTCGACCTTATTTATCATTGTTTTTAAACCTGCATCTAAATAACCTTCTACTTGAGTTTAACTGCAATTAACACTAATTAAACGCACTTGGGCGGAAAAAAAAAAGAATTATGGAACGAGCATGAGCAATGAATACAAGCACGTAAAGAATTACTTTCTACACATCTAAACAGAGATACAATGTTTATATTTCTTATCAATCGTAGATAAAATAGTTTTTAGTGATTTAAGAACAAACAGAAGTTTATACGAAGAATGATTTACTTTTGAAAACCCAAAAAGAAACAAATGTTTCACTTCAGTACTTAATCGTGAGACATGCAGTATGAATTTAAAATTGTGAAGTACATTAAAATAACGATAATCCATTGATAAATAAATAAATTGCCAATTGACAAATTATTTAAATAATAAGCATAAATACAGTTAAGCATTGATCATACAGGCAACCATTATCTAAACAAATAAATTCCTATAGTTAAAGGCCATTCTTTTGATGTAAAAACAGGTAGATGTTGGGCGTAAAGTTAGATAGAGGTTGGGTGTAAAGATAGGTAGAGGAAGGGTGTAAAACCAGAGGAGGTAGGGTGTAAAAACCGGAGTAGGTAGAGTGTAGAGTGTAAAAACAGGTAGGGGTAGGGTGTAAAGTTAGGTACAGGTAGGGTTTAAAAAC
Source organism: Gerris lacustris (assembly GCA_951217055.1). NCBI lineage: Eukaryota > Metazoa > Arthropoda > Insecta > Hemiptera > Gerridae > Gerris > Gerris lacustris. The sequence continues at coordinate 61,036,173 of OX578285.1, forward strand.
CAGAGCTGGTAGAGTGTAAAATCAAGTAGAGGTAGGGTGTAAAAACCAGAGTAGGTAGGGTGTAAAAACCAGAGTAGGTAGGGTGTAAAAACCAGAGTAGGTAGGGTGTAAATATTTCAAACTCAAAACTTTGTAATATTTTTACGTCCTGATCAGATCTCCTCAACAGTATTTTATTAATAATTGTATCGTCCTCTTTAACTTATTTACTCGATGAGATCGTCAGCGTGAAACTACGCTGATTTGTGAGTAGGCTAACCACTCAGTTACACTAATCCTAATACATTTTGTTAACTATTTTTTTGAGAGTAAAAGGTATAATCCTAGTTTATTTTACTTTTTATTGAAAATTGATCATCTGAACCTCTTTTAGTCCCACTTAGTTAAAATAATCAATACAAACTAATGGTACTTGGTGAATATGAATACAAAATAAGATAGTTAAAAATATAATAAAAATAAACTTACAGGATACTGAGGAAGATTAGTAGAATGGTTGACAACAGCCCAGATATCTTGTCCTTCCTGGTCTTGTGGATCAGTCTTGTGTGTTTGATGAGACCAAAAAAGAGCGTCACGTTGAGCAGTAGGCCATATTCTCTTGTGTACTTGCAAGAATACCAACGTGTCATCTGATATTTTATCCAAAACTGTCATTTGCTCCAATGTAGCTGAAAAAAAGATACAAGTTGCTTCTTTTAAAATCACTACAAAGGAAAATAATTAAACATTATGTTAGTCAATGAGTAAAAGATATCATTCCGATCTGTTTAATAACTCACTTTCCCAATCTTTCCGATACTGAGGACTAAAAAAGTAATGACAAACTTCTCGACCAGTAACTCCTTTTACAATATGACATGCTTTTAGTGGGTCGACAACAAGGCCGTTAACTTCTTCTTCTCTTCTATACAATTTCATGTCACCTTCTTCAGCAAATAATTGCCAAGGTCCTTCACCTACTCCCAAACTGGCATAGTGCATCTGCTCCTCAGTTATTTTCATTATCTAAAGAGAAAATACATCACAAATGAATAAAATATCAAAAGTGAAATTAAGTTTTGGTAACTTAACCGCTTGTACGAGCCAAGCAATAAGGCTTTTTTACTTGCCAAGTGGTAGATTAGCTCCAGCCACTTCACACAACATACCTCTCTGTTCAATATAACGCCAATGCTATTTAGTGGTAACTACATAGGTTGATAAGATAGGTTAATAGATCGTCTGATAGTGATAAAAAGCATAATGACTAAAAAGAAATTCAAATCAAGAACACCACTCTGAATGAATGAGAGATAATGAAATAGCACAAAGTAAGCATCTATACCTCAGTCCAAAGAGGATGGCTCTTTGGGTTTCCTGGCAGGGATAGAACATCCTTTCCAGTGGAAGAAATTTTTAATTGCTGTCTCAAGGCAACCTCCTCTTCAAGCCTTTCAAGAGCCGATTCAACAGCATCATAGAATTCATCTTCACATAAGGCACTGTTTGGTCCTTCCTTAAATTAAAAAACAAAAACACAAATGAGAATTGCTTACTTGCTACCGTAACACAATAGTACTTGTAAATTCATAGACATTTACTAAAGCTGTTGCTCATCTCGTTTGATTATTATGACACAATTTTGGAGTCAAAGAAAGTTAAATTAATAATTTACTTTTAGAGGAAGTTAAACAAAAGAAATTTAGTGGCAATATTTACAAGTGCATCTTTATTTTAAAGCAATAATTTGCTGTCATTTATAAGCAGCCCTCTTTACTAGTTAATAAATAGGAACAAACAAAAAGATATTATTATAAAGGTCATGTGGAAAACTCGAGAACAGTATGGAATTCCCTCAAAGATCCAATATCATTAAGGACATGTATCAGGGCTTTGAATCTATAAAAGTCAATAAACGTAAATGCTGGAGCACAACAATTCTAGACAGGGTCATAAGGAGAATAGCACAAGGCAAAAAGAGATAGGCCCTAGGATCCCAACTTTGTCGATGAAATCTGCCTCTTTTCTAAGTTATTTAAGAGACAAGAAGGAAAAATTTGAGCATCTAAAGTATGAAGCAGGCCAAGCTGAACTAAAAATACATTGCTGTAAAGTCAAAGGAGATGCGAATAAATACAAATACTGTTAACAGGCTGAGCATTGATGAGGAAGACATAGAGATGGTCAAAGCCTTCCTTGTACCTTGGAAGTGAGGTGACAATAACATGTCATGGACCACATTAGAAAAGCAAATGCTTTAACCTGTAGGGAGGAGCTGATCCATTTTGAGAAGGACAATAGTGAGGATGTTCAATACCAATATTAAATCAGTGTTTCTACAAGGATGTATACTTAGAAAGTGACCAACAACGTCAAGACTTCAAACATTCCTATTTTGTAACTGAGGAAGCAGAGGAAGATGTTATGAACCGCATTTGAAATGCAAATGCTTTATCCGGTGTGGAGGAGCCGAACCGAGGTTGTTAAATCAGTGTTTCTATACGCATCTTTATACTTGGAAAGTGACCAACAACTTTACCTACAGACTTCAAACATTCCTAAATTGTAAGATGTCTAAACATTATTTTAAATGAAGATCTGTGGGATGCTTCGACCCAAAAACCAATTGCAATCCAGATTGCAGGGCAATTGCAATCCAGATGGTGTTGGATTGGGCAAACTCTAAGGTAGGGGTATCCAAACTACAGCCCGAGGGCATGTAGTCATCCGGTCCGTTAGATGTCTTCAACTGGCCTGCTTAACAAATGAACCTTTACAATTGAAAGTTACAGATTTTCTATAATCAAATGTCATAAAGATCAGAACAATTCTTATTGTAGTTTTATTGCTGAAATTAATTGTGCTTATCTAGATATTGCCATTCTGAAGTCCAATGTCTGAGTGTTGTTTACTTCATCCGGCCTGATATAGACCATCCTATCCAGATCTGGTACAACAACCAAAAATATTGGAGACCCCTGCTCTAAGGAAACCAAAGCAGAAGAAGCCATAGCAAAACATGCACTTGATTAGAACCACCAGGGAATGTGTAAATATGGCCAGCCCAAGGTCACTCGGAGGGTCGAGAAAGAAGCCAAGAAATTCGGCAAGACTTCAAAAGAGGTTTTAAAAAATGGCAATTAATCGTTCTGACTGAAGAATCTTTGTAGCTTCCCAATGCTTCTCAAGGAGCATCAGGCATTAAGTCTAAGTAAGTGAAGAATAGTTATTTATGCACCTAGGGATTAAAGTAAGCCATTATTCCCTGAGCGAAAAAAGTTGGTTCTTGAGGCGAAGCCGAAGGAACCATGGTCCCTAAATCCCGAGGCGCAGCCGAGGGAATAACTCTAATTAGCTCCCAAGGCGCAGCCGAGGGAGATAATTATCGCGAGGGGAATAATGGCACTTTACTCACGAGGTACATACAATATTTTATCTCCAGAAGGAACAAACTACACATTTTCGTCCATAGCACAGTTTTTATTTATTATTTCAATAAATAACACTAATTATTAGAACTTTTAATAGCAGATATAAGAGATTCAATATTAAAAACAAATAAGAATTGGAATTAAATTTAAATAGAAGGTTATTTAGATGCAGGTTATAATGTTGTAAACAAAGATAAACATGGTCAAAAAAGCGCAGTGCCGCCAACCTGATTTCAACAACTTCATTACATTAGCCATACATTTTCTATTATTTATAAAATAATTAAGTTGCAATCTTTACTTTTTTGCCCTACTTTACTTTTTCGCCCTAATTTTACTTTTTCTCCCTACTTTTTGAGTTAGGGAGGAAAAGACCTGTTTTAGTCCCTCTAAACTATTTCAAAATCATAACTTTTTTTCCCTACTGGAGATAAAATATTATTAGATGCTCGTTACCAAATTTATATCGTGTTCATGAACATCATTCAGAGCCGTCCTTAGCCAATGTGAGACCAGGTGCAAAAAAAAAACGCTTGAGAGGCATTTCTGTTCTAAAGAATTCCCCCTTCCTCAGGTCATCAAGTGTCATTCCACACAACAAAACAAGGAGAAAAATACTTTTTACTCTTACTTGTAAACAAATATTCATTCCTAGAGCAACGTTTAATTATATACACAGGGTGGTCCAAAAGTCTCACCTCCCCCCCTCCTTAAATTTTGAACGGTTTGAGATAAATTAATGAAACTTGGGGGATCTCTACCGTGTAAAGGGAAGTTTGTTTTCATGCACATGAACACTAGGGGCAACCACCCTATTTGTCCCTAAACAAACCAAATTTCAAATTGGAGTGTATATTTTTGATAGCAGATGTCAATTTTATGGCAAAAAATAACATTTTACTTCAAACTTTTTTTATTTTGGGTCGTTATAATAAGCATTTGAATGCATTTTGGTTGGTAAATTTAATAAAAGAAAAAATTATAAATAAAAAAAAATCATAAGCCCTTGCTAGGTGCAAGGCCTCCCTAGACTCGAGGCTTGCGGCGGTGCGACCGCACCAGTCACACCGCCCTAAGGACGGCTCTGACATCATTGGTTTGTTCTAGAAAGGATTGAGTAGTTTGACTCTGCCTCTGCACAATACATTATCTTTATTGCAAATTTACCATTATTAAATCTTTTGAAAGTTGTAGGACTAATAAAACATTTTTAAGAGAGTTACAAGAGTAAAACATTAATGTTTACCTCAAGATCTGGACCTGAATTGACTGATACATTTTTCCTCAAAGCATCACAAGTTTCTTCTAATTTATTATTTTTTAATTGCTCACGCACCAAGCGTTTCCTCCATAGCTCTTCACGCTGATTTAATATATCTATGCATTGAGCTAAACCACATAAAACTGCCTCAGAAGTTGCTTTAAATGTCATGGCTTCTCCTTTAAAATCGACTAATGATGCCTCTTTTTTACCAGTAGATTCAGATTCTAAAAATAAATAAGTTTAAATATTACACAAAGCGGTAGAATCAACTATATCTAACATAAAATATTAAACTGCAGACACATATTTCTAGAAGATTGTTAAAAAATATAAATATATATTAAATAAATAAACTAAATTACCTGATTTGTCACAGGCAGACTGCTTATTAGCATCACAAGAATCAAAGAAAATCTGTAATTTATCCATCTGAGCACACAGAATGTCTCTATATGTTTCCATCTCTGCTATTTTTTCTTTCAAAGCTGAAAAAATAAAATCAACAAATCTATATAAATGAACAATTTATGTTTAGAGTTTTATTTAAAAGCACATCAGACCTCCATACAACGAAATTGATGGTTCCAGAAAAAAAAAATTTGCTACATAGAAATTTTGTTACATAATTTTTTTTTTTAAAGGGAAAAAATGAGTGTTCCTAAAAGAGGAAGATTTTTATCCAGTACCATTTTCACCCATTGCAGAACTGCTAAGTCTATAACTTCATACCTACGACCTTTACATGTTTTTTCTTTTAAATCTCCACTTGCTTTTTATAGTTATAATAGTGAATCCTGGTTTTTCAAAATTGTAGACTCTAAACTCGGAGCAATTCATATTTACAGGATACTTCTTAGTTCTTCATTCCTTTATGTACGTCTTAGAATAGATTAATGATTTTCTTTTAGACATTTTTATGTTGAGTAAATTATGCTGTAAAAAGTAGAGCTTTATAAATGTCTAAAAACGAGAAAAGAAAGAATTTCTCTGTACTGGGCAAAGATGATTCCGGTTCCACTTAAACTAATGGATGTAGAATAAGCAAAATTAAGAGTTCTAGAGTAAGAAACTCCTCAAAATGGTTCTAAAAAAATAAGGGAATGCAAAAACACAGCAAATATTAATTCACAGAGAGTTTGTTGGTTGGATCATTATCCTTATTTCTATAAATTTTGTTCGCTGTAGACAAATTATTTTCATTCTATAGTAACACTTTCATACAAAATATTCGTTATATAAAGATGATACCCTCAGGGTATCATTTTTCTAAATATTTATGCCAAATATGGTAGGAGTAGGTATTCAGGTGTGCATTATTTGGGAACAAGTTAGTAAAATGCAGCCTCCTGATTGGCTGTTTAGGTTATGTCCACTTTTGAAGCAAAACGCGTGTTGACTTGTCCGTATTTGAAATTTTCTGGTCGTTTTTGATGCAAATGGATAGCAGAATCTGATGTAGCGGCCAAAAATCTATAAGAAACCATCGATAACTGAAATTCGGAAAAAATGTCGAATGTCCGTCTTTGATACTAGGCTCCTCAACTATACTATATGTCAGAGGTTCTCAATCTTACTAAACCTTTAACTTCTTACAACCAGTAAACAAGATGAAAGTATATTTAAAATAATAATGTACCCTATGTTGAGAGCCCTCTGATAAATGCTAACAATGTACATGAAGGTGCTCTCCGAAAACGACTCGGTAAACTACAGAAGGCACACTTAATTGCAAAATGACTGATAAGAGTACCTTAATTATCGAGTTAACTTCATTCTAAATGTATTAAGGTGAAATGTAGTCAGATTTACCTCTACCTATTTTGAAGCTAGAAGACGAATTTGAAGATAATGTATTGGATGTCAACGACACAGCACTACCATGTCTCTTAAGACTGCTTTCACTTCCATAACCCGATTCCTCCTGCCACAAAGAAATAACTTAAATAAATGTAACACAAAAAATTATTATAATAAAAAGGTCTTAGGACTTGTCCTCCTTAAGTATTAGTTTGTTTTCTTGCCGAACAAAATACTGAAACATTGTTACATTGACTCTTTTTAAAAAGGGGAACAAAAGAGTGAATTAACTGTTATAGTAGAGTTTCTCCCACGGTATATCTGAGAAAATTGAGGAGGGAAGGAAACAAAAGGAAACTGGCCAATAGAAAATGTTCAGTGTTGTTTATGTTCACTCTAATTTATATCATTTTTAATATTTTACATTTTAAAAATTCAAATGTGTATGGTACTAAAGTAAACAATAAAAGATTTGGCAACATAGCATCCCCACTCTGTTTTTCTCAGAGACATCATGGGAAAGACTCAACTATAGTGACGTCTAAGTTTTAAATTATCTGAAGAAGGCAGCATTAGAACAGGTGAAACCTGTCAAATTGTTTCAAATACAATTCATTTTATGTGAAGACTTATGACTTAGACTTTGGTTATTGAACTACACCTCTTTTATATATATGGTAAGTTCAAGTAAAATATTTTATCAGTCTAGGAGAAAGCGTACAAAAGAGTGTCTGACTAACATCAAGCTGAAATTTTGTATAAAGGTCAATCTTTTACCATCTTTTAAGAATATGTGGTCGGCTAAGTTCGTCTGCGGGACATAGCTTGGCAATAGGCGTTTGAAAAAAACAAACCGGTGGAGAGCGGCCAAGTCTCTCCAATTATGGTGGACAATGTGATTTTCATGATCCTGAGTACAGAATTAGTCAGTAAACCAAAAATCAAGTTAATGATAGTTCGTCCCTTGACAGGTGACCACGTTGATTTATTTTTAGTAATATTTGAATAACTAACCTATCAAGTGTGAAAATAACATCGACTTGATTTTTGGTCTACTAACTAATTCTGTACTCAGGATCATGAAAATCATACTGTCCACCATAATTGGCCTTCATGGCCGCTCTCCACCATTTTCTTTTTTTTCAAATGCCTATTGCCAAGGTATGTCCCGCAGACGAACTTACCCGATCATATATTCTTAAAAGGCACTAAAACATTTACTTGTATACAAAATTCTAGCTTGATGTTAGTCAGACACTTTTTTGCACGCTATCTCCTGGACTATTATGTATCCATGGTTTATTAAAGCAACAATTCATTAAAGCTACCTCAATCCTCAAAAACGACAATTATTCATGTGACTTATACTGATTTAACATATTATATTAAAATATTTTTATTTCAGTAAAATTAAAATCATACTGCTTAATAATGTAATGTTTATACTAGTCATTTTTAATTGTACATACAGTGTGTCCAATTTTATAAGATTGAGTTAGGGTGACCATAAGTCCCGTTTTCACCGGGACAGTCCCGTTATTTTAAGCTTTTGAAGGCGTCCCGTCAGTTTCCAAAAATGTCCTGTTTTTTTGGAAAAATGGGACATATTCCAGAATGTCTGGGTAAAATGAAAAACTTGTCTCATACTTAATGAATTGGAGAAGTTTCCAATTTTAGTAATTATGTTATATCGCCGTTCTAGAGAAACATAGACGTAAATATGCAATTTTTTTTGTAAATTTGAGTTAGACACATGAGTAGATACAAAAAAGTACGTTCTATCCAATGCTATGACGTCCGTTTTGATATTGCTACTTTTAACCGATAAAGGGCTAAAAATTTGTTGTCGACCTGCCAGGTTTGCAATAAAATGTACTTTCTTTACTAGTACTTATATTAAAGCAAACACGAAACTGAACCATGCGACGTTGTTATCTCTAAAAACCTGGCAGGTCGACAACAAATTTTTAGCCCTTTATCGGTTAAAAGTAGCAATTTCAAAACAGACGTTCTATCCAATGCTACAACGTCCGTTTTGAAATTGCTACTTTTAACCGATAAAGGGCTAAAAATTTGTTGTCGACCTGCCAGGTTTTTAGAGATAACAACGTCGCATGGTTCAGTTTCGTGTTTGCTTTAGTATAAAGCACAGGACTTAGATAGGCTGTCTGAGTGGTGCGCTGATAATAAGTTAAGGCTAAATCCTTTAAAATGTAAAGTTATGAGTTTTTCTAGAAAAATAAAACCGTACGTTACTCATTATTCCATAAAAGGTTCAGTGCTGGAACAAGTGGATTCATTAAAAGATGTCGGTGTGATTTTTGACTCAACTTTGTCTTTTAATCCTCATTTAAATAGTATTTGTGAGAGAGCTTATAGAAACCTCGGTTTCATTATCAGAGTGTCTAAAGATTTTAAGGATGATTCATCCAAAATATTATTGTTCAACGCTTTGGTTAGAAGTATGTTGGAATATTGTTGTGTCGTCTGGTCACCGACTTATAAAACTCAAGTTATGCAACTGGAAACATGCCAAAGGAGATTCACCAATTATTTACTTGGTTTCAAGAATAATGGTTCATCCCCTCTAAGCTATGAGGAAAGATTATATTCACTAGATATGAAGTCACTACTCAATAGAAGGATGGAAGCGGCAGCAATATTTTTGTTTAAAATTATCAACAATACATACGATGTTCCTGCTCTACTGGAGAAATGTCGATTTAGGATACCTACATATTGGACTAGGAATAAGGACTTGTTTCATACTAACTTCCATCGTACCAGCTATGGTCAGAGCAGTACAATGGATCAAGCCATGGACCTTTTTAATACATTTTTAGGAGATACTGATCCATTCTTTGAATCTTTAAATGTTTTTAAGAAAAGCCTAAATTTCAAGAAAATTAACTCTATATTTAGTTAACTTTTGCCTTAAAATTTGACTGTGCTTCCTTTTAGGCTGAAATTGCCTGTTAGCACTACAATAATAAATAAATAAATAAATAAATAAGTACTAGTAAAGAAAGTACATTTTATTGCAAAAGTGACGCATTTGTATTATACGTACGTGCTTAGCTATTTCTTATTTAATTACAACGGCATAATTACACTTTAAGTCATTTTTAACTCAATAATTCTTCAATTATTAAAGATGCAAATGTAACACTTAATTTATATATATTAAATTTATGAGCTAAGTGTACACTCTTAGGGCTTCAGAGCAACAATGACGTTTTAACAAAATTTGGGGGTAAATTGGGGTTCATTATTTTTGTAAATACTGCTTAAAAGGGCCTTGGTAAACTGTATATTGCCTGGTTTTCAATTTGACATAACAACACCCTCTACATTAATTAATTGGACTAATTTTTTCAACTTCAAGCAGGGCTGACGCCCAGAGGCTCAAATTTCAACTCCGAATTGATTAGTAATTTACACCCCACTTGTACTCAATCCATGGATACACTGTATATCAAGAAATAATTTGTATACAAATAAAATCTACTCTTTTGTAAAAAAAAACTACGTTCAAGGCTACTTCTATTTTAACAAAATATAAGGCAAACCTAAGTAGCAGAACTTACACACTTCTACAAGGCACCACATCGAATAATGACTGAAACTTTAAATAGATAAAAGTATTCGACAAGGATTATTACTTTCAAAGCTTCCAACGCATCGACCCAATGCTGTTTCTCTTCAGGAGTTTCAGCTCTAAGATACCAAACACAATCTTTGACTGACACATCAAATCTGCATTCATCAAATTCATGTGGCTGAAAAAAAAAAAAGTAAAAAAGAATTAGTTAATAGGTAATATCTTAACGCCTTCACAATTTGATTTAAATATTTGATCAGTAAGCAGTAAACATACACGTCCTAGAATATTGACATGGTGATAACATTTCTTGGACATTCTTTCAGTGGAATGCTTGTTCTTATCATTATGACTTGAGAGTTTAATAGAAAGTAACACAACAATACATATTTTATCAACAAGCAGTATACATACATGTCCTAGAATATTGACATGGTAGAGTAGGAAGTAAAGTACACTCTACTTGCTACTCTACTCTCCTGTTTACTCTACCTGTGTGGCTTAAGGGTTAATATGATCCCTAGAAATAAAGTGTCCACTTTTCTAGACATCAACAAAACAAGGCTTCTTAAACGATTGCTTCAAACTAAAATAAACTAAAAATGAATACTTGACAAAGGTGCTAGGGATCACAATTATTTCATTACTCTAATGCGGCTTACAAAAAAATTAAAAAAAAATGTCAGGCATTTAATTAGTTTCATGTACGTACTTTAATAGCAAACAAATTTATATTTTCTTGTATACCTAAATAATTATTATGCTTCATTACGGACTGTTTTTTTTTTTTATAAATAAATATATGTATTTATAATTTGATAGGCATGCATACATTAAAGTTAAGAAATATTAAAATTATTTTGCAAAGCAAGATTTTATTTATATTAGATATTTTTTTTATATTAGATAATTTTATTTATAGCAAGATATTTTTTAATTCAGATAATTTTCTAAAATAATCTGCAATATGATACTTTTAACAGATAAATGTATTGCATAATCTTGTTTTATGCTTGCAATAAAATTAAAGTTTATTTTATATCCAGGGGCTTGATTTATTCAGAAAAAAAACGGCATTATTATTTTGAATGAAGTCTTAAAATACTTCTAACTATAATAAGTATTATGTAATTTCCAATTCTTCCTTATTTAATACGTTACCTTATCACCAGAGAAAGTAATGGACAGGTGAATTACCTGACATTTTTAATTAAATTACTAACTTACATTAAAAATAATATACAGTAGAGTCACGCTTATCCGGACCCCGCTAGTCCGGACATCCGTTTAATCCGGACGGGCCAAAAACTATGTAAAAATTGGAACCAGGGCCTGTTCCAATTTCAATGTTCAATGAATAATTAAGATAATTGGAGTTTCTACTTTTATTGTCTATTAAAAATGTATAAAATTGTTCCTAGTATAGTTTACAGGTGTATATTCCAACGTTCTAACACGAGGAATACTCGGTATTTTTGTTAAAAATAAACAGATTTAGAATAATTAGGAATAAGTAAGAACATCGATAAATCTGTTTCGGTTCCATAGAAATGTAAGGGGCGGAAGATATAAAGGTAGTGTATTCCAATAAATACAATTTTATGTGACTGAGATGGGGAGAGGGTTTTGAAACATATAGCAGCGGCTCAACGCAGTTCCAAGAAATTTCGCCAAGCCGCCAATGTCTAATGGCTCAACTTTTTGTGAAATGATTATCGTTCCTCGAATTTCATATCGGAACACAGGAAGTTCTTCTCAGGAAGTCCCTTCTATACCTGCCACCTGCGTAATAGATTGTCGTTTTATTTTAATTCATTTGATATTCGGACTGGTGACAGAACAGCTCTTAACTTAAATAGTGGACCTACGTTGTACAAGCATGTTTTGGAGATTAATAAAAGTAATTTTTACGATAAAAACATCGATTTTAATAGTTTCACCCTACTAAAACTTGTTTTACAGACATTTTAAAACTGATTCCATTTAATCCGGACTTTCGGTAATCCGGACTGGGTCCGGTCCCGTCAAACCCAGATTAGCGAGACTCTACCGTATAGTGATACATAACACAAACAAAATTGCTCACAAGGAAAAGCCTCCCACCAAAAACATATGAGATTGCATCAAAGTGGCAAATTAAACTAGACCAAAAAAACATGGTTTTTATTAAAAATCCATTATATTTATGCATTTTGGCTGTGTGAGTCATTGGCAAGTTGTGGCAAAAAAAAAAAAAAAAAATCATAACAACCATGGGTAATTGAGTTTTTACAAGCAAGTTTGTTAATCAGTGAGTGTGCAAGGGTGGGGTGATCCAAAAATTTGATAGAAAGTTTTTGTATTTGTACAAAGTCGATGTGCCAAGTTTCAGCTCAATTGGAAGACTGAAAGATGGTTAATTAGCCCTCAGAAGATTTTGACGACAAGTAACCACAAACACACAAACAAAATCCAAACTAAAACAAAGGATTTAAAAAAAGGAGAACGGCAAAGGGCCAATTTTAAATAAGAATGACTCTCTTACCAAATCTTGAATTTAGAGTCGCATAACCAGTGGCGCACCCAGGGGGGGGCACGTGCCCCCCCCCCCCCCTAAAGCCAGACCAAAAATTTAAGTATGCAATTCTGCAGCACGTGTTAAAGTAATACTGTTGTGATAGTCAAAAAAATAAATAAATAAATAAGTAATTATATACCTAGTTTTGCCCGACATTTTTTTTTTTTTTGGCGTTTAAAAAAACGTACCCCCCCCCCCCCCTTCCCAAAGCCAAAGACGTAAAATTTAAGTATGCAATTTCGAAGCAAATGTTAAAGTAATAGTGAAAAAATAAATAAATAAGTAATTATATACCTAGTTTAGCCCGACATATTTGTTTGGAGTTTAAAAAGACGTTCCCCCCCCCCCCCCCCCCCCCCTGTAGCTGAAGATACCCAGCCTTTCGCAAGAAAGACTATTTTTTGTACTTATTGACTGGACTATTATATACCCTACTATGTTCATTTTTAACCTAATATATCAGCTAATTTCTGTTAAACAAAACATTTGGCGTACGTATTTTTTTTGTTAATTCACATAACTAAAATATTTTTAAAATGTACCAATTTATTTTTCTGGCTACTAAAATAAAACATTAATCTATTATATAATGTACAACTTTTAATAATTAAATATTATTAGTATGTATATAATTTTGTTTAAATAAAATACCCCGGTCTTCATGTCCCGTTCATAAAAAACTTAAATTTATTTGTATATAATAACATTTTAGATGCTCTAAAATAGGCTAAAAAGACGTTTTCAAGTAACGTAAACTATAAACATTTTCCCGGGGGAGGACCCCCGGACCCCCCTAAAAGAGAGCCCAGCCCCCCTTTAAAATTGGATGGATCCGCCCTTGATATGAAGTAATTTAAGAACCAAGAAAACCAGACTGGTTAATTGTCTGTGATTATACTAAGCCCACATTACATCCCCCCCCCCCCCCCCCTATTTTTTTTTAATCTGTGCCCCTCCCAAAAATAAATCCTGGGTGCGCCACTGTGCATAACATAACATAATTTAAGTATACTTGTTTAAGTAGCCCCTCTTGTACTAACTGCCTTAGCAGAATGCTCCAATTTGATACATTTTGAAGTAACTACATCATCATATTGTGGGTTAATGATATCATCAAAATAAATACATTACAGTTGAACAATAATTCATACTAATTAGCACTTTTGATTATCCTGGATTACATGTTAGAGGATCATAAAAGCTGAGTAAAATTCACTACTTGATTAATTTAAAAAAGGTTATACTTCACCCATTACGGGTATCATCAGACTTCAAGTCCTATACTAAGTTATAATTTTACATTATATTTTTTAAAAATTTAAAATAAAATAAAAATTATCCTCAGATAAAAGTTTGAAAAAGGTAGTTTTCCAGTGGGACGTAGATGACCTGAAGATATAATGTTTAATTATTTATATAGTTATTTTTTATTGTATTACAAATTGTTAAAAAATGTTATGTAAAAATATAACGTAATCAAGGACTTAAGGTCTGATGATGCCCATAATGTGTGTAATACTCGTATAACCTTTTTAAAATGAACAAATAGTTTTAAAAAAATAGAGTAGAAATAGAAAATAGAACAGAATACAGTTACAACTGTAACAAACTTGTGTTGAGGACAAGTGAATGTTAGAGGATAAAAAAAAAATAATAATAATAATACCGCCTTAGCAATAACCAAAATGAACAATAGGTATTGCTAAAAAATAACATAACAACTAAACCTGCATCCATTATTAAAAATGTCAGCTATTTAGAAGAATTTTTAATACTTAAACTCAAGAATAATGGAAATTTTGTAGAGAAATATCCTCTTTATAAAGTGTTTGTGAGAAATTTCACCATCTACAGATATTCAATACAAAACATACCATTCATACATTGAAGGCATTATTGATTAACCAATTTTAAAGGTGGATAAAGTTAATATTTAAAAAAAAGTATAATTTAAATCTTGGTTTCCTGTAATTTCATGTATGCATCTTATTATGCAATAAAAAAAAAACACGAATACATATACTGAATTAGAACAAAACTATGAACACATTTTAATTTTAATCGGTTCCTTGTTTATATAGCCTACCTTTATCCATTTAGGTCTTGAGTTAAATGACGATGCTATGACATGTTAACTCCTAATTGTGATTGAGTGGTTCTACGTCTATATACAACATTTATCACTTAATAGTAAACAATAAACTGTTTATTTTTACCCTTCATTCGAGTTAAAAAAAACAATAAAGTACCTACATAACTGACTTTTTTGTGTTACTGTACCGATCTATTTAAGTAATAACCGATAATTTATCATTTTTCATTGGAATCAACTGAATAATTGTTATATATAAAGCAAGTAGGTTTATAATATCAGGTGCAATATAAATACTAAATACATACCTAGGGTATTAGTGAAACATGGATAGTGGGCTACAGACTCTGAGCTCAGTTGTCAAATATATCAAGTTTTTCAATCTTCAGGATGAGTTACCCTGAATAAATTCAGGGTAACTCAGATAGATAGGGTAACTTTAGATAGATAATTATAATAATAATTATATTTTTTTTTTAGCCAAGAGTAAAAGAGAAATACGTCTAGGAAAGATGTACTTGAAAGAGCAAGTGAACAAAACAAAAGGGTTTTTATCAATTACAATTGTGAACAATTTGTGCAAATTATACTCACTTTAATAGCTGCCTTAGAGAGAGCAATGGCACCGCGGCATCCGAATCCCGTCTCGTTTTCAGACTTATAGTACATCAACGTACCGCTTTTAACAATAATGAATCTCTTCTGCCAACCGTGTATGTAGTTGGTCCATTTTTGTAAGGCACCTTTAAGCTCTGACGAATCGCCAAGACTACCGGAATCCGACGATTCAGCTTCGTCTTCGTCACTTATTACGTCCGGATTCATCATGTCTATACCGCTTTTGAACTATGATTCAACAACGTCAAATGAAAAGGAAGAGAAACCAAACCCAAACAAACAAACAAAAGAAAGTAATGCACTGGCAGTCAAATTAAAAATGCCAATATTGCTTCAAAATAAAAGACACTTAAACGCAACTGAAAAAAAAACAAAATACTTAAAAAAAAAGAAAGTAATTTCTTTTCAAGTGATAACATCCATCCAAATAAAGAGATAAAACAAATAAAAATCTCTGAAAATAAATTACAAAGCTAAATAACAGTTACACAGGTAGTAAAACTTACGCGAAACTAACACACTCAACGATCTCTGACTAACAACGACAATTGCCAGTATTAATCGGGGAAATGACTCATTTTTGGCTATTTCGCACGGAAGCTAAACCGAATGAAATATTTATAATGGGAAACGCTCATTTCAGATAAACAAAAGGATAGGGAACCCACAGGATAATATCAAGTTTTTTTTCACGATATTATTTTTTATAACTAAAAGTTTAGACTGATAAGACGTTGATAAACTGTGAGGTGAGATAACAAGAGTCAGTTTTACCCTCGGCCTACACAAAAATAATTATTTAGTTTTTGAAAAATTCGTATAAATGTAATTTTAAA
Source organism: Gerris lacustris (assembly GCA_951217055.1). Lineage (NCBI taxonomy): Eukaryota > Metazoa > Arthropoda > Insecta > Hemiptera > Gerridae > Gerris > Gerris lacustris. The sequence goes on from OX578285.1 coordinate 61,052,351, forward strand.
TACAAATGTACCGTTAAATTTATATATTTAATGTTTATAATATAAATAACATTTAATAAAGCCTTAAAATTATAGTAAATACTAAATTTATTATATATAATAATGGAGCTTGGAACAGGGGCTATTTCTTGAATGTTATGGCATCTGTTTTTTCTTAAGGGGGGGGGGGGATATAAAACTAATACGTAGCTCTCAGGCACTAAAATCAAAGTTATTATATTTAAGTTAGCTGGAAAAAAATAAGTAGTTCTACAGATTAGGATTTGTAAAATCAAAGAGAAAATGGGGCCCTGTGAAGAGTGGCTGTAACTTCTTTGTTCGCTCTTTTTCCGCCTTTAGCGCCACATGTCGAAACAGGGTTATGAATTAATTTCTCAATGCCCCCTAGTAGCTGCTAAATGTCTGGGATGATAATAACAAGCCACGATAAAGGCGCTAATTACAAATCCAACCGGATTTTATTTCCTTACTTCAACCACCTGTATTCAGTTGCAATGCTTCGATTATATCTTTAAATAAAATGTTTTTGGAATTAAACTAGTTTTTACTTTTCCTCAACTTCTGCGGAGGTACATAGGAAAATTATTGTTTTCACCCTCAAAATCCGAAACAGAAATTTCAACGGACTCATCCGCTTTGGGTGTTTTAAAGATCATTTGAGTGTTGGCTATAAATAATGGTGCACAGGCTGGGACGATTAATTCTTTTCACTCCTCTTCACTTGACTCTTTCTTTTCTTACTCACCTCTCCAAAAAACTCTTGCTGTACCCTCCGTGGGCTGGGAAAACCCCACGGTGTCTACGGCATTCCTTATAGCTCTTGCTGTACCCTCCGTGGGCTGGGAAACCCCCACGGTGTCTACAGCATTCCTTATAGCTCTTGCTGTACCCTCCGTGGGCTGGGAAAACCCCACGGTGTCTACGGCATTCCTTATAGCTCTTGCTGTACCCTCCGTGGGCTGGGAAAACCCCACGGTGTCTACGGTATTCCTTATAGCTCTTGCTGTACCCTCCGTGGGCTGGGAAAACCCCACGGTGTCTACAGCATTCCTTATAGCTCTTGCTGTACCCTCCGTGGGCTGGGAAAACCCCACGGTGTCTACGGCATTCCTTATAGCTCTTGCTGTACCCTCCGTGGGCTGGGAAAACCCCACGGTGTCTACGGTATTCCTTACCTCTTGCTGTACCCTCCGTGGGCTGGGAACCCCCCACGGTGTCTACGGTATTCCTTACCTCTTGCTGTACCCTCCGTGGGCTGGGAAAACCCCACGGTGTCTACGGCATTCCTTATAGCTCTTGCTGTACCCTCCGTGGGCTGGGAAAACCCCACGGTGTCTACGGCATTCCTTATAGCTCTTGCTGTACCCTCCGTGGGCTGGGAAAACCCCACGGTGTCTACGGCATTCCTTATAGCTCTCGCTGTACCCTCCGTGGACTGGGAAAACCCCACGGTGTCTACGGTATTCCTTACCTCTTGCTGTACCCTCCGTGGGCTGGGAACCCCCCACGGTGTCTACGGCGAATTACAGAAAAAATGCCCACGGAAAAAAAGCCCAGGAAAAAATGCCCAAGGAAAAAATGCCCACGGAAGAAAAGTCCAAAATAATTAAACTTTAATCATTAATGGTAGTTTTTAAATATAATTATGTAGTTAATTTTTAACACTAACAAATTTTAATTTATTTTTAAATAGAATAGTCATTAGGGGTGTTGTATTTTTGCAGTTACACTACTATAAAAGTAACGGAACCTGGGGCCACTGGACTTAGCATGCATCTTCTTTTTGTGAAAATTTTGTGTTTATTGATTGTAAATTAATTTTTGTATTAATTTTGTACTTTAATTGTAAATAATAAATGTAAGGCGGGATAAATGTAACTCTTTGTTGACAAAACATAAATAAATAAAATCATTTTCTTTCCTATTGTGAGTAGTTGATATAGATATTTATTCACAGTTAGAAAGTAAATGATTTCTTAAACAACATCTTTCATCGCCATCGCCAGATTTTACTTCTGCTAGTTTCATTATTAGCCATTATCATTTTGGTATATCATATATCATATATTTTAGGTAAAAACCAAGGCAAGTAAAATGTAAATATGTTCAAACAGTTAACACATAATATTGTGTAGTGTATAATGTAACATATTGTAGTGATTCATTCATGGTGATTAGTGATACCTGGTAAAATCCCTACCATTCTAAAGAAGATGCATCTTAATTCCAGTAATCCCAGGTACCACAATATTGGTTTCGTTTGTTAAATTTCCAAAAGGTTTAGCTCACTCCCATTGTTACACATAATACCTATTCATCATTCATGTCCTCACAGTTAATTACAGTAAAAATCAATACACGAAATGAAAAACATATAACCCTGATCCTATATTCGAATTCTTCAGTGCTCCTATTGCCAAAATATAGTACTAAAAAAGAAAACCGAGCTACCTTCTGTTATATCCTTACTTCATTGTACTACATTTAAGAGCGTCAAATTTTTCATGTCTTTTTGCTGCCCAAAAATATATCCATGTTAAAATAAAATTTTGGTACAACAAATTAAGAATTATGTGGCTGCACCAAACGTTCCAACTCCTATACCGCATCCAATCCTTTCAACCTAAGAACCTCAAAAACATAATAAATGCAGCCTACTACGTCACCAACTAAATTTTACACGACAACCTGAACGTCTCATTCGGCCAAGACCTAGCTATTTCCCGCTACAAATCCTTCCACCAGTCAGTTTTCTTATTCACAAATCCTCTTATCTGAAATCTATAAATTATCTGGTGTCAATAAATAAATATTTATGTCTCGTACATAGTTATTCTTGTTGTAGATACGAGTAAGTTAGGGGGTCTACAAATGGTGTTAGGTGTGGGCTACCTGCAATAATGGTGCGAGTAGGACCCCGATGTTAAGAGAAAATACAATAATAATACAAAGGAAATATAATGTCAAAAATAAAACACAAGGAATTAGAGAATAGGTTAGCGGAGGCGGATGGGGGCGAATGCTGCTTATACGGAATATGGGGTCTCGCCGGTAAGACATAAGTTTGCAACAGCTAATAAAACCCTGAACGCCGGATATTAAAGACGGGATTACTATCGAGGGATTTTTAGAGGATTTGGAGAAAGTGGCAAGGTGTGGAAAAAGATTCGGCGTGAAAAGGTGTGGAAAAGAAAGCGGCGACTTATGTGTCGCAAGGGTTTCCTATTCTGCGTAGAGAAGAAGCAGCCTTTAAAGAATATTTGGTAGCCTTAATAGAGCGATTTGGGGACACGTCAACTCCGGAGAACACTTAACGCGGCAAAGCAGCGTGTTATGGTTATGAGTGTGGACAAGGAGGGCACCTTGCTCGAGGATGCCCCAGGAGGATGGGACCGAGTTGGCGGGCAAGAGTAAGATTAACTTCGACTAGGGACTTGGACAAGACTTGCGGACAGTCGGGATATCGGGCAGTGGGCTGCCCGAAACGTGTTTTCCCGCCACCAAGATTCCCCACGTAGTCATGGCCTAAAATGGTACGCCGCATTCAAGCATACACTACTTACCTAACCATCTGATATTTGGACGAGAGATTAACCTACCGTTTGATTGCCCCCTTTCTTTTCAAGGTTAAGAAGGGGAAGAGGCATCATTTGATCCCCAGGTCGAACAACTCCAAGATTGATCAGAACAATCTTATAAGGTTGTGACGGCCAACAACTTGAAAGCTCACCGCACCAGTGCCGAATATTATGATAGGAAGATAGGGGAAGACAGTGGTGGTTCATTCCAATCGACTAAAAGCGGACCCGAAAATAGATCCTTTATCAGACAACGAAATGAGAGGTAGAGGACATAATGAAAACCTAAGGAAGGAGGAGTCAGAAATAACTTGAAGGACAGCCATGAGTATATAGACGGTGATCCAATATCCTGGAACCTCGTTTTTATATTATCCCTGTTTTATGAATATTTTAGTTATGTGTAACTTTTGGTGTCAATAAATATTTATGTCTCGAATTTAGTTATTTTTGTTGTAGATTAGGTAATTATGTAATGCCAAATTCTCCTTATATCCTTAAGTTAAGTAAGGGTAGTGACACACTTCGCCACCCGGGTAGCGCCACCTGGGTGGCACCCACCTGGTTGATGGCAATTGCTCCCGCCACCTGACTTGCGCCACCCACTTATATGAGGGATGCAGTCAGCCCCTTATTTGATTTCCCCTATATTTGATTGTAGGAGTGGGGCTGAGTGGCAGGGGATTGGGTGGCACCGTGTGACAGGCTCAATTGAAAACAATGGTTTGACCGGGTGGCGCCACCTGTGGGTGGCGGCTAGACCGTCGGACGGTCGACCGTGTAGTGCCACCCGGCAGGTGGCGCGTGGCGCCCCCTCGTGTGACAGGTTCCATCTATTCTCATTGACGACCGGGTAGCGCCACCCAGGTGGCGCTACCCGGTAAGTGTGTCACCCCCCTAAGTGAGGGGCTCTACATAGATATTTGAAAAAAGAAAGAAATAAACATAAGTGAACATTGTACATAAGTTAAGTGATCTGAGAAGAATAGGTTAGTCACAAAGAAACAAAAAAAAAAAACAAGATGAGAGTCAGTGTTGTACAATCACTCAGGGTTGTCCCCTCAAGATCATATTATATTATCATAGGTAGGTGTGTAATACTTTTTCTCAAGAAGATCTAATTGTAAATTTAAAAAAAAAAAACGATGTAAACAGTTAAATTGACATTAATGGTTTCAAATACTTAAAAAATTAAACAAAAATACGGTAAAACCTGCTAATGTATCCACCTGGTCATGTTGACAACTATTCTATGGTCGCTTTAGAACAATTTCTTATTTCATAATTTGGGTAAGGTGACCACTTTGGTTGATCCATTCAGTGGTCACTTTATGAAGGTTTTACTGTAATTTTACTTTCAGTTTGTCTCAGCTCATATCCCAATTTAGTGTATTGGGTTATTGACCAGATAATTAGGTTACCTGCAAAGCCAAACTTCGCTGTAATGTGCAGTTTTCTTTTTACAATTTACTAAATATTTAATTAAATCTCGGGAAAATGAGTTACGTCCAAACCTTGTTTTATAATTTCATGAAAAATATCAAGAAAAAATACCAAGTTTCCATAACATCAAATGTTTCCTTTTTTAACGAATGCTGCATTTTTCTGGAGGTACGATTGGAAATGGATTTCAGAGTTTAAAAATGAAGATTTACTGTCAGAGCTATCTATAGTTAACAATTAAAGTGAAGACTAATATATATATATTTATAGGTATTAATAATTACCTGTATTTTAAACGAATCCATAATCGATTTGTGATATTTTAAAACCAGCAAGCAACAAAACAAAACAATTTAAGTTATCGAAATACAAATTTTTAGTGAAGTTCTCTGAACGGACACTGATCCCTTGTCGAGGAAGCGATACTTCCTCTTTTCTATATTCTTTCAAAACAACTATCACAATATGATTATAAATGCTGACATCAATAATTGAAGAACTCAAGACATACATCTAATATTTCATGTTAGATATTTATATAATGAAGACGCCAACTGACATCTGACTGAGAGGTCATATTAATAGAGATGTTAACTAAAAGATCCTCCTCGACCTTCACATTGAGCAAATCTTGTACCTCCTACTATATAGAAATCTTGGCAATGCCAAGATTTCTTTCTTACGACTGATTTCTTTTTGCAATGACACATATTTAAATGTTAATACAAATATTATGGTATAGCCAATCAGTCAAGACATTTCATTCATATTTTGTTTTGGCTAATCAGCGGTGTCTAGTGAAGTTCGAGACAGGTTGGTGTTTAAATCGTCCCTGTATCGCACCAAAAACTAAAAAAAATACTCATTTTTTAAACTAATAATTTAATTTAAATCAAATTATCATTATCATTAATTACGGGAGACATACAGAGAAAAATAGACCCCAGCACCGGGACTTGAACCACGGGCCTCCTATATATCCGTTACAGGCGCTCTGACCAACTGAGCTATACTGGAGAAAGATCTTTCTCTGTCGTTACCGATGCCTAGTCCTGAATCCAAGCTTTCAATCTTTTCTACAAATCTAGCTAGCCAATATTCACGGCAATAGAACTAGACCGAGAATTAACGCTTATAATTATAAAGTACTCAATTAGTACCTGTTCCTAGTTCAATCAATTAGAAATATATTATGTCTCCCGTAGTTAATGATAATTATAATTTGAATTAAATTAAAATTTAATCATTCCGTAGTAGGAATACTACCTAAAACTTAAAAATTTGAATTACTAATAATTTATTAAACAAATAGCTTTTTTATTGACAAAATATCTAGAAAGTAAGATCAGAATAAATATATTTGAGGTTTTACCCTATGCCACTTATTGAAGTAGTTGAAATTATTGACCCTAGATCGTTAATACCCCTTACCAAAATACATCAGAGCTTGCACTTTTGAAAATTAGATCGAAATAAATATATTTGAGGTTTTACCCTATGCTACTTACCAAGGTGGTTAAGAACTATAGTTTCTAGATCCTAGAAGGCGTGGTCCAGACTAGAAAGCGATTTATTTTCTAAAAAATAATTGTAATTTGTGGTATCAGGCATATAGTTCATAAATCTAATTTGAAACTACTGCAGCTGTCTAAAATAAAAAGTAGGCTTATCCATTCTAACATGTGAAAAACTAAGGTTACTCCCCCTAAGCAAGGTAATACATTTCTGTGGTTTTGTCAGCCTACTTAGTGGGTAGAGCACTATAAGAAGTTAGTACCTTAGGGTGCATATACTCACATGAGGGTGCATGTGAGCTCTTACTACTTCGGACATTATCTTTAGTCTCTAGGTGAAATAAAAAAGAAAAAGATAACTGTTAGTGAAATCAAGAGATCTAGATATTGGTATTATGGTTTGGTTTAAGGTGTTATCATATTTTAACAACTGAAAGTGACTAGGACTCATATTATAGTGAACTTAGTAGAGATACCTACATGTTACTATTATTGAACGGTTTAAGGTGTTATCTTATTTTAACAACTTCAAGTGATTAGGACTCATAAATATAGTGTAGTAGAGAAACCTACATGTTACTATTATTGAACGGTTTAAGGTGTTATTGTGTTATCATATTTTAACAACTGAAAGTGACTAGGACTCATACTATAGTGAACTTAGTAGAGATACCTACATGTTACTATTATTGAACGGTTTAAGGTGTTATCTTATTTTAACAACTTCAAGTGATTAGGACTCATATAGTGTAGTAGAGAAACCTACATGTTACTATTATTGAACGGTTTAAGGTGTTATTGTGTTATCATATTTTAACAACTGAAAGTGACTAGGACTCATACTATAGTGAACTTAGTAGAGATACCTACATGTTACTATTATTGAACGGTTTAAGGTGTTATCTTATTTTAACATTTTCAAGTGATTAGGACTCATATAGTGTAGTAGAGAAACCTACATGTTACTATTATTGAACGGTTTAAGGTGTTATCTTATTTTAACATTTTCAAGTGATTAGGACTCATATAGTGTAGTAGAGAAACCTACATGTTACTATTATTGAACGGTTTAAGGTGTTATCTTATTTTAACATTTTCAAGTGATTAGGACTCATATAGTGTAATAGAGAAACCTACATGTTACTATTATTGAACGGTTTAAGGTGTTATTGTGTCATCTTATTTTAACAACTGCAAGTGATTAGGACTCACTGAAGTGATTAGGAGTGTTATCTTATTTTAACAACTTCAAGTGATTAGGACTCATATAGTGTAGTAGAGATAGAGAAACCTACAAGTTACTATTATTGCGCGTTTTAAGTTGTTATCTTATTTTAACAACTGCAAGTGACTAGGACTTATTTAGCGTAGTAGAGAAACCTACAGTTAAAAGAGAGGCCAGGAAGGAAACTAGGGTTTAATATAACAGGAGTCGGTAACTAAGATATCAATAGTGCAGTCAAGAATTCATTTAGGGATTTAAGCCTCTTAAGTGATCTCTAAGAGGCTGATAATTTGAATTAAACAAAGCATTATCTGTCCTATTTCGTTTTACTAAAAATAACCCACGCCAATGACTTAAAAATGGCGTTACTCCTGCTGTTTCTAGTTAAATTAACAAAATATAAAATATATTGCTTTTGTATAAAATATTTATAAAAGAGTGATACCTATTTATAAAAGTATTTAGTTTGGCTTTTATCATTATAATAGCTTTAAAAAAAGTTTATTATTTTATAATATTAATATAAACAAATATAATATTAATTTATTATTATAATACATACAAATAAATTACGTGTTAAAAATTACCTTGAATGATAAAAAAAAAAATAAAAAAATAATTTATAAAATAAAATAAGAAAGTGAAATAAATAGTTTGGAAAAAGAGAATTTAGATAGCAGTGCTCAGAATTGTATTTCTAGATGACTTAAAAGAGTTGTTCTGTAGGGAGAAGTTTTTGTTATGGAGATGTGCTGGGCTGTGGGATCTGCAATCATCCCTTTGTCGTCTTTTAAGATTGAAAAGGCCGTAGACTATTGGGTTCACACTTGAATTGGCGCAGGCAAATATGAACAGGCCTTTTTGAAACCTTTGATCCACTTCCTTTGCCGAACCTCTGTCGATCCAGTACCTAGAATTAATATAAAACGAACAAGTAGAGAGCTTTAAAATGAAATTTTTTTTGGCGACAAAAAGGTGGAAAAAGGGTGACAAATTTCGTTTCTCGTAACCCCTTTTCTGTTGATTTAGACCTTCCTCCTTTTAAAAAAAAAAAAAAATAAATAAATCAAATAAGAGGGTAACGCTTAAATTTGACTAATATTGGAAAAATCAAGTTTATTTCATTTGTGATAATAAATATACGAGATTGATGTGTATTCCCTATAAATAAAGGTATATAATTATGAAGTACGAGGCGTTGCCCGGGTAGGGAGACGGGGGTTCAAAATCTCAAGTAGACAGTGACCTACCTCTTGTTTTGAAGGTCGAGTGTTCAACATTTTATCAAGCTTGAAATAATTCTGAAGATTTGAATTCAAAACAAATAAGCAAACACTCTTTTCTATACATATGTATATGTATTTGAAGCTTATAAAATACTAATTTAGGATTAGGGGAGAGTGGGGCAAGAAGTCACAGGGGCAGGTTGTCACAGGGTCAATTTTAAGGGGTTAGAGTGATAAGGGAAATCTCGCGCGGCTACTGAAGATAACCATCATTATGTAGACAAACTTTACGAAAAATGGTGTCACTGTAACAAACCGTCTGTCATCTATGGAACATAAACTTTTTAGGCAAGTCACTCACTGCTTTTTTTTGTTTTTAAATTATGTTTTCTGTTTTGTATTTTTTATCTAGGGTGCTATATTCGATGATTATTATTACGTAGTAGTTTTGGCATTGTTTTTCTAAACTGTTAAATCAATATTATTGCGTCAGGAAAAAAATATTACACTATAATTACAAATGGCGCGTTGGGGCTAGTTGTCACAAAGTAAAAGGGGCAAGTAGTCACATCCAATACCTTTTGTGACTACTTGCCCCAATGCTATATTTACATAAGAGTAAGTTTTACATAAATATAGAAGTTCTTCTATATTTAAATAGAAATGGAAAGTGAAGAGGAATTAATAAGGAAAGCGGATAAAGAAAAAAAAAAGGATGGCCAGTTAAAATAAGTTAAACAAATATGCTAACAATTGATAAATAAAATCAAACAAATAATACACTTTTCCCCTTTTATTTTTAATACAATAAATAAAAATTTATTTTTTAACAGACCCTCTCCACCCTTATACTTAAAAACGCAGTGTTGATTCCCTTACCCAGGTAGCTGATTGATTCCCTTGCCGTACTCATAGCTAGGTGCTAGGTACAGGAACGAAATAACGAGTTTAGCAAAGCTGTTCTGTTCTAGGCAAAATGGTGAGCAATTACAAGGCAAAAACCACTAGAGGACGGTATGCTCCAGGAGTGCTCATGCTTCATGCACATGAAGGCGGTTATGGTTCTAAAATTTAGAGGCTGCTCCATTCGTTACGCAGCGGAAGTTTTTTTAATAAATTAAAGAACCTAGCATTGGTACTGCAGTAAAATTAACATAAATGATTCTTATAAGAAAAATATTTTGCCTGTACAAGACTGATAGCCCCATAAATAATAATTATTATTATATTAACTAGCCAAATCTTGTAGCTTAAGGTATTAAAATTTTGTTAAATCAAAGTGGTCATAATTAATTTATATCTTGTGACAACTTACCCCATACCAAGTGACAACCTGCCCCTTGATGGGGCATGTTGTCACAAAAAACTTTAACTTTAAAAAAATAAAATAAAAATACTTCTACTAATGCTAGATAAATGAAACTTGTGCCACATGTAGCTGAAAGTTTAAAATAAACAATAGTACTTGAAATTGAAAATGTACCGAATACAAAAAATTAAAAAAAAAAATTGTTAAATTTGTGACAACATGCCCCACTCTCCCCTACATTACTTGTGTCCATTGGTCCATTCTCGCACTAAGACACTTAGACACCCAGGACTAACATTTATTTTTAAGTTATTTGTTCTTAGCACATTATCTACAGTTTCGATCATAATATAGGACAATCAAAATGGTTCTCAGTGGGCATTGAATTCATATTATATAAGAAGTAAAACGTGTATGTAAAGTTACCACAATGCCATAATGTGGTAGGGTGTCCAACAAACAAAGAAAGCTATAACGATGGTCAAAGTCATTTTTAATGTTCTGTCCTTAGCAATTCTTAAATGCCTTAATGAAGATCTCCTTAGATTCTCTGGAAAAAGAAAAAAAAATAACAATTTAAAAATATTTAATTACAATATGACGGCTTAAAATATTTCAGCATGAACATATTTACTAATACAAGTATTTATGTTTATGTACAATACAGTATAACGTAAGAATGGAAACAAAAGTCCAAGTTTTAATTATTAAATTCTTAATAACTTAGTAGAGTTATAAGTTGAGATGTAAGAAATTGATTACAGTATTAAGGCCGCCATGCACGGTCAAAATGTTTGCGCAAACATGTTGACTGTGTATGGGGCTGTTTGATGTTTGCGCAAACATGATGTTTGACGTGTATGGCCTAAATTTGCCAGACATCAGGTTTGCGCAAAATGTTTGATCGTGTATGGGGGCCTTTACACTTTAAATTCAACCTATTGCAGAACCAAATTGAATCACTTCCAAATCATAACTAATTAAATAATTGTTATTTTTTAATCTTGAATAAATATTAAGAAATATCATGTGATTAATGGCAATATCTTTAATTTTTAAATATTTATTATTAACAAATGAAAATAACTAATTGAACATGTATTATATTTAATAAATACTATCACTGCTTGATACATACATACCTAAGTATTTTTTTGTTCAACTGGGGTTATAATACGATAAATCGTTACATGACATAATCAAACTCAATTAAAGTCCTACAAACGTAAAGGCTATTACTCGTTATTTGTAAAGGCTATCGACTGGACGTAAACAATAACAAATTACTTTCTATTTTACGATTTTGGTAGTATTCATCCTACGGAAAGATTTTTTTTTTTTTATTTTACATATATATTACTTGCAATTTCATTTTGCTATAAGTAATAATGATAACAATTGTATGTGTGTCATGGATTGTCATGAGAGGAGAGGCTACCCAGTGGTAGTACTCCTGTCGTGCGTAACATTAATCTAACATGTAATCCAACTGTCGTAACATTAATCTACTTCATCGGTTGAGGTTGTGAACTATAGTAGCAAGGGACGAGACCAATGCCTCTTCATCCGACGGGGTGGTTGATCAGGGATATGGAGGGATGCCATGGATTTGACTAAAGGATTAGGATGGTGATTTAAGGTTTCATGGAAATGTTTATAACGGGTAGAAGCGAGGTCATGAACAAAAGGAATTTTTATGTCGTGGTGAATTGTAAGGTTAGAAACGTATGGAGGGGAATTGGATAATTTTCGAAGGATCTTTGATTGAAGGGATTGGAGTCTATAGGAATTTGAGCGCTTGGTGCAACCCCAGAGCTCAATTCCATAGGTCCAAATGGGTTTAAGGATTGTATTATAAATAAGGATTTTGTTATAAAGGGATAGGTGGGATCTTTGGTCAAGAAGTCGCAAGAGCAGTTTATATCGTCTGTTAGTGACCGTACGTTTAGTTTTAGTGTGTTGAGCCCAAGTCAATCGTCGATCAAGGTGTAGTCCTAGATATGTTACGGAAGAGGATTGTGGATAACAAATGTATATTCTCCTCCTCCCACGACCCTAATATAGCAGCAACCAACATCCAAAACCACCTTATCCTTCTTGAACCTTGGTTGAGGAAATGGAGGATAAAAATGAATGAGCAGAAAAGTGTCCATGTCACTTTTACTCTCAGACATTCAACTTGTCCTCCAGTCATCCTCAACCAAACGGAATGATTAAATTTTAATTTAAATCAAATTATAATTATTATTAACTACGGGAAACAGACATAGAAAAAAAAACCTAGCGCCGGCATTTGAACCAGGGGCCTCTATATACAATTTACTGTAATAATATATACAAATTACTGTAAGAGTGGTATTATAGGTTTTGAGGTGTTTAGTAATTGTTATTTAGTATAAAATGATCATTTATTTGTTTGAATATGTCAAATGTTATTAGTATTATCTTATTGTACTTTAATTATTATCGTAATTAAATTAACTGTGTATTTCTAAGCAATCAGTATTAAATAAATATTTATAGTCCAAGACAATAATATACTGATTTAAGTTACTTATTATTAATATTAATTCTACTTCCCTTTAATACTTGCTTAATCTATACATCTACTTGGAGTTTATTATATTTCAGTCTTTCTTAAGAAGTTATATACCTTAAAAAAACTGTCAGTAGAAAGCCAGATTTTTTTTTTTCTGTGTGAAGAGAAAACCAGAGCAAAAGGCAATTAATTTTGAGCTTGGGCTCGAGCCGTGTCACTTTTAAATTATTCCAATTTGCTTTTAGATCCATCATTCGTCATCGTATTTTAAATTCGACGGATTGTCGAAACGAAATTGAGTTAGAGCGTTAAATTATGCTTTTTTTCAAGCTTCAAAACGTTTTTATTCTGATTAATCTACCAGAATTTATAAGTTTATAGTTACTAGTAATAATTAATATTAGAAAGTTTAAATAGAACTGACTTTTGACTATCGAGATAATTTAATTTTAACCTTATTTAAAATGTCGAATGACTTCATAATTGAGTTTTAACAAGAAGGCGTACAAAAGACGTAGTGGGAGGTTAAGGAAGGTTACGTCTGATCAGGTTATATTTATGTTTTTAACATTAATATTTATGTTTTTTTGTTTTTTTTAATTTTTATTATTTTAAAACTTCTTATCATTAACATTTAAAATAAAAATGTTAGGCACAACACCATTATGTATGTGCCACCCTAATGTTTAGCATCACACGTGAAAGGTAATTGGTCAAAATTGGCTCAAAATAGAGTGCCTAATGGCACACATTGATTTCCTACTTTTAATATATATATATATATATATATATATATATATATATATATATATATATATATATATATATTATGATTTTTTAACAACCAAAAATTGTGATCTCCCTATATGGGTTGATCGACAAATGCAAATTACCATTACTCATACTATGTATCTATCGTCTACGTCAACCAAACTAAAACTAGCATACATATCTAATTTTATGTACACACACTCACCTGAGTCGATTTCCCTTGATTTCCTGCAAATTACGACCAATATAGAGCAATAGCAATATACGATGAAAGCCAGTGGAAATGCATACATCATTAGCATGCCAAAGAGAAAATACAGGAAATCATCCTGGACCGATGGAAACGAATTGAAGGTGACGCACTGCGTGTACCAACTTATATCGGGATGACACTCCGTGTGGAATACTACTATCTGAAAACAAAACATAAAATCGAATATATGAAAATATATACTTAAATATGATAAACACGTACGGATAAATTTTTTGCTTCCGAGCTTACCGAAGGTAACGGAAGCATTGTGTTCACTTTTGAGAACGAAAAACTTTTATGTCTCCGATTTTAAAAATTCCAAGACAGAAATCCGTTTCAGACATCAGGGAACATTATAGGTCTCGTGTCTGTCTGTCTGTCTGTCTGTCGGTCTGTGTGTCCGCGAATTATGAAACGCGCGACGATAACTTGAGTAAATGTGGACCGATTTTGATTGGTAGACATGTTCATTTTACCAATGCCCAAGACGAGTTCGTTGGACAACGTTATCCGTCCGAGCGTTCACAAGCAACGCTCGCGTAAACGTGAACATCAAATTTAAAATTGGAATTTTAGGTCGGGAAAAAAATCTAACTTCATCTATTCAATGGGACAAACATTTTATTCAAATACAATTTTTTAGAAAAACCAACTGCGACACAGTTATGAAGTGTTAAAGATCGCTAAAACTATATTAATAGTTTTTACACAATACACAATATAACAATCAACTAATATAACAATAATTTTAATGTTAACATAACAATAAAGTACATGATATGATGCGAGGAAGCTATGTGCCACACTAATTGGCAGTCTATTTTAAATATCGATATAATGATAAATTACTGAAAGGTAATCCTAATTATTCCTAGTATCGTGCTGATCACAACAATAACAGTCTATATATCAATGCAGTTAATAGTATTGATAATATACTAATTAATTGAACTATTCTAATAATGCTAATTTTGTAACTACCTCTACTTTTTATTATGTAATTGTAGTCTTATCTGAGTAATATTTAGGTAAACAGTTACACCGAAATCTGTTACAATCCAATAAGAAAGTCTCAAGTAATTTTATTTTGCAATAGTGAAGGCACTAATGTCTTCACAGTGAAACAATATAGGAGTATTGACTAAATTCTTTGCTTAAAAATACTAATAACTACTGATTAGTTGTTTTGACTGTGATTTTGTGGTACCACTTCATAAGTATGACTAGATAAGTAAATAGAAAGTAACACTACAATATTGATATTGTCACCACTATTTGATATTAAGATAAACAAACGTGTTTTGATATTTTATGTCATCTTCAGTGTTATGTGTTAACATAATAAGAGTTAAGTTTCTACTAGCTAAATATTTTACAATGACACCTTTTACAGTTAGTTTGTCATAAAATCTTGTAAAAAATGTAGCTAGAAGAAACGTTACTCTTATTATGTTTACACCTAACACTGAAGATGACATAATATGACGAAACGCGTTTGTCTTAATATAAAATTGTGGTGACAATATTGTTGTGTTACTTTCTATTAACCAATCTAGTCATAAATAATAACTAGGATATTCTATGTCATCTTCAGTGTTATGTTTTTAACATAATAAGAGTTAAGTTTCTACTAGCTAAATATTTTACAATACTACCTTTTACAGTTAGTTTGTCATAAAAGCTTGTAAAATATGTAGCTAGAAGAAACTTTACTCTTATTATGTTAACACCTAACAGTGAAAATTACATAATATGATGAAACGCGTTTATCTTAATCTACAATTGTGGTGACAATACCTCAGAGGTAAACTGTCGTAACTACATTTTTTGTGATTTTCGGATTATTGCGATGAGTTATGGGTAAAAGACATCAATTGTATTTTATGTTGTGACATTTTTCTTAATACATGTCTGGCTATTTGACTCCATATTAAATTTTATTTTTTACCCATAACTCATCGCAATAATCCGAAAATCACAAAAAATGTAGTTACGACAGTTTACCTCTGAGGTACAGATATTGTTTTGTTATTTTAATTAACCAATCTAGTCATAAATAATAATTAGGTTTTGAGGGAATATAGTGATCATCTTACAAAACGGTACTATATAGCCTATAATAATTGCAGTGATACTCATTATACTGAATAATGACTACACAGTGAAACAATATGGGGTGATACTCATCTTATCCACGGTGACTACATAGCCTAAAAAGTACTAATAACAAGCTTAACAGTACAAAAGTACTCCTGAAAAACCATCAGTGGTAACGTAGAATAGTCATTAGTGGCTTCAATCAATAGATTGAAGCCACTAATGACAGCACTTATCGAGTGAATAATGACATTATTGTCAACATATCGAAGTCATATAGAAGGGTGATTATGAACATTCATAACCTGTAAGTACTCTAACACCTACAAACGTTATTTTATGTATATGTTGTAAATAAAAATATTTCTTTAATTATTTTTACCTCAAATAAGGCTAAGTTAACTTTCTAATTTAAATGTTCCTTTTTTTGACTCATAATCTATAGGTGCCATTAAAGAAAAAAGCAGATGCTAATTCTTGGTAACATATATATTTTTAAATTTTATAGTCTGTTAGTTGTATTGTTTTAACTAGTGAGCTAGTGGACTAGGGAATTAGGGAAAAAGATCAGCCCTAGAGGCACGTGAAAGGAGGAAGATTTGTGGCTTTCTGAATTAGACAGAAACGATAGGGGCGCCCCTGTTTTTATTAGGCGATTAGAATAATCGAGAGCCCCTGCCTAAAAAACGAAGGTTACATGTAAGTTAACCCTAGAGCTCTTATCGTTTAGCAAGTTTTCTTTTTTTTTTATTCAAACTCAACCTCATACAGTCGATCGATAGAAAGCAACCAAGCAAGAATAATCTCAGCACCCATAACGACCCAAGTTGCAAAGTTACTTCTCAAAACTAGGAATCGGTCGAAAACTTCAACTATAAATTATAAAATTTTGCTCCCTTTTATCCTATAATGCAGAATTGTTTACAGATTGGTTTAATATTCGAAATGACACTAATTTACTTGGTTATCCACGCGAAATTTTATTTAATCTGTAAATATTCCCTTCTCTCAATAGTTAATAAGGGATATTATCACCTTTATACTTATAGAAGAGTCATGTTTCTTTATCCCTGAGTTCGTTGGACTAAATACATCTTTATCTTAATCGTTATTTAGACCAAAAAAAAAATCCTTATAAGCGGTAAACAAATGTAGGATGGGTAACCAATATAATTTTTGGGACATGGCACCTCATTTACTTTTATTATAATTTATTAATCTGCGTTAATAATTAAGAAAATAGTATATTATGTTACTAGGCTGTGAAGAGAGTTTTTTTCTTTACCACGGCAATTACATTTACTATCGAGCGAAGCGAGACAGTAAATATTGCCAAGGTAAAGAAAAAACACTTCACAGTCGTGTAGCATATGCTATTTTTTCCGTGGTAGCAGACAATGAAAAAACATTAAATATTGATCAATAATCAATATATAATAATAACAAATATTAGTACATACTTTAAGACTTAAAAAAAGAAACCTTAAAAAGAGGTTACACTGTAAGAAAAGATAAATAAAACGTATTGACATCTAGCGGATTTTAATCGTACTAGGAGCATTTCTACAAAGATTGCAGCGCTAAATCGGAAGTTTTGATAACTACCAGCTGTAAAGAAAAGCTAGGAGTAATGTTTTCTTTACAGCTAGGAGTAATGAAAAGATTTTTTAAGTCCACGTAAAGAAATAGTATATTATGTTACTAGGCTGTGAAGTGAGTTTTTTCTTTACCGCGGCAATTACATTTACTGTCGAGCGAAGCGAGACAGTAAATATTGCCAAGGTAAAGAAAAAAAAAAAACTCACAGTCGCGTAGCATATGCTATTTTTTTCCGAGGTAGCAGACAATGAAAAAACATTAAATATTAATCACTAATCAGTATATAATAATAACAAATATTAGTACATACTTTAAGACTTAAAAAAAGAAACCTTAAAAAGAGGTTACACTATAAGAAAAGATAAACGTATTGACGTCTAGCGGATTTTAATCGTACTAGAAGCATTTCTACAAAGATTGCAGCGCTAAATCGGAAGTTTTGATAACTACCAGCTGTAAAGAAAAGCTAGGAGTAATGTTTTCTTTACAGCTAGGAGTAATGAAAAGATTTTTTAAGTCCACGTAAAGTAAAATGGATTTTAGCTATGTTTGTTAGGCTCTAAAGTTACTATTTCACAGCCTACCACGGAAAAAGTTCATTTATTGTTGGTTGTAGTACATCTTAGATTCCAACATAAGTTAAGTAATCTAAAAATCTAAACTTAACATTCCTTCGCATACTATAAGGTTAATCTACCTATTTTATTTTTTAGAATCATTTAGATAATGTCAATCATTATCCACAGAGTTTATTGATTAATATTAAAAGTAATGATAAATGACAACCAATAACAGATTTGGATAAAGAGATACTTATTATAAATTGGGCTCATAATCATTAAATTTGATTTAGGACTGCAAGATCACTAATATTTAGTAGCGGCTAGGTTTCTCTACATTGATTTTAATCACTAATATCAAATTATTGAAAGATAATAATCATTAAATTTAATTTAAGACTGCAATAACGCTAATATTTAGTAGGGGCTAGGTTTCTCTACATTGATTTTAATCACTAATATCAAATTATTGAAAGATAATAATCATTAAATTTAATTTAAGACTGCAATAACGCTAATATTTAGTAGGGGCTAGGTTTCTCTACATTGATTTTAATCACTAATATCAAATTATTGAAAGATAATAATCATTAAATTGAATTTAAGACTGCAATAACGCTAATATTTAGTAGGGGCTAGGTTTCTCTACATTGATTTTAATCACTAATATCAAATAATGGAAAGATTGTAATTATTATATTTGATTTAGAGCCGCAAGATTGCTAATGTTTAGAAGGAGGTTAATTTGATTAAGGTTAGGTTTAGGGTGCAGGAGGGTAATCGAAATGTATGTAAAAGATGTTTAGGCAGGGTGAAACAGTTTCTAGGTTGGACCGCGCCCGTTTCTGCCACCTTCTTAACACTTTCCTACAGCTATAACCCTGATTCGATCAAAATGTTAGGTATTATTATATTTTTTTTATATACTATATAAAACTATCCGTCAACTATATTTATATGATAACCACCTAATTACCTACGTGAGGGATAACCGACTAAATGCGGTGCCATGTGGCAAAACTTTAATTGGTTATCAAATTAAAAAAAAAAATTGTTTACTAAACCCCTTATAATGAATTCCTTAGTCTAAATAACTATTAAGACAAAGGGATATTTGGGACAAAGGACATTACTGTTTTGTATGTTAAGGTGATAATATCCCTAAGTCTAATTAATTACTTACTAAGACAAAGACAAGGGAATAATTACGCAATAAACTAATTTAGGGTGAATAATCAAGTAAATCTATCCAACTAAAACTATCACATATTTGAATATTTGATTACCTTTTTATAATACTGTGTGGTTAATAAAAATTAAGATATTTTAGAGGTTATGTTGGGTAATTACTTTTATAAGTTTATTACTTTTTTTTCTTTTTTTTATTATAATGATACAATAAATATACCATTTTTTCAACATAATCTGCACGATATTAGATACGAAAAGTTTAATAAACTATACTATAGTTGGACATATTTAGTTCAAATGAAAGTATACATGTCACTTGCAAGCTGGACCCTGTACTAATTATATATTTTATGGATAGGATCGATCCAATTTCTAGTTATTTCCTTGGTAGATGTGGGCGTTCTCTGGGGGAACTAAAGGAGCTTTTGCTTTCCCTGAGGGCTTGGAACTCCCTTTCCCTTAGGTCTAAAGGTCTTAGCTCTGATAGACAGCCCTCTTAAGATACCTCACCGATAATGAAATAACCTCACGCTAGTCTGACCTTAGCTTTCCACTACAGGGGAGAGTGGGGCATGTTGTCACAAATTTAACAATTTATTTTTTTTAATTTTTTCTATTCGGTACATTTTCAATTTCTAAGTGCTATTGTTGATTTAACAAAATTTAACTACCTTAAGCTACAAGATTTGGCTAGTTAATATAACAATAATTATTATTTATGGGGCTATCAGTCTTTTACAGGCAAAATATTTTTCTCATAGGAATCATTTATGTTAATTTTACTGCAGTACCAATACTAGGTTCTGTAATTTATTAAAAATGTGCTTCCGCTGCGTAACGAGTGGAGCAGCCTCTAAATTTTAGAACCCTAACCGCCTTCATGAGCATGAAGTATATTCTACTCATCTTGAGCTAAGAGTACGGCAAGGAAATCAATCAGCTACCTCGGTAAGGGAATCAACACTGCGTTTTTAAGTATAAGGGTGGAGAGGGTCTGTTAAAAAATAAATTTTTATTTATTGTATTAAAAATAAAAGGGGAAAAGTGTATCATTTGTTTGATTTTTTTATCAATAGTTAGCATATTTGTTTAACTTATTTTAACTGGCCATCCTTTTTTTTTCTTTATCCGCTTTCCTTATTAATTCCTCTTCACTTTCCATTTCTATTTAAATATAGAAGAATACTCTTGTGTAAATATAGCATTGGGGCAAGTAGTCACAAAAGGTATTGGATGTGACTACTTGCCCCTTTTACTTTGTGACAACTAGCCCCAACGCGCCATCTTTAATTATAGTGAAATATTTTTTTCCTGTCGCAATAAAATTGATTTAACGGTTTAGAAAAACAATGCCAAAACTACTACGTAATAATAATCATCGAATATAGCACCCTAGATAAAAAATACAAAACAGAAAACATAATTTAAAAACAAAAAAAAGCAGTGAGTGACTTGCCTAAAAAGTTTATGTTCCATAGATGACAGACGGTTTGCTACAGTGACACCATTTTTCGTAAAGTTTGTCAACATAATGATGGTTATCTTCAGTAGCCGCGCGAGCTTTCCCTTATCACTCTAACCCCTTAAAATTGACCCTGTGACAACCTGCCCCTGTAACTTCTTGCCCCACTCTCCCCTATACATAATATACAAGTGTATATATAAATAATTATATAAACGTACATATATTTCTCCAGTTGCAATTCTCGTTTATTAGCCAGTCATCAGTCGCAAATTATCAGATGATTATCAGATGATAATTTGCGGAGCATAATTTTTATTGGAATATGACCTTTAACAATTATTTATCAAATTACATTTCGTTTAAACCTTTCAGTGTTTTGTAATGAAGATTTCTGATAAAAAAAAATGTCCTGTAAATGTCACACAGTTTATTCACATTCTCAACTATCAAACTTTCTTCGAACAAATAATAACAAATAAATAAAATCATCATAAACTATAAAAGATAGCATTAAGATATTTTACTAAGAAAAATTAAAACTCGTTTGAAAAAAATGACCTCTTTGTCAACAAGAGGTCAAGTCCAAAGTTTAATTTTTTTTTCGAGTACAAATTACACATTGGTCTATTTAAATTAAATAATCATCTATTTGTCTAATATATAACTGCGCTGATCAGTCACAAGGATGTAATATCTAACTGCTGACATAATTTATGTATCACGCAAATTATCTTAAAAATAATAATTAGTAGAGAAAATAAGTTAACGCTGAATTAAATGTCCCTGGTCAGAAAAAAATGTTGTTTTCGAACGGTATTTTTCTGTTTGGGCTATTAACAATCTGGCCTTTAGTCTTATCACTTCCACGACCTTCTCGTATCATTTTTTAAATTTATAAATGGCTCTATTAAATAAAATAACTCAGTCTTATTTTCAAAATACTAGATAATTCTAGTACAAAACGTAAAAATAACAATGTTTTTATGACTTACATAAAAATATTTGTATACATGTTTAACGTAAATATTTGTCATTTTTGTTTTGTTCTGTAATTTTATCTTCTGACACATCTATAAATATTATCATTTTATTAGTTTACATAAGCTGTTGATTTATTCATTCCATTATGCTTTAATAAATATCATAAACATAAAGAATAAATAATGAAAAATAAAAGTACAAGTAAAACAAAGGTTAAGGATATAAACGTCATTTATAATTTATACATTTTCTTTAATTTAATCAATTTTAATTTTAATAAATTTCATTCAATTTGATAAACTACCATTAATAATTTAAGTGAGAATATCACAGAAAGTATTTTTAATTCATAATTTGATTTCGACTACTGGGGAAATATTTTTAAATGATAAAAATAGACAACTAACTTACAACCACAACTGACAACTAACTTTACGGGGGGGGGGGGGGGGGGGGAGGGGGAATGGGGTCCCTCGACGTCTCTTCGCAACCCCGGGTTGAAATGGGAAATCCTTTTCTACATGCTTACATCCAAAAGAAAAGCAATAATTTCCTAACTTCAGAAGATCAGTTTGCGCTCAATTGCTCTTCTTTTCTTACTTTGCCCCTTTTTGCCTTCTTAGGGATCAAATTATAGAATATCCCTTGTCAGATAAGGACTTGGTTTCAAATGTTTACACGACCACCATCTTGAATAAACAGGTCAAGTGTGTGCTGGTCAGCACACAGCGAGGGTCCGTAGGCAACCCTGTATAGTTTAAGTAGTACCATATTGATGGTGTTTTTTAAAATGCTAAAAAGCTTACTTTGAACTATCCTATGGGTCTGACATTCTCAAAACACATAAACAAACTTCCGATAAAGTATTTGTTTGCCACTGAACCGGACTACAACCATATAAATAAATCGAAAAGACCATAATTATAAAAAAGCGTATTTTGTCAATAAAAAATAAAATAATATTTTTTTCGAAATTTCCAAAAAGTGGTATATTTACTTTTTGTCGAAGAATGTTCAGGAATTTTTGCACTTCACATAAGCGAGATAGGGGGGGGGGGGGGGGGGGGGCACGTTTCACACCCGCTTCAAACTCGCCTACGCTCGCCCTATCAAAGTTATAACAAAAGAATTATATATTTTTGTAATCAGCTCGACGTACCCTTTCATATGATACCCCTCACGGTGTCGAAAAAAAATGTAAAATTTTTAACCCTTAAGTATTTTTACCCTAATTTTTTTGAAAAATAATTTTTTTGGGTCGCTATATTTTTAAAATGTGTGGGTAGGTACTATACACATATATGCCAAATTTCAAAGTGATCGGACGAAAGGTGTAGCCGTGAGAGCAGGCGACAGGACGGACGGACAGACACACGCAGGGAAATATAAGGGTCCTTGCCTACGGACCCTAATTAAAACGGCCGAATTGAAGTCTTTTAATAAAAATAATTGAAGCGAGCGTAAGCGAGCTCAACTTCATGCAACTTCTTCAACTTGATACAAGCAGAAATCTTTGCGTAGTGAAGAGATACATTTATAATAATTGTTTAAAAGCTACCGCGGGTGGTTAAGATTGTTATAGTCGTATAGTGTATAGGTTTGTTTAGGATGTAAAGCTTTGTACCGAGTACCACCCCCCCCCCCCCCCTCTTCCCCACACTACCCTCTTCCACTTATCTTCAACTATGACATTCATCGTGATTAATAAATTTCAATATTCAGCATTTCATTGCAAAATCGCTCGCTTCAATGATAGAGCCACGCGATGCCTAGTTTATGTCATAAAAGGAACCTAAATTCCAATTTTTAAGGTTTTAGTGCAGGGTTTGGCAAACTGTGTACACTGGTGTGCGGCGAGGCCGTTCAGGCGTGCCATAGCATGCAGTTAGTTAGCCCATAGTTATCTCTTATTTGGTTTTATTTAAATTAGATTATTATTATATTATGTGTCACACAAACAAGACTTTAGTGATAAAAGGCAACAAGTAATACCAATATATAAAAAAGACTGACCCTTTTCATGTTCTGTATTCGTATTCGACTAATTTTGATCAAAATGTAAAAATAAATTAAGTCTCTTCAAGTTTTACTTCTCCTGATGGAACTATATTATTTATTATGAGAGTATTTTTTTTATCAGGTAAAATGAGTACGCTTCACGTCATAAAGTACGCCCTCGTCTATCTCCAAATCTTGGTCTGACACCTATTTTTAGTAATTTATGTTATAAATAAAAAGTAAATGTAACTAAATAGAAAAGTAACGAAAATTGCATACTTGAACAAAAAATTATGTATATTCATCTTAGGCCTGATGAAGGGTAAAGAGGAAGTATTAAAATAATTAGCGTATAAGTGCCATACTATCAAGTATTTACTAAACTTTTGATAAGCGTTTCCAAAAAAATCAAGTCAACTGTTTATGATGGGTAAAAACCATGGGTAATTTTCAAAAATTGTGACCCCTGGACCCCCCTGTCCTCTGGGGACTTTGGAATACCCCCCGAAACTCCCCGGTAAATGGGACACCCATTAGACCTATCAACATGGGGCCCAGGATGGCTCTCGCCCTGCTTTAAGTAATAGGTGTACCACGCCTAATGGTTATTTCTTTTATAGTGTGTCGGGCTAAAAGAGTTTACCAAACAATATTCTTGTGCATTCGGTTCCAGAGATAAGGTCAGTTTGCATCAAAAAATTAATTTTTAAGGACACAGCGCAAAAATGGGTACAACAATGAAACCAAATATATATTTATACTCAGGGCGCCCCCCTCTTTCATTTCATCCCCCTCCCCCCACTTGGGGTATTAGCGTTAAAATAATGTCAACACCTTGTTTTAAAGGGATTTTTAGGACTTCTCTATATATTTCCTTTGTTTGGCTTTTTTACATATAATAACTTCTAAATTTCAAATGTTTGTGATGGGTACTTTTGGGGATATAGGTGTGTTAGCGACTTAAGACAGAAAGACAAACATACACAGGATATTATAATAGTTCTTGGAGCCTAAACATGCTACATACTTACTTGAGGGAAGCTACATATGAATGACGCTGTACAGGCACAAGTTAACATAGTCTTTCCTCTTTATATTATAAAGGTTGTTGGACCCTAAACATGCTACATACTTACTTGAGGGAAGCTACATATGAATGACGCTGTACAGGCACAAGTTAACATAGTCTTTCCTCTTTATATTATAAAGGTTGTTGGACCCTAAACATGCTACATACTTACTTGAGGGAAGCTACATATGAATGACGCTGTCCAGGCACAAGTTAACATAGTCTTTCCTCTTTTATCAACATTAGCGAATTTCAGAGGTTTCAGAATAGCTAAATATCTGTAAGAAAAAATATCATAGTTGTTATTCCATTGCAATTATGTTTTTAGGGAGTATGAACATGCCTTCTGTCTGTTGAAGGTATTTAAGGGATATGCAGTAAAATTTAAAAATTGATTTTATATACCCCTAAAAGAATTAATAATAGAAGAAAACAAAATATATTTATTCAAAAATGTATTAACTATCATCAAAAAAATTCAGAAAAACTTGGATCTTTCCTAATTATGACAAGAGGTCTACAAATCAATTATTGAAAAACACCAAAATAAAGTAATTTACTTATATTTGTTAAATTATTATCAAAAGAAAAATTATAAAATTGAATAATACATTTATTTTATAATTTAAATTTGTGTACACATACGTTTGAAATATTATTACATACGTTATCTTTTCTATTTTAAATACGCATGTAAGTAAGCATATTATTATCTATAATTAACTGTTTGGCTTTGTAAATAAAATAAAATAAAATATTTAATAATAAATATGAAATGTATAATTTAATTAAGACGATAAAAATAGAAATTATCAGATTCCTGAAAGTACAAGATTTGTCTATTATAAATTTACGAGTCGTTAAGCCCTTGGCATGGGCCTTAATTTTAAATTAAAAAAAGTAAAGTTAAGTAAATTAATTTAGATAAGTTATTATATCTATTTAAAGACCAACAAATCAAAACAAAAATGTATTTTTATTGGGATAAATGTGGTTGCCTTAGCATAGCAATAACAAATCATTTCGAGGTGCGTCGTCGTCGGGACACTACTCAATTATATAAATGATTTATTGCTCAACAAATTTATTGTTTTCAAATATATTTTGGTTAGAATGTTGGTTCAAATGAACCAACATTTTCAATGACGATAGAAAAATACTTCATAAAACTTCTGTTATTCATTTATCGTTTTTGTTTTAATTTATTTTAATTTTATCTTGTCTATAATTATTTATTCTCGTGGAAGAAAATTATATAATGAGAGAATCTACAGATGGTTGTTGAGGTGTAAATTATGAATGAAAAACACTAATTCATTATGCGAGACGTTTCGACCCTTCAATTAAGGTCATCTTCAGTCGTTTATTTGAAAATAGTGTCATAGATGTTGGTATTTATCATATAAAAGAATTTCTAACTCCATAGGAGAGGGTCATTTAAAAATCTAAATTTAAAATAAAACAAGTCAAAAGACTTCTACCAACTTGAAAAAATCACTAGTTCATTACAGAATGATATATAAAATTTAACAAAATTAACAAGTGTAACATTAATTAAACAAGAATTTAAAATATTTTTGAACGTAAGTATGGACTTCATGCTACATATTAGAAATATCTCACTCATAATTTACACCTCAACAACCATCTGTAGATTCTCTCATGAAATTTAGAAGGGTGTACCTCATTGATTAATAAAAATTTATTTTATTAATTTTCTCATTCATAGAAAATTATATATGAATTTTAAAATGGACTAAAAATTCTATAGAGATAAAGAAATTTTTTAGAACAAATATGATAATTTTGTTAAAGTAAACAACAATAGTATTAAAGCAATGAATATATATATATATATATATATATATATATATATATATATATATATATATATATATATATATATATATATATATATATATATATATATATATATATATATATTGAGATGGATTACCTGTCGATAGATATGCAGACAAGAACGAAACTGGACTGGAAGAGACCAAAGGTCCTAAAGAAGGCTATAAGTCGGCATGTCACATCACCTGCCCACCAGCTCACCGTTCCCGCCCAAACTATCTCAGTGGGCATTATTATGAATGTCACCTGGCATTACCAAATCTAATTAACCTATGAAGGCATCAAAAACACCAATTAAACCGCTTATTATAACCATCCCGGATTAGGGATATTGTTCTATCGAATTATAACAGGTAATGATATACTAAATTACGGGAATTGCGGAATAAATTTTAGTTGCTGATTAAATTTTCGATTGCCTTGACTTTATTTTTAATTTTTAAAGCCAGTGGATTATAGACAAATTTATCGTACGCAAATTCATCGTGGGGGAAGAAATTAAAATTGCGTATATTACTTCAGCAGAAATAAGATTTCTTAACTTCTATTTCTTATGTGATATCAACTAGAACACATACTAAACATTTACAGGTGTACAGTTATCATATAAAGAGCAATGACTAAATGTATAAAACAGAATTTAAGCATGAAGGATACAATTATGGCCGGTAGTAATAATGGTCTGGTTGGAATAAGCCATTTAAGGCCCCTTTCACACGAGGCAAATTACTTTCAACGCCTCAACACTCCTTATTATAGTAAGCAATAGGGGATTTTACCTGGAAGAATTCATGGTAGTTTTGGAAATGGGTTTATTTTATGTTTTTTGGGTTGTGGAATACGGATTTTTAAATATTCGGATTCAGCGATCCAATAAACATAATGTAAGCCCATTTCCAGAATTACCATGAATTCTTCTATGTAATGTCCCTATATGATCTCTATTCCCTAGACTATTAGCCTGGCTACTTTTTGAGTTCTTTCACACGGTGCCACTTGCTTCCCACATCCGGACATTTTTCTCCCCACCAACCGCCGCATTTTTATCCATATGTTCTTTGACTATTCTTTCACGTTTTCTTTACTGCCCACTGTCTTATTATAATGACCTATTAGATGGTGTAGCCTTAGGCCTCTGTCAGACGAGGCTTCCTCGGTTGGTGGATCTAGGACGCGCCACATATTTTGACGCAACTTGATTTCCGACATGGGGAAGCACCACACTAACTTCCACATCAAGCGATTCCATTTTTGCGTCCGCTTTCTGCGACAACGTATGACAGACTGATTAGAAACCCATGTACCTACTAGGCGGAGGTTCAGTCGCCGATAGTCGAAATGGTGGCGTCACCTATTGGGTAGAACCACCCCATGTGAACGCCTAATTTTGACTCTCTTGACCAATAGGTCGGGTGCCCTAGTTCGCGTACACTTAGGAAGCATCGTCTGACAAAGGCTTTAGTTTTTAAAGAGGATGCTCTTAGTGGACACCAATTCAAGTGGATGGTAGTTAAAAGTAAATCCCTGTTGTAGGCGGTAGCCGAGAGTGAAAAGTAAGGGGCGCCACCACCATCCATTGGTATGAATGATTCATTTTAGAACTCTATAGCCCTATTGTTTTCGGCGGTGATGAGGCGTGGAAAGGCTGAAGAGAGCTGTTGCTCGTGTGAAGGGGCCTAAAGCCCTTCACTAGATGGGTTAGTGATCGGTGGCCAACATAGGTCGAAAATCTACCTAGCGAAGCCTCCTCCCAAGGGTCTGAAGGCTTAAGTCCCCAGGCTAACAACAAAAACGGGGGTGTTCGTAATTTTCTCGTCAGAACTCTTGGGGGAGGGAAGAAGGTCTGTCGTTGGCAAGTTGGATTGAAGGATTTAATGAACAGACTTAAGGCCCGCTTGCCATAGATTAGACAGCCCTTCATGTTTTTTTTTCTTTCGAAATCATGGGTATAACATCAATTTCTTTTTTGTTAAAAATAATAATTAGCTGTGTGATTTATAAAAATGCAATTGATTAATAATTTATAAGGAATATTGGTTGGATTTATTATAAATTAATTTTAAATAATAAATATAAGTGTTACAATTCATTAGGCATGTTGAAGTAGAAAAACATCCCGTTACTATGTACTGGGTTCGAATATTTGGAGAAACATGTCAAGTTAAAATCCTCGATACTATTTAGTAATTAAGAAAAATTATTTATTTTAAAAACACAAAACGTTAGCCTCCGGAAAGTATTAAGATTAAATGAATACGTGAATCACAATTTGAGCCTGATTTTTTAAATGAAATTTGGCACATAATTTAATTTTACTAATAGCTAATTATACTAATTATAATTAATTACACTGATCGGACCAATTATACTAATAGACATATTAGTTCTAACGAGTAAAGTAGCTTAAATATTTTGGACGTCTAAAACAGAGTAATTAAAGTCAAACGTACTTTGAAACACCAAAGTATAATAAAGTTCGTACAAAATCAAGGAGGTCTGATTAAAGGAATTGGTGGACAGTAGACCATAGATTAAATAGCCTTCAATAGAGCAACACTTACTTGCTTGAGTATTGCATCAAATACATTAATATGAAGTGCTCTTCTTCGTTATAATAAATTTTACCCAATATTCCATAATCAGAACTAATTGGTGCCAGGTATTGTGCAGATTTAAAATCAGTCTATTCTTTCGATTACAGTTCGATAAATAGTTTTTTTCAGCAATACAACAGGTTTGTACAAAAGATTCCACCAAAAAGATATATATTTTTATGTTATAATATTCTTGTGATGTCATAAAACAGTAAATCTGACATAGGGTGATCAAGAAGTGCACTCTTTTGAGCGTATGAGAAGTAACTTTTATGGATCCATAGTTCCAACTTCGGTTGTAATACGTATTTTTAAAAACAGCAAACACAATAATATTTTAAAAACAATTAAAAGAAAATACTTACGAGCAAATCGGCTATGGCTAAATGTATAAGCATTTTATTCAGTCGGATCTTGTGATAGCCGTTTTTAATTATAACATAAAGTACAGTTATATTTCCAACGACGGAAAGTAAGAATAGACTAGAGCAGAATATAATAGCAATGACATGGGCTTCATTGAAAATCATATCTTGTGATAGAACGATTGTTTGATTCCGAATCACGACTATTTTCCTCTTTGGAAATATTTCCAGCGTATAATTTGTATCTGTGTGACACCTAGAACAAATTAACTTACTTTTAATAAAAGGTACAAGTTGAGTCACAATTAATAGAATACGGGGGTAAATCTCGATGAAATTAACAAAAATTCGATTACTTAATAGGGTTTTCTGTGTGAGGCTCTATAATATATTTTCTTCCGGCACCGGAAGCATCTTAGAAGTAAATTAGAAGACACACAATGAAGTTTTTTGAAATTTAACTGATTTTATGTTCGCCTGGTTTTATGAACATTAACATACGAGATTGATATTTAGATTAAGAATTATAAGCGGAAACGTTTAGAAACACTGACATCCAAGCTCACAAAAAAGACTTACTGATACTTCTCGAAATAGTAAATACTTAAATCATAGCACACAAACAAGACTTGCTGATACTTCTCGTAATAGTAAATACTTAAATCATAGCACACAAACAAGACTTGCTGATACTATTCGTAATAGTAAATACTTAAATCATAGCACACAAACAAGACTAGCTGATACTTCTCGTAATAGTAAATACTTAAATCATAGCACACAAACAAGACTTGCTGATACTTCTCGTAATAGTAAATACTTAAATCATAGCACACAAACAAGACTTGCTGATACTATTCGTAATAGTAAATACTTAAATCATAGCACACAAACAAGACTAGCTGATACTTCTCGTAATAGTAAATACTTAAATCATAGCACACAAACAAGACTAGCTGATACTTCTCGTAATAGTAAATACTTAAATCATAGCACACAAACAAGACTTGTTGATACTTCTCGTAATAGTAAATACTTAAATCATAGCACACAAACAAGACTAGCTGATACTTCTCGTAATAGTAAATACTTAAATCATAGCACACAAACAAGACTTGCTGATACTATTCGTAATAGTAAATACTTAAATCATAGCACACAAACAAGACTAGCTGATACTTCTCGTAATAGTAAATACTTAAATCATAGCACACAAACAAGACTAGCTGATACTTCTCGTAATAGTAAATACTTAAATCATAGCACACAAACAAGACTTGTTGATACTTCTCGTAATAGTAAATACTTAAATCATAGCACACAAACAAGACTTGCTGATACTTCTCGAAATAGTAAATACTTACTTCTACGCTATAATTAACCAAAGGCAATTGATAATTTAATTCAATTGAATTAATGCGTGTTGATTTTAAGGCATTTAGCTTAGTTTAAGTCTTCTTAAACTAAACTAAATGCCTTGAAATCAAATGAGTCTTGGAAGATGTAATAATATATTGCTAAGGCTACAACTAACTGACTAACTTTAGTCTAGAATCCTCTGATTCCAATATAGCCTCCTTCAAACTTGAGGAGTTCTACTACCTAGCCTAAAACTTCTTCTCTAATCTCAATCTTAAATACATATTAAGTCTGTTGGATTTTGTAGTTAACTAATCATGATGAGGTTATTTGGAAACTTAACACTGTAGGTAGCTTCTATTGCTGCCCTTTAGCCCAAATAGATTCTTAATGATATTAAAAGTAAGATATTTACTTAGACCATTCAGTATATGCTTTAATATACAATATACAGGCTGGTCCAAAACTCTCCCCCTTCTCTTAATTTTAAATCATTTTGCCTCTTGGCAAAATAGGTGGTTGCCCCTATTGTGCAATTGCATGAAAACAAACTTCTCTTTACATGGTACGGATATCCTAAGTTTCATTAATTTATCTCCAACCGTTTAGATTTTACAACGTATTTTCGGAAGGATTATTTTGCTATCTTTGCCCCCCCCTATAGGGGGAAAAATATTGGAGATAGAAAAAAAAATCTTGTGTAAAATTTTACTATTTTTCACTGCAGAATCCAAATATGCTATCAAAAATAAACACTCCAATTTGAAATTTTGAAGTTGGGTGGCCTGGGGGCAAGGTGGGTGGTTGCCCCTAGTGCGCGATTGCATGAAAACAAACTTTCCTTTACATAGTACAAATCCCCCAAGTTTCATTAATTTATCTCAAACCGTTCAAAAATTAAGAGGGTGGGGGGGGGGGGACTTTTGGTGTTAGGCTGTTAGACAACGATTAGGCAGCCTTTTTCGCCAAATAGTAAGTTCAGACTGTATTCTCGATGAATTTAAAAGAAGTTATTTTAATTTGGTGATAAAATACTTATTTTAATATATGGCAGTGATTAGGATTTTGCAGATTATCTCGAATCAGATATTGATTTCATTGATAAAGTTAAAGAAAGACAAGAAGGTAAATTTATATTTACATAAGTTATAATTGGGTCATTTAAAAATTTCGGTGCATTTTAACCATGGTAAATTTTCAAAAAAACAAATTGAAATAATTGTAGTTTTTTTCACTGCTACCATGTATTTATGGTCTCCCTAGTAACTTCCCTTTGTATGCACGCATAATCACAATCATTTCCAATAATATTGATTTTTAAAAAATTGCTTGAATCTAGGGAGTCAGATTCAAGTCTTGTTAATGAGAAGCTTAATAAATAAATTAATAAAATATTATTAATAATATTTATAATATTATAGCTTAATAAAATATTTGTTTAAAAACTGATTTAAATGAGCTCTTATGAAGCAAAATCACATTTGGTCCGTTTAAAAAATGAAAAATCTTGCTCACAAAAATAATGATTATAAGTACATTACAAGTCAAAATAATTTAGAGGAATGTGATAAAGAGTGGTCACGGCTTGAAGTAAATCAACTTAAAAAGGCAAAAATAGTTTAAATAAAATGTAAAATATGAATGTTTCATCAAGATTCTCACTCCCTAGGTAAATGGAATTTGTCTATTAGACTAGGGAGTGAGAGGCTAGGGAGTGAGGTTTTAGTGCCAAATGAGATATTATGTGAACAGGGATGACTCCAGGTTGATCCAGCTTATGTCCAAGACTGTATTGTAAAAACTGAACTATAAATTAAAAGCAATACTAAAAAAATCACTTTCCTTCATTTAATTATAATGGTCTAGGGGGTGAGGTTGAATAAAAATACTCGTTAACTTTCAGTACTAAACCACCATAAAAGACAAGAAGCCCTGGATTGTAACCTAATAAAACCAACTTCTATCCAGCATGTTGAATTAGTGTTGCCTATTTATGAAGCTAGAGCTAAAAATATTCCTTCTCTACAAGTTTAGCGGTCATTTTTAAAAAGTTCTAGGGAGTGAGGTAGAAACCTTGTGACACATATAAAATGTGCTTTTTAGTAAGCTAATAAGCAGAAATTAACCATTTTGGAATACTTTATGGAAAATACAGGGGAATTCTCACAACCTCCCGTATTGTTTAATTAAATTTTGGTTCCTAGATTTGCAAAAAAAAGTACGTGAACTTGGCCACCCCATACTTGTGACAGGCTAGGGAGTGAGAAAATGACATATATTTATATTTTCAATTCCCTAGTATTGGACCCCAGCCTGTCAAACATTTAGTGGATGTGTTCCCTTATGTTCTTAGGTAATATTTAAAAAAAATTCAAACTTTATGTTAAACACTTTTCTTTTTATGACCCTGTGACAAGAATTGTACCGAAATTTTGAAATGACCCAATTAATTAAATGAAAGAGATGTGGAGTTTTAGCACAGAGGAATAGTTAAGCTAAAACATACTGTTTACATTATTAGATTGTTTTGGCTTTATAGCACAGAGGAATAGTTAAGCTAAAACATACTGTTTACATTAATGCAAAATAGTTGATACGTATCTCAGTTTAATTTTAGTGCAATTGTTTTACATTTATTTTACAATTCAATTATTGTTCTAACCTAAATTAAAATGTACTATTTATTTATTATAAACTAAATTTACTTACATTTTTACTGATTGAGTTAAGATGATTGAAGATGTTTACTGCATATAGCACAAAAAAACTAACGACAAATGTACGCGTAACTTTTTCTATAAGAGTTACTTATTTGAAAGGAATTTATTGGACGAGACACTTGGATCATTTTTTTCATCGATTACTGGCTCCGAGATGCCTCTATATTATGCTCACAATCAAACGGAAAAAGCAAATTGATTATAATATACAATCGGAGGGAATTCGGACCGAGTGATAAGGGGTAATGTCATCAGATTTGTTGATAAGGAGATTGTATATATAAAATACGAAGATTCAAATTATTTTAAAAAATTATAATTAATTACTTGATAAATGCAGATAGTGATTAAACAAATAAATTAAAATAACTATCCAAGTTTTATTTTAATAGTTAAAGAGAATAAGCGATAAACAACATTAATTTATAAACTCTAGTGATAAAATTGTTTAGTTTTTCCAGCTAATCAATAATATATAAATGATTTCTTTCCTCAAATTAGCAAGTATAGATGTACCGAACAAGGATGTCGAAATAATGTATGTAAATTTTTTTTTTTTAAATTAATTTCTTCACACCATACAAATTAAGGGCAATTAATATCGATATCAAACTAGTTAATGTGTGTGGTGCATTTGTGCCGATAGTATTTAGTGATTGTATCATGAATAAAAACCAGGATATATTGTTCCCGAGTTTCCCGAATTAG
The DNA here is from genome assembly GCA_951217055.1 of Gerris lacustris. Classification (NCBI taxonomy): domain Eukaryota; kingdom Metazoa; phylum Arthropoda; class Insecta; order Hemiptera; family Gerridae; genus Gerris; species Gerris lacustris. Next base: position 61,086,775 of record OX578285.1, read on the forward strand.
TAAAAAAAAAAACAGCAAATGGAGGAAATAATTTATAAAGTTTTGAAACTCTGTGAAAACACTTTTAAGAGGTGTAGTAGTAAGAAACAGTAAAGTTCCCCCCTCTTAGATGGGCGCGTCCCCCCCCCCCTCCCCCTCCTTAAAGTCCAAAATTTACTTTTTTTCACTTTTTACGCCAAACTGTTTATTTTTTTGAAGAGAAGTGTTATTACCAAAAATATTGGCTCCCTGTCTGTCTGTCTGTCGATCAATTTTTTGTCAGACAATTATGAATTAAAGTATCAATTTAGCAAAATGTAAAGAGCGCAACGGTTGAAATTAATTTTGGGATATCTGCGGGCTACTTTCGACAAACCATCCAAATTTCATAATAATCAGTTGAGTACTTTTGAAGATATAGGTCTAAATAAATGTATGTTTGTGCGCATGTGGAAGATAAAATAATGAACGCAGAAGGTTGAAACTTATACGGAATCAACAATGGGCTAAATGTGACCTACCATCGAAATTTCATTAAAATCGGAAGAGTTGTTATTAAGATATGTTGGTTTGCTAATAGATTTGTATTTTATCTTTTTCCAACTACAATATCTCGAAAACGGTATGTCTCACTTCAAACATGCATAAGACCTTTTTTGTGCAGAATTATGTGAAAAATATTTTTGGTAATAACACTTCTCTTCAAAAAATTAACCGTTTTGCGTAAAAAGTGAAAAAAGGTAAACTTTGGACTTTAAGGAGGGGGGGGGGGGGGGGGGGTACTTTACTGTTTCTTACGACTAACCAGAACAGGCCAACCCACAAAGCAGGCTAAGTGGTCCTTACACTTCGTTTTAGCTTATATTTGAGTGCCATAGTGGCCTATATTAAGTTATCTTATTTCTCAACAGATAGCAGCCTGTGCTGGGTTGGTACCAGCTGCTTAAAGAGTTGTAAATCTACAACCAGAACGGGCCAAGTGTCTTGGCCCGCAAAGCTATCTCAGGTCAGGACTCTAGAGGGATGGCCCGTTCTGGTTTTGAACGCCTCAATTTCAGAGACAGGCTTTGAGAAGTCTGTGCGCCAACGTAAAAATCAACCGATTTGAACAAAATTTGGATTACAGATGCGTCTCATTATTAGTGACAACTGTAGAGTCTTTGGAAATACAACATTTAATATTTTTAAAATGGCGGCCAATATGGCGGACGATTAAAAAAGTATTTTGCCTGTATGACATGTTATACATCAATTTAAAGGTCTTGAAGAGTAGGAAAAGAATATGTAACTATTGATACAAAAATTTCACATTTTAACTGCATTTTGGAAAATTTCACACTTAATATTTTCAAAATGATGGCCAATATAGTGGATCACTAAAGATAAAGTGTTTAGTCAGCATGAAATGTTATACATCGTTTAAAAGGCATTGAAAAGTAGGATAAGAATATGTAACTATGATCATTTTAACTGCATTTTAGAAAAAAATATGGCCGATGTGAGGGTGTTTAAAAATGTGTTTGTTTATATGGCATGTTACATGTTATTTTAAAGCTTTTTCAGGTATATTAATAATATGTGTCTCCCCGAAAAATGTTTCCCGGTAGAGCAAAATGCAAATTTTTTTACGCGAGTTCTTTATGCGCTTCATCAGTTGTAATAAAGTAAAAAATTGGACTTATTATAGAAATTGTTAGTGTCAGTATATTTGCAACAGTTGTGCAAGAAATATTTTGGACGGTTCCTAAATTTAGGAATCTTCAGCATTGCCAAATACTAAACTACATCTTTGTATACATGAAGCTTCAGTGTCAGGCCTGTGTTGATATCAAGGATGTTAAATAAAGGGGATGGAGGGTTGTGGAAAAAAAGTGATAAAGATATGTAAAATAGGAGCTCCGATGGGACTAATTACCTTCCTCTTGGTTATAGCTTACCAAGAATTTGTTTATAATTTCAGTTTATAACCTGTTAAAGAAGGTAATTTGTCCCAGTTCAAAGGTCGTGGAGCATGCGCAGTATGATTTTTCTCTCCAATTTCTCTTACCTCCATGGGGTCACTTTTATGCCCTAAACCCCTTCTTAACATTCCATCCCCTTTATATAATATCCTTGGTTGATATATATATATATATCAATAATTTGATACCACCCAGCACAATTTGATAAACCCCTTAGTACACAGGACTAAACACAGGATTTTTTTTTATCAATATCTTTAAGGTTTATTGGCACTTTAATGTCATATAGATAATATATTAGCAAATGAATTGAACCTACTCAAAGTGACAGCAAAGAGTAGACTTTTCCCACGCTGGTCCCACCCAAGGATCTTATATAAAGCGGATGTAATGTTAAGAAGGGGTTTAAGGCAAAAAAGTGACCCCATGAAGGTAAGAGAAATTGGAGAAAAAATCATACTGCGCATGCTCCACGACCTTTGAACTGGGACAAATTACCTTTTTTAACAGGTTATAACCTGACACTATAAACAAATTCTTCGTAACCTATAACCAAGAGGAAGGTAATTTGTCCCATTGGAGCTAATATTTTACATATCTTCATGGGGTCACTTTTTTGCCTCAACCCTCTATCCCCTTTGTATAAGATCCTTGGTCCCACCACCTTCTCAGCTCCAGTCTGATAAGGTGAGGATGTCTCTGATAAGGGAGGATGTCTCAGCTCATTGTAAAATAACGGACTTACAGGTGGGACTGCTTGCACTATGGGGACATATGTCTCAAGATATCAGACTATCTTTATGGCATATTTAAACTCGTCTTCCTGAACTTTTTGAGGCAAGCAGCTCGCTAAAAGGGGATATACTTATCTAGCGGGCAACAAGCTTAGTTTTAACTAAAACTAAGGGTATACAGTATACATATACTGTAAATCAATCGTATTAGGTAACCAATCATCAACAATAAATAAACAAATAGAATAATTTCGCAATTCCACTATCTCGCCTCACGTAAAAGCCGTCTGAAAAAGGGGGATTAATCACAGAATATAATAGCGACAGGCAAGGAAGAGACATTACCTTAAATGAGTATGCTAAATGAACCTAATGCTAATATTACAGTACTCCCAATCGTAATCTAGCTCAGGCGAGGTTTAGGCAGTTGCGTGGGGAAATATATTACCGTGGTAGGTCAAGACGGAGTGCTCTTAAGGCTGTTTCACTCAATTGTTCAAGCCACGCTCACACTCTAGGCACGTTCACACTCAACTCAATTTAGAGCATCGCATGAGCACTGTGTGAGTTCCTTGAGCTATAGTGTGAAACTGCCGCAATGGTAAAACAACATACTTCCCAATATACAGAGTGGGCAAAAAAAAACCGCACTTTTTTAAACACTTATAGCTCAGCTTCTGTAATAGATAGAGATATGGAGTTTGCGGGGTCTGAAAACTACATTCTTCTACTATAAATTCTATATCTATAACGTAATAAACTACTGCGTGAAAGTCGTTGTCCGAGTAGTAATCGTATCCTGGTATTATAGTTTTGATAGAATAAATAACCATATGTTGGAGTGGGGGTTCATTGTAGGTAAGCAGGAGAAGTCCCTTAGTGTAATAACAAACATTGAAAATGTGTTAAGCACAATGTTGCCTCATATTAAAGATCAAATGCCAAATTACACGTTTATGCAAGATGGTGCCCCGTCCCATCGCTCCTTGCAAACATTTCAAGACTTCATTCAGCCAGACAAGGGCCACCCAACAGTCTAGACCTAAATCCAATTAATTACTCTGTCTGGGGTTGGTAAGAACTAAGAGTGTACATGGGAGGCTGAGTTAAGGACGTCGATGGACTTGGAAAGAGGATTCTTCTGGGATAATATGCGTTAATCAACTATTGCTGGGGCCATATCCCACTGGGGAAGGAGAGTGCAAGCTGTCGTAAATGAACAAGCAGGACATAATAAGGAAACATACAACAAGTAAATCTGTAAAATAATCATTCGTTTTTTTTCTGTTTTTTTTTGTAATTTTGTTAAAAACTACCCGGACAACGACTTTTTTAAGACCCTAATTCAAACAGTCATTGCATGGCTTTCACCCAATAGTTTGTCAAGTTATAGATATGAAATTTAAAGTAAAAGAATGTAGTTTTCAGACCCCGCAAACCCCATATCTTTATTAATCACAGATGCATTGCTATAGGTGTTAAAAAAAAGGTTTTGTTTTGCCCAGCCTAATTATAAAAGCAATACTGGTTGGTCTACACTCTTTATAACTTTGACTGTGAACTTCAAGTGGCAATGATGAGTGTTATTTATTCTTCCGTACAATCCAGCTATCCTTATAATAACAATCCCCGTGTCCAAAAGGCCGTGAAACACTTAGGCCTTTCGGCTCTCCACAGCAAGCTCAATAATGGGCCAGTATGGACATTCCTAGGCCAAAACTAAGGCTAAATTTATGGAATGTAGCATTCTTTGTTTTAATTCACCCAAAATATTATAATTTTAAAATATGTGATTATTACTTAGCGTTGCTCTTCGACAAAATTGGAATCAAGGGGTGTGTTTATTAGGGAGCAAATGCACATGAGTCAGTTACAAAGGGCTACGGTATCAGGCCTACGGAGTTATTCCACTAATTCACCTTAAATATAGGCAGTAGATGACCCCTTTACCCTCTTTGTAAACAAAAGGCTTTGTAAAACCACTGCTAATAATGATCTGCCACTAATTTACCGTTTTAATGGGTTGCAGATTAACTACCTAGCACAAATTGTGCATCAGTTAAGCTCTAATAGATATACTCATGGCATTAAGTGGCATTATTTTGTTTGTAGTGTTATTCAACAGGAATATTTACCGGATACATCGAACTATCGTAACATCATCTGCTTGCGTATCAAAATACTCACTCAGTTAGAAGATTATGTTTTTTCAAATTAATATTAAAATGTGTCATAGGGAAAAATAAAAAAAAGTAAATTAAAAACACACTCTGTATTACATAATGTGAATATATTTATAATTGCTGTTCAACAGAAACCTGAAATAATTCTTTATTTAATTTTTCAATTTTTATTTTTTAATTTTTTTTTTTTACACGTAAAAAATAACATTTTATAAAGATAATTTACATATTTAACAATTCTTTTCCACAATATGTGATTCTCTTATTCTTAAAAAAAAAATCCATTCCAAGATTATAACCACTTTTTATTTTATTGTTCGCTAATCATTCACATATTTGCTTATCATTGTCATTTCCTTTTAAGTATAATAAGGTATATGTTTATTTTAATATTTATATACTTATATATAAATATATATATATATACTTTTATGTATTTTTTTCTCTTATCAAAATATATCTAAAATTAAGTTTACGTGTAACAAGTAAACATGATTAGGGTAAAATTATGGGTTAAGTGCTATTAATGTTAATCCTAAGATATACAAGACTTCTCTATAAGTTAATTTAAATATTAATTCAAACAACATTTCCGTACATATATGTGAAACATTTAAACATTATTTCAGCAAAGTTTTTTTATTTTTATTTTCATTTTTTTTTTTTTTTTATTAACAAATATTATGAAAACCCAAAATTTTAAGTATAGAAAAAACCTGTTCTTTTTTTTAATAAAATCGTTATATGCACAACAAACTTTTATTTTATATATATATATTTTTTTAAAGTAATTTAAATGCATTTATTATGTACAGTTTACCATTTTTATTTATTTAATTTCTCTTTTTCAGAAATGTTCACTACAAAAAAAAGTAAAAAAAAAAATAAAAAAAATGGAAATAATTGTTGATACGAAACTTACATAAGAAAAACCCGAGTACTGTTTCTACAGTGATGTGCAATAAGTCTTATAACACAAGGTGATGTCTCTATGATATTTGTAATGTTTCTGTGATATTATGTCGGTCCATCAATTTTATGTTAGTTCCAGTTTTTCGTTTAAAATCATGAAATTGGTGGAAAGATAGAGGGAGATAGGATGAAATTTCGTTTCTTTTGAAAGAGGTGACTCTTTTCATGGAGAATAAATTATTAAATGACAAAAGTATAATTCTGCTATTTCCTCATCGAGTTTTTTTAGACTAATGCGAAATATATTAAACTCAAAAATATATGAAATCATCATAGTTGAGCAGACATCGGGAACAACCCCCCATTAGCCCTGCCTATGCTCTCCTTTCAGCCCGTAGACCATGCCGAGGAATTAGGTCCCTTTACCCAGACTTAAATGTGAGCCAACAATGGTTCGTGAACACTTGTCATGGAAGAGTAAATACCACTTTGACGTAGGTCCAAGTTGGAAAAAATAGCATCTAGTTTTGAGCCATGTCGTGTTGTTGGCAGCATAGGAGATTTTAATGTAGTCGCCCGCCTTGAAAATATTAAGTGTAAAATTTTAATAGTTGCACATTCTTTTTCTATACTTCAAGACCTTTAAATTAATGTATAACATGTCATGGTGACTAAAAACGTTTTTTAGTCGCCCGCCATCTTGGAAATATTAAGTGTGAAAACTCCAAGAAGTGTACAGTTGTCAAGGATGCCGAGATGCACCTGGGTGCCGAATTTCATGTTCCTAGCTATACTAGTTTATTGATTGAAATATGCCAACGGACAGCCAGACAGAGCCGCTATATAATTCTTCATACAAAAACCTAAAAAAGAGAAGATGTTCAAATGATACAAGAATTAAATAGAAATAGGGGTAACATAGAAACTGTATGTATTGAAGGTAAGATTGGATATAAAGATAATATGCTGTAAAGATATGAGTTCATAATCCAAGATCGTAAACATGGGGAGATGTTTCTTTTGTATTGTTTGGCCTCTGTTATTTCAAAGTAATATTAGTTTTTATTACTTCAAGCAGAAGTGGCGCGTAATTAAGGGCAGGTGGGGCTAAGCCCCACCAACTTATTTAAAGAAAAGAAAAACTATTTAGTTGTCAACACAAATAAAGAGATATATAGTTTTCGTGTTCATAAAGTACAATCGTTTGTAGATCCAGATCGTTTTAAAAGCGGCCGGGCCGGGCTAAGGGCAATAGCCCCGGTCGGGGTAGGGCGAGGGCTCCCTCGCTATTCCCCCACTCCCCGCCTAGCATTGCCGAGATATAAACGGGAGTTGGGGCAGAGCCCTAGCTAATCACACGACGTGCGAGTAGCACGTCCCCCCCCCCGCCACAAATCTCGCTGTCAGCGGTGTAATACTCCTCTACTGAGACCTCAGGCTAGCTTCTAGCTTCAGACAACGTTCAAGGTTCATCTATCGCTCGCTGCAGAGATCTTTCTCGTATTATTTACTTGATTGATAGACTTCGATTTTATTGCTAATTATTTGAGGATTTTTGTTGTAATTAATTCTCTTCTTTTTTTTGGGGGGGGGGGGGGGGGGTGATTTAGTCTTATTACTTGAAGTTAGCATGCAGTTAAAGAATTGATGGTTCGTTAAGATAGTACTATAGAAATTACACATTAAACAGTTTATGGATCTATTCAATCTGAAGTGTTTTACAGCTCAGACGTTACGAAAAGTAGTGGGTAGGAAGCTGCTTGAATACATCACATCCCGCTGAACTAGCCATCATTTAGAATTGGAACTTTAATTCTACAGTACTCTCCAATATTATATTGCAGATTGTTTTTACAAGAATAAATTACACTTTCGTATTCCCCGGTTAAAACTTAAAACAAAAACAGTTTATATCTGACTATTTAAATCTATTAGAATGCAAAATTTTCAAACCAATATTTTACATTAATGTTAATGATATACATATTTCTTAAACGAACTAAACTTTTTTTTTTATTATTATTATTTTCTCCACTTTACAAAAAAAAACTTGAATTTAGTTTAGCTGTTATAATATAACGCATGGAAAATAAAGAATATAATATTTCTGACAGAATTATAACACATTTTTAATCATCAACACTTTTTACAAAAAAAATGTCCCTTGAATATATTAACATTTGTTTTTTTTAAAAAAAAAACAAAACAAAAAACAATACAATATAGATCATTTCCGAAAAAAAGTCTTACAGATATCTGTTAATATAGATTTTTCGTGTTTATAATGAAACAAACAAAATTACAATCTCAACAATATGTTTTACATACATTTTTAATTAAATTTAGTAAATAAAATATATATTGGAATGTTAATTATATTAATAATGTAAATATTCACAGATTTGTTACACACTAAGTTGTCAACTTCATTATTTTTTTCCATTTAAAAGTTTTATGCTAAATAATAATTATTTATAAGGTGTATCCTTGTTTTCAAAACATTTTTATAAATTAAATATATTTATATTTTTGTTAAAATGGCTTACTTAAAATACTGCCATGTTTTATTTACAAAATACGAGAAAATGACAATATCAATTTAACGATTATTTTAATTATTTTATTTTTTTAATACAATTACAACAAAAAAACGTCGAACACGAGATTTATGCGGTGTTTTTTCCCCCAAACTTACCGATTTATCATCCGATATTCTTGAATAGTTAAAGAATATTGGAAATATATTTCTTCTTTTTTTTAAAAAAGGTGCTTTTATTTAAAGATGCTCTTATCACTAAATGGAATTATACATTTTATGGGATTAAAAGAAGAAATGCTTATCTTTCTATTTGCCAAAAATAACAAATATATTGAATTTCAGATTATTCGCAGAGTTGGAAAAAGATCATGGCCATGGAAATGGGCTAAAAATAAATGGGCTGAATAAAATATAAATGAATATTCAGACATTATATGACAAGCTTTAAAAGCAAGTGATCTTTAAAGAAGCATATTTCATCTTCCACGTATTTGTAATACAGTACATAGAAACAAAAAAGGCCCATTATGACTTTGAAAGACGTAATATTTGTTTGATATGGTCAACTTTTAACACAATATAATTGTGTGACAGCAAATAGTCGAATAATTCAAGAATGACAAACATTATCTGCAACATTTTCTTTTCTTTTATTTATTATTAATTTTTAATTCAATAACACTTACAAAAAAACAAACATTAAATTTTCAATAATTAACATCAAATTATTAATTATTATTTTCATTTATGGTTTTTTTTTAAATGATATAATTTTTATTGGTTTTTCGCTTAAATTGCGAATAATCACACTTAAAATTATGACATACATACATGCTTAATTTTTTTTTTTTTTTTTTTTCGTCTCAACCTGGTTTTGACTAGTGTAACCGGTACGGTTGTCAAATCAGTACAATATCGTATAGTTTAGTTTTCGTAACCTGTTTGGTATTTGAAGTAAACCTTAATTACTTACAATAATAGTCGTTATTTACAAAAATGTATCTTTTTATTATTATTATAATTTTTTAATGCAACTGACTATTGTTTGTATGTTGGCGACGATTTCAAAATCGATTTGTATTAGTAGTGAATATATAAATTATCGCAATTTGGTTCATCTTCAGTTAATATATAATAGTATGGTGAACTTGTAATGAGTGTTTTAGAAGGAAGAGGGTATGATCAGGTGACAAACTACGACTGGTTAACAATTACTCTTGTTTTAAAGGATTAAGGCATTAGCATGATTACTTAACTGAAGGGAGATGATAATGGAAAATATAAGGACCTGAAGATAAATTCACCCATTTACTTGGTGTTTATAGCACATTAGTTCTACGATGAGAGCACACAAGAACTGGAGTATACACTAATCCTAAGTGTAAAGGTACTCCAAGGTCATTTATAGATGTAATGTCATTTTTTCGTCCTATTCGTTTATCTTCAATTGGTAGTTGAGTGAACTTCTAAGGAGAGGGGAAGATCAAAGGGTCGAAATCATCAGTTCTTTAAACGTGTATTATATACGCCTAGGGAAAACAAGTATTTAAAAAAATATCCATGTTCGATAAATCGGACTTTTTTCCATTATCGATATACAGATGAAACATTTATTTTATTAAAGGTAGGCATATAGAAAAAAAATATTAAAGGTATAAATAAAATAAATTCTTAAAGGTATAAACAAATTTATAAAAGTAAAAAAAGGTATACAATTGTAAAAGTTATAAAAATTCAGAGCATTGCATTTCTAGCTATAATTCTAACGGATTCGACTTCTGAAAAGTTACGGGTGCTGAAAGTTCATCGTGCATGTCTAAACGACTGTTAGGCAACGGGACATCAGCTCATTTGTATATATAAAAGAGTTAATAACCTATTGTTTTAGCAGCTTATTAAACAAGAAATATATCGATAGTATCGGTAATGTAATCTGATAAGACAGGCCCAACCACACTTAAGATTTAACAGATATTAATTTCACACTTCGATTAGATATCGATAAGCCGATATATCGCTCTTTGAATGATCGATATCTAGGTCTTCGATATTATCGATTTTCGATACATCGTTGCATCCCTACTTACGCCTGACACCAAGCGAGCAGCAATATAGCATACAGGTTTATGGCTGATAGAATTAGCTACTATAAAGATGCAATAGTGTCATAAAAAAGTGTATCCTCTCTAGCTATCCAAGCCAGGTATTGTTGATTGGAATTTAAGGCTATTGGAAAGACTTATCTTCTAGTGTATAGGTGTATACCTCCTAATGGAATATTAATTTTTCACACGCTTTTCACTTAAATTTAAGTTCTATAAACTCATAAAAATCTTCAAAGAAGTATTATACACCTCAAAAAAAAGCGATTAGCAGTTGTATATTTACGAAGGGATTAGATACTATATAGATTTGATCGTCAGTGCGAAATAAGTCTACCCTCTATGGGAATCGTACTTATATAGGAATTGATTGGAATTTCCAGATAGAGCGTTTTAAGCCTCCCGGAAATACCTACTAAGTCTATATATTATACTATCGCTAATAATTATAAACGGAAAAAGGATACCGTTTAGTTAATAACTTCATCCAACATTCTTTTCACAAATAAATCTTGCATCGGTAGTCTAGAGAACATTTAACGTGTATTAGAGACGCTGATGGCTAGAGACGCTGAAAGCTAGTGTCTTAATAGACCATTTCTGGTCACAGTGTTAAGAGGTAAGTACAATCCTTGTCACAGACTAAGGTCAATCAATAATCGTTTATTTCTTAATAAGAAGAAATCTCAAACTTTAAACAACCTATAAAATAAATCCCAGATTTGTTGAGAGCTGAAGATTTGTTTCAGACAGAGCGTTTTAAGACTTATAGACAAACTAATCTTTATTCATATGTCGATGGCAAAAAAAAAAAAAATAAATAAATAATAATAATAATTCAATTTTTAAATTATTAATAAATTGCTTACCGTTCAATTAATGTTAGGCATTTCTTCGTAATGCTATACTCAATTACCTATTGCATTTCTACTTAAAAGTTAAGTAGTTATACCAATAAGAAATAAAAGACGATAAAGCATCTTGTTTTTCTGAAATGGCTCATCGTAGAGAAGTAAGAGGATTTAGAGAAGTACATTTACTGGAATCTCTCCCCCTTTTTCTTGACCATATCCCAGCCCCATTTTTTCTACTTAATTTCATCCGGAGGAGTATTTTCTCTAATGGGAACACGTGCGTAGCCTACTAACTGTAAAACGTGTTACTCATTATTTTACGCACAGTTAAAAATATGATACCAACTCTGTGAGATATTCCAATTAATAGGAATAGGTTATATATATATATATATATATATATATATATATATATATATATATATATATATATATATATATATATATATATATATATATATAAATGAATGAATAAATTCTCGACCGTAAAAATAAACAGAAAACAAACAAAACTCAGGTTTCGGTCACAAAAATCGTCACTATGTTACAATCCCGACGTTTCGGTTTTTACTTAAAACTTTCTTCAGGGGCCGTAAAACATCTAAAGAACGACTTGTCAGTCGTAATATATATATATATATATTTCTTATTTTAAGCATAGCATTATTTATCAATGCTATTGCAATGAGTAAAATTGACTAGGATATTGACAAAAAAAACTAAATCACAATATTACTGATGGGTTTAGACCACTTTTAGTTGGTCATCATCAAGAACTGACAACTAAAATGATAGAAACCGCTGTTTTAAACAGAAGCTGTTTTGATATTTATTATTATAGTGGAGTATCTAGAGACTTGAGTTTAGTGTATACACCTAAAGAGAAAACAAATGGCTGCTTATTGTTAAAAAACAAACAAACAATAATAGCTAATATTGAATAGAGATGGGTGTAGACCAATTTAGTTGGTCCATCGTCAGTGAATTGACAACTAATATGGTCGAAAGCACTGTTTTAAACATTACCAATTTTTATAATTTTATATATATTTTTTTTATATTATTTATTTATATAATTATTATTATTATTACTTTTTAGAATAAAGTGATGGATTTTGCTTTTTAGTTACATTTAGTATCAATACTATTGTGAGGTTGGTTTGAGACAATATTGCCGTGTTTACGTTAAAAATGATTGTTTGATTACCCCGCAGCGATTATCAAAGAAGATGGATTTCAGCAATCACTAAAGCCACTTTAAATATAAATCTCAACGGCTATAATTTTTTTCTATCACTATAGTGTCAATGATGTATCTGGCAGATAATCCGCTTATTTAAACTACTTAATTATCGATGATTGGTTTCTGAAAAGTCTCACCCCTCTAGGAATCGAACCGAAACAAATCTGAAAGTTTAAATTTTGAAACAGTATGCTCCTTATGCCTTTTTAGGTACAATTATATACTTTCTCATTGCTTCTCAATTGCAATGGCACGAAAATTCGAGTTTGAGATGTTGATGAATTTACACGTTTTGAAGTCCTCTGAATTCAAAGTCACGGACCGATTTATTTTCAATGGATTTAAATTGATTCAGTTCAATAATTTTTCAGATCTTAGAGTAAAAACTCCGAGATTTGTGAAGGCAAATTGTTGCTACGGTAAAGATCCCATCTTGGGTTGTAACGCCAAACCTAGAAAAAGAACAATTATTTTGTTATATATGAACATTGATGGGCAATAGATGTAATGAGTACTGTATAAAGTACCTAACTATATTATTTTTATGTCCTATAGTAAACCACTGTTGCCCATAATATTGTTAAAATATTACAATAAAATTTTAATGACCTATTCAAAGTCGCAAGTATTTAAAACAAATGAAGATAAACCGTCTTTAAACAATTCTGTCTAAAGTACCTGTCAATTGAGTGCCTGAAATTAATAACTAATAATTACCATCAAACTGAGTAAATGAATGAAATAGTTCATATTTTCTATATCGCCGATGCTTATTGTCCCTGAATAAAACCCCTTAATTAAATAAATTCTTTTTCTTCAAAACTCGTACTTTTGTTTTCAACACAAACCTCTATTATATAATTATTATTTATTTAGTTAATTTTGTTCAGGTCGATTGGCACATCTTTCGTTAACTTGTTCAGCAAATGTTAATAACCTTAAATTTTAAGTTAGAAGTAGAAACTTGAAAATTAAAAATATAGAAAGCTTTCCAAAACTAATATCGTTGAATTATCAGTCTAGTATAAACTGCACTAATTAGGTAAAAGTTTCCAAGGTTTTGCTCCCACAACGAGATTTATCTTCAGGGAAGTTGCTTTACATAGAGCTCTACTAATTAAAAGAAAAAATAAAGTGAATAGAAAAAAATTAGGTCGAGGTTAAGTACTTGGAGCCCACAGTCAGACAGCAAGGATCTGGGCTAACCCACAAAACACTCGCACATTGCGGGCTTAGCAAACCATATAAAATGGAGGATTTTAAAAGTCTGACACAGTGTTGTTACAAACCCAGGCATGTAGGTAATGTACCTGGGTGTAAAGAGGATGTCCCTCGTTTTTGGGGGGTTAGCCAGATACTTACTTTCGGGTCTTTTTTTTATCCCCCCCCCCCCACTCCTACCGGGCGATTTTTCGCATATACAGGGTTAGGCGGCTTTCACACTGCGCGCGAGACCGAGCCGAGCGTTTTTGTATTCACAATGCGTGCGTTTTTCGGCGGCCGAAAACGCTTAGCTAACAAAAACGCTCGAAACAAATCGCCGCGTTTTCGGCGGCCGAAAACGCTTAGCTAACAAAAACGCTCGAAACAAATCGCCCGGGTCATGTATTTGTTTCTCAAGCGGAATCGGCTTCGCTCGGTCTCGCGCGCAGTGTCAAAGCCGCCTTACACTCTTCAACTTTTATGGGGTTTTCTGATTTCCCAAGACTGTTTAGTGCACAAAAAGCTGAAAAACCAGGCGTTAGGTTAGTCATTTCATTATTTCTAGATATATTATATTATAGATTATATTATATTAGATATAGCTATAGATTATATTAGATATTATATTATATAATAGATATATAGATATATTTATATTTATACTCTTTTGAACAGCACGTTGAATCTATGTGGCCATCAGCAAAAATAAAAAAAAGAATATACCTACGAGTTTATGTGGAGGAAAAGGTACAGAGACCCAGACCTGTTTGAAATTCTAACAGAGATTGTATTAAACTGGCCTCTAGGTCAATGAACTTGGAGTTTTATTGTTTTTTTTTTATAATAAATAGTGAGTTTTTTTAACCTTCCTTATTCTACACAGTTGTCTGCTAAGGAAGACAACCATAAAAATTGAAGGGTGCAACCCTGTATACGCGAAAAATCACCCGGTAGGAGTGGGGGGGGGGGGGGAGGGGATAACAAAAAAGGCCCCTTACTTTCTTACTGAGGGCCCAAATGCTTAACCATGACCAAAATATAAGTTAATTCGATTCTTATTAATATTGGGTTAGTAAAACGTCGAGTTCTTTTGAACACAACTTTCTTGAAGATGCATCATGAGCGAAATAATGGAAACATGTGTAACAGTATTTGCTAAAAAATTAGAAAAGAAGAATCATAATATGTTTAATAATAGAATATGCTTTGAATGGAATAATTGCAAACGAAACTGTTCCAAACTGAGACCAATATACCCATTTTCGTGATTTAATTCATGGGTGTTTCGGTGCGGCCCCATCTTGAAGGATCTGAGCCGGTAATTACGCTTAGGGTGAAAACTTCGAACTGACGAGACATGAAAGACCCATAAATTTGTATTTATTTTCCATTCTATTATTCGAACTGTTACAAGAAATCCCATTTTAGATTCCGCCGAAATGTATTGAATTTGATTTATAAAGGAAATTCGATAGACATTTTTATTTGAAAATGAAATTTATAGTAATTGACATTTATTTTTTAAAAAATGAGAAAAATCCTATAATTCTATGATTGATCAATTTGTATCAATAATTGATTAGAGTAAGGCGTATCATGATATCGTGTTATACTTGTAATAGGCGTTACGTTTCTAGAAATTATTATCCTTCCAAGATACCTTTAATTTGTCACAAGCAAAGGCAGGTCAATAACTGCCTCTATCTAAATTTTGAAATCGTCTAGTTTGGGAAATAACTTGTAATTTTTCAAGAATGCTCATTTGATTGGTTTTTTTAAAAAAATAAAAATAAATTGCCCCATCGATTTAAAATATACATTAAGAATATGAGCAAAAAGACAAAAGGACGGAAGCATGGACACACTACATTTTACAATAAATACAACTTATACACTTAAATACTAACGATAAAAAAAGAAAACATTATTTTCTGCGTTAAAAACAATATACCGTCGAACATAACATACAAAATAAATAAATATTACCCACTTTTTTTTTTCTTTCGAGCTTAATCGAAATTATTTACAATTTTATTCCTTCAGTTTTATATTTCGATCGTGAGATTGGAGCAAAAAGAGTACGATCGATGTGTCCATGCGTCAGATACATATAAAATAATAAATCGTGGCATGGGCATAGATATTAAACACTTTCATGAAAATTTATGATCTTTAGCAATAACAGTTTTTTTTTGTTTTTGTTTTTTTCAGAAAAATATATTTGTTTAAGTAGTTAGTACACCTAGAGAGATCCAAAATAAGGACAAGATCGTACAGAGTAATGTATCACGGATGTTGTTGGATTTGCCGGTCTGCATGGCTGCCGGGCTCTCACCTGCAAAACAAAAATAATGGCATAAGTCCCTCGAAAATTACAATATCAGTTATCAGCTGGCAAATGTGTATGAAAACAGTTTAATAACAGTGATAATAAATATCCCGAGGTTAAAAATACGGTAATAAGTGCAGAATGCTATTTGTTAGTCCACTAATGAATCAATATATATAATTAATAAAAATACTACTTTATATTCAATCTACGAAAGAACCACATTCGATTGAATGAAATCCTCATTAGCATCCACAGAGAAATTCTCAAATTCTGTGATCAAAGAATTGCTAATCAGCATTCCTTTAATGCTTTTAGAGATCGAATAGGGTTTCCTGAGTCTAACGATAAATTGATTTCATACGATCGATTGGATTATATTGCAATCTGTTGACAGTAGCCCTCGGAAAATCACGGAAACTTCGATCAATTTTAAATGAACTGGTAAGTAATATGATTTAGGTATGCATGTTATCGGAATAGTAATCAGTGTATAACATTGAGAGAGAAAACGTAGGTACAACCTAGATCTACATAAAAATTAAATAAAATTTTTAAAATGTTTTTCGAGACAATTAAGTAGGAAGTGAAAAAAGTCATTCATATCCCTTACCTTTGGTTACCCTTAATCGTTTTATAACCCTAGTCTACTACCCACGCTTTGTACTGTTAGTTTCAGTCATAAAAGCTCGTAAAATATGTAGCTAGTAGAATCTTCACTCTTACTATGCTAACTGTTGGACCTGGTTTTCTCCCCGGGTCTGACAGCACTTGTTTTATTATAAACCAATGCTTGTTGTGCAGCTTGTTGTATCAAGTATTATTCTCTCGTTGTGAATTGTCGCGTTAAGTGTAAATATATAATTCTATTGAATGTGTAGCTCGAGATGTTTCTAGTGTAAATATATAATTCTATTGAATGTGTAGCTCGAGATGTTTCTGGTGTAATTCTCTAATAGTCCCATTAGGTTATGGGCCCAGCACGGAAGTGTACCTCATCGAGCGTAGTCAAGTTTAGAATACGTCGTCCGTGTGTGAATCGGCATCCAAAATATTGACATACGTCAATAGAAAAAAAAAAAAAAAAAAAAAGTAAGTAAAAAGTTTTTATTTTTTAACATTCCGCGATGAATAATAATAATTATAGGATTGAACCACTCAAGCGGAACAACTACGATACGTGGAAGCTTCAAGCGAGAGCAGTTCTAACGAGAAGCGGTCTCTGGAAGTATGTGTCCGGCGATCTACCCAGACCATCTACAGAGGAAGAAAGAAATAAATGGGACGAACAAGATCTCAACGCTAAATCGGAACTCATCTTAATAATATCTCCCGCTGAGCTCAAGCAAATAAAAACCTGCGAGAAGTCTAAAGACATTTGGGACACACTTTCAAAAACATTTGAGAGTAAGGGTCCTGCTCGCAAAGCAGCTTTGTTAAAGCACCTAATTTTACACAAGATGCATGAAAATGACGTACGTGACCATTTAAACGACTTTACCGACACCGTCGATAAACTCAATGACATGGATGTCAAAATAAATGCAGATCTCCTGAGCATAATGATGCTCTATTCCCTACCCCCGTCGTATGAAAACTTTCGAATCGCGATCGAGTCGCGAGACGAGTTACCATCTCCTGAGAACCTTAAGATTAAAATTATCGAAGAAAACGAAGCTCGGAACAAAAATAGTCCATCAACTTCGGGTGAAGGAGCGTTTTTCGGTAAAAATAAGTATCAGAAAAATAAAATCAAAAGTTTAAAAAATAAACAGCCAACTGTCAAAAATGAAAATGTTTTTGAAAACAATAAAAACGACAGATTTCAATGTCAGTGTCGATCAAAACAAAACATAAATAAAAATAAATCTTTG
The DNA here is from genome assembly GCA_951217055.1 of Gerris lacustris. NCBI lineage: Eukaryota > Metazoa > Arthropoda > Insecta > Hemiptera > Gerridae > Gerris > Gerris lacustris. The sequence continues at coordinate 61,104,688 of OX578285.1, forward strand.
AAGATCGAAAAATGTTATTCAAATTTAGAAAATTCTGAAAAAGACGTTTGGTGCTTGGATAGCGGCTGCACGTCGCATATGTGCGCTGTAAAATCCAAATTTGAAAACTTATCTGAAAATTCCGACGGTGGAAATCTAAAACTGGCAACTGAAGATGGCAAAGCGAAGATAAAAGGTTACGGAAATGTTCGACTCAGTATTAGCAAACATAAAGGTTGCTCTTCGACAGTCAACTTAATGAACACACTATATGTGCCTAACCTAAGCACAAATTTATTATCAGTAAGTAAGGCTACTGAAAACGGTTGCACTGTGATTTTCACGAAAAACCAAGCAAAAATCATGTGTGATGGAAACATTCTTATGACTGCCCGAAAAGGCTCGAATGGACTTTATTTCTTAAATACAACTGACCACAAAATTAATCGACCATCGACATACAAAGTGACTGACGAAGATATCACACTTTGGCATCGTAAATTAGGACACCTTAATGAAGCCGACTTAAGACAAGCTCAAACTCGGGGACTTCTTAAGGGATTAGAATTCAACCCTTCATCCAAATTAGGAGAGTGTGAAATATGCATTCAAGGAAAGATGTCGAGACTTCCTTTTCCTACAGATGAAAAAAATAAAATTACTGAATTACTACATACCATACATTCAGATGTATGGGGTCCGTTTCGTACGCCGTCGCATGGTGGGTCACGATATTTTGTTACATTTATCGATAGCGCGTCGCGATATTGTAAAATTTATTTTTTAAAACACAAAAACGAAGTCCTAAAGAAATTCAAAGAATATAAAAATGAAGTAGAAAATTCAACGGGTATGAAAATTAAATATTTACAAACGGACAACGGTAGAGCTGAATATTGTTCAAACGAATTTAACAACTATCTCGCAAATTGCGGAATTCAACGAAGACTTTCAGCGCCGTATACGCCGCAGCAAAACGGTCTCGCCGAGCGAAAAAATCGTACTTTACTTGAACGAGCGAGGTGTATGCTTATCGAAGCTAAGCTTCCTGATGTGTTCTGGGCCGAAGCCGTAAGTACAGCTAATTATTTATTAAATCGTTCGCCATGCAAACATTTAAATGGAGGAATACCGTTTGAACGCTGGGCCGGATACGCGCCGTCCGTCCGACATCTTAACGTTTTCGGAAACAAAACTTTTATTCTCAAAAAGGGACCCAAAAGAAACAAACTTGAGTCCAAAGCTGAGGAAGGAATATTTATGGGCTACTCCGAAACTTCTAAAGCCTACCGAATCTGGTTACCAAGAAAACGTCGCATTGAAATCACCAGAGACGTGAAGATTTTAAACAAATTTGAACATAACTATGAAAAATCCAAAGATTACGATTTCATAACTGGTGAAAACTCAACCTTGACAAACGACACAGACACAGATGACGACTTAATACTTGTTCCACATACTTCTTATACGAAGAATAATTTAGGTAGGAATCAAAATTATTTAAATAGCACACCATCAGTTGATAAGCAAAATCACGACATTGATACCAACGATGAAATCAACCCACCATTTGAAAATGAAAGACCGAGAAGAGAACATAAGCCACCTTTATGGACTCAAGACTACGACATGTCTTATTTGTGTGGCGAACATGACGCTTCCGAAGTCGATAACAAGGGTGAATGGCATGAAGCTATCAAAAGCGAAATAAAATCACACATAAAAAATGAAACTTGGGAAGTGGTCGACATGAAATCAGACAAAAAGATTATCGATCATCGTATGATTTTAAAAAATAAATATCGCGCCGACGGAACGCTTGAAAGAAAAAAAGCACGTTTAGTTGCAAGAGGTTTCGCGCAACAGCCAAATGTGGATTTCACCGAAACATTTGCCCCGGTAGTAAAGCTGAGTTCAATTCGAATGCTATTAGGTGTTGCTGCCGAGGAGCAAATGAAAATCGTTCAACTCGATGTCACAACCGCGTATTTGAACGGGTATATCGAAGACGACATCGAAATCCATATGAAAATGCCTCTGTACCTAGAAAAATACCTACAAGAAATAATTCTTGAAGAGAGCGGGGATAAAGATCAAACAACATTCTTAAAATCCAAGAAAATGTTAGAAGACCTCCGAAGAGGCGACAAGAATAAAAAGGTCTGCAATCTCAAAAGGGCTCTTTATGGTCTAAAACAGGCGGGGCGCCGATGGTTTTTTAAACTTGATGAAACTTTAAAAATAATTGGTTTCAAACCATCCGAGGCCGATCCGTGCATGTATATAGGTACGATAGAGGGAGAAAAAGTAATCATTTCTGTCTACGTTGACGACCTGCTCCTGGCGTCAAAATGCGACAAAGCGTTAGATATAACAAAACAAAAATTGACGGAAAAATTCGAAATGCGCGATCTTGGTGAGCTAAATTATTGTTTAGGAATTCAATTTAACAATAACAAAAACACCTTTTCGGCAAACCAACGAAAATATATTGAAGAAATTTTAAAGAAGTTTAATATGGAGGATTGCAAGCCAGCATCTACACCTATGGAAGTTGGACTTAAATTAGAAAAATTAACTCACGGAAAAATAAAAACAGACTTCCCTTATCAAAACCTCATAGGTTCGCTCATGTACTTAGCTGTGGCAACCCGACCGGACATCTCCTTCGCGGTGAGCTACCTGAGCCAGTTTAACTCCTGCCACGGGAACGAACATTGGCTTGCAGCTAAAAGAGTACTGCGTTACCTCAAGGGTACTATGAACCTATCTCTGACTTATAAGAAGACAGGGAAAAAACTATTTGGTATGGCTGACGCAGATTGGGGAGCGTGTACCATTGACCGAAGATCCTACACAGGATATTGCTTTCAACTTGCCGGAGGACCAATAAGTTGGGAATCTAGAAAGCAACGCACCGTTGCACTTTCCACAGCCGAAGCTGAATATATGGCTCTCACCGAAGCGGCAAAGGAGGCCATACACCTTAAACAACTGGCCAATGATGTAGGACTTCCACACAATAAAATTATAATCTTTAATGATAACCAAGCAGCTCAAAGGTTGTCAACAAATCCCATAGTAAGCTCGAAGTCCAAACACATAAGCTTGAAAGAACATTTTATCAGAGATGCCATCAAGAACAGTGACATAGGACTGGCTTATCGACCTACAAAGAAAATGGTGGCAGACATCTTGACCAAGTCTATTGCAGGACCGAAGCACAAGGAATTTAGTACCAGCCTCGGACTGACGGACCTGACCAGCCCCTGATGCTCGAAAGGGGGAGTGTTGGACCTGGTTTTCTCCCCGGGTCTGACAGCACTTGTTTTATTATAAACCAATGCTTGTTGTGCAGCTTGTTGTATCAAGTATTATTCTCTCGTTGTGAATTGTCGCGTTAAGTGTAAATATATAATTCTATTGAATGTGTAGCTCGAGATGTTTCTGGTGTAATTCTCTAATAGTCCCATTACTAACACTTAACACTCAACATAATATAAAACGTCGAAACGGAGTTTTTTTAATTATTAATAATTAATTAATTGTGGTGACAATATTTTTATGTTACTTTCTTTAACCTATCTAGTCATAATTATGAAGTGGTACCACAAAATCTAAGTCAAAACAACCAATTTTACTGAAAAAGTATAATTTCTTTCTTTGAAAATAACACATATCTTTCCCCGTATCTTTATCCGGGGAAAAGAATAAGAAAGTTCTACGTCTTCCGGTGGTGACCGCGTCTCGAAGGGTGTACATCCTGACGTTACGCTCCTAAAGCTTGAAGTATCTCAATTTTAATAGTCTTAGTTATTTTTCTTTGCAGAGGTATAACTAACTTATTGAGTTGTCAAGGCATAAAAAGCATCTTCTATTAAAAAGAATAAGGAGAGTTCTAGGTCTTCCGGTGGTGACCGCATCTCGAAGGGTGTAAGCCCCAACGTTTCGCTTCTAAAGCTTGAATCATCTCCATTTTAATAGCGTAGTGATTGTTCTTTGCAGAGGTATAACTAACTTATTCAGTTGTCAAGGCATAAAAAGCATCTTCTATTGAAAAGAATAAGGAAGTTCTAGGTCTTCCGGTGGTGACCGCATCTCGAAGGGTGTACGTCCCGACGTTTCGCTTCTAAAGCTTGAATCATCTCCATTTTAATAGCGTAGTGATTGTTCTTTGCAGAGGTATAACTAACTTATTCAGTTGTCAAGGCATAAAAAGCATCTTCTATTGAAAAGAATAAGGAAGTTCTAGGTCTTCCGGTGGTGACCGCATCTCGAAGGGTGTAAGCCCCAACGTTTCGCTTCTAAAGCTTGAATCATCTCCATTTTAATAGCGTAGTGATTGTTCTTTGCAGAGGTATAACTAACTTATTCAGTTGTCAAGGCATAAAAAGCATCTTCTATTGAAAAGAATAAGGAAGTTCTAGGGCTTCCGGTGGTGACCGCATCTCGAAGGGTGTACGTCCCGACGTTTCGCTTCTAAAGCTTGAATCATCTCCATTTTAATAGCGTAGTGATTGTTCTTTGCAGAGGTATAACTAACTTATTCAGTTGTCAAGGCATAAAAAGCATCTTCTATTGAAAAGAATAAGGAAGTTCTAGGTCTTCCGGTGGTGACCGCATCTCGAAGGGTGTAAGCCCCAACGTTTCGCTTCTAAAGCTTGAATCATCTCCATTTTAATAGCGTAGTGATTTTTCTTTGCAGAGGTATAACTAACTTATTCAGTTGTCAAGGCATAAAAAGCATCTTCTATTGAAAAGAATAAGGAAGTTCTAGGTCTTCCGGTGGTGACCGCATCTCGAAGGGTGTACGTCCCGACGTTTCGCTCCTAAAGCTTGAAGCATCTCCATTTTAATAGCGTTAGTTATTTTTCATTGCAAAGGTATAACTAACTTATTCAGTTGTCAAGGCATAAAAAGCATCTTCTATTGAAAAGAATAAGGTGCGAAATCAGCGTATACTTGATCAAATTTAAAATATATTGTAGACTAGATTGGTTGTTTGTTAACACTACAATTCTACATGCCTATTTCCACAGATTGTATTGATTTTTATGCCTTGACAACTCAGTAAGCTAGTTATACATCTGCAAAGAAAAATAACTTCGCTATTTAAAGACTGGACTAATATTTGAAAATTATAGTGTCAATCTTTTATACTCTTGCTCTTTTACTGAACCTAGAGCAATTGCTCAGGTATCTAATTGATGCTAATAAGTCGTTATTGTTATCTAGAGTCTAGATTCTAGACAGTAAAGTAATAAATGAATTCTTCTGAAGATTGGTCGGTACCTATTCCATGATAAAGATACTATAATATATCAAAACCCTTGCAGACCGAGTAATATAGAATAGTTGAAATGATGAAATAACCCTGTTTTTTAGAGTATATATACCTCTACGGCATCTGTTAAGAAGGCTTGAAATGTAATTCAATATTCTCTAGAAGGGAATGGGGAGAGGAATTGTTGAATAGATATTATTTTATAGTACGGATCGTATTTATATTCGGAATAATTCGGAGGACTCAGGTTAGTAAAAGGAATAAGTGTATGGTAGGAGATACGTCTCGAGTTATAGAATATAGGTTCTTGGCTTTCGACTGAAAATAATTTCCTCTAAAGAATAAGGGTTTTCAAGATTCACAGTTATAGCATAAAAACTCCCTACCATAATGGAACGGATAACCCTCTAACAAACATTAATCGAAATGGAAATTAAATTGATTTAGCGACTCCTATTTGATGTCACTCAATTTGCATGCCGTAATAGATTTATGCCTCATTAGTTTAGAACAGTGATTTCCACGACGAGATGATTAAGTATTTTGCAAATTTCCTGCGCCATTTATCAAGGTTTATTTAAAATGGAAATCTGGAAAGGGTTAAGAAGTCGACGTTATTATTTTTGCTAGTCTTCATAATTTACGTTTTATTTTGTATTTTTTTAAATATGGAAGAAAATCGAATCGGACAAACACACTCGTACTGTAAAATGCTATTGGTCCTTATCGAAAGGAATTAAGAAAATGCCATATAGTCCAGTCAAAATATACATAAAAAATAGCTAAATTCGCAAAGCGTGATGTAGTTCTGATTTTTTTATATGTTGTTCGGACCAGTTAGGGTAGTGTGATCCTAAGTTTGCAGCTGCGAAAAACCTGTGCTAGCTGCGTAATAGCTGAAAAACTGAAAAATTTTCGTACTTGTTTTATTTTTAGCCATATTACTCGTAAACTATGACTTCGTCGATGTTAGGCGTTATTTATATTTTTAAAGTACAGTAAATTTGCAGCAGCATAAGCTAAATTGGAGCTCTGTACGACCAATAGGTTCCGAGATATGGCACTTCGAAAATAGGCAATGTTTCTTAAAAAATGGAAATTTTATGTATTTCTCTCGTTTCGGGCCAAATATCGGCATAAAGCAGCCCACCTACGAGAAAAACCACAAAGAATAAAGTTATAGTAAATTTAATTGGCTTTCTCTTAAGTACAAAACGAAGTCTGTAGGCCCAGTAGTTCAGGTGCAATCGTAAAAATCACAAAAATAGAATATTGGATTTTTGAAGAAATTATCCTAAACACTGCTACAAGTTATCGGCATTCGACGAAAGAAAAATTTCATAGATTCATATGTAAAACGGTGGAGAAGAATTATAATAATTATGTACATTTATTATCACAAATCGTAGAAGTCAATCATCGACGCTTAATGCGTTTTATTTCGAGGGTCTTGGTAGATAACGGTCGTTTCCGGGACAGATGGAAGTTGCTGTGGTATTTTGGTCTTCTGGCTAAGAAGTGCAAAAGTGGCTAGGGGTGGAGAGGGATGCCACAGATTGGGGTTGGACGCAATGATCCCTTGGTTTAATTCCAATAACATCATTATGTAAACCAGCGCCAGCAATCCTTTTCAAATCGCTCTCATGTAAGTGCAAGAAGGGATGCAGGGGAGCATGCACTTGCCGGTGTCGTCGCCCTTCAGACGATATTCTTCCTTCAGACGATCAACCCGAAACCCACAAAATACCTCATCAACTTCCTTCAGTCCCTGAATACGACCATCATCTACCAGGACCCTCGAAAAAAACGAAGCATTAAGCGTCAATGATTGATCTCTACGTTTTTTTTTTATAAATGTACATAAATATATATACAATTATTCTTTTCCACCTTTGATGATTTTTTGAAATTTTTTATTCCTCGAATGCCCGAAACTTGTTATTAGAAGTGGTTTAGGTTTTTTACTTAAAAATACAAATTTTTTTTTTTTTTTTTTTTTTTTTTTTTTTTTTTTACACTTGCAACAGAACTATTTTGTCTACAGGCTTTATTTTGTGCTTGCCTAAAAGCCAATTAAATTTACTACAACTTCATTTCTAATGACTTTTCTCGTAGGGGGGATGTTTTATGCCGATATTCGCACCGAAACGAAAGCAATAAATAAATTTTCCATTTTTTGGAAAACACTGCCAATTTTTGAAGTATCATATCTCAATAACTATTGGACGCACAGAGTTGTCATTGGTCGTAAAAAGAAGCAAATTATATTTACTACAACTTCATTCCTTATAACTTTTCTCGTAGCTTAACAGTTTTACGCCGATATTCACGCCAAAACGAGAGAAGTACTTAAAATTTCCATTTATTGACAAAAATTTCCGATTTTTAAATTGCCATATCTCGGAGCTTATTGGTCGTACAGAGCTCTGGTTGAGCTTATGCTGCTGCAAATTTACTGTACTAAAAAATAGTAATTACAACTAACATCTAACAACGCATAGTTTACGAGGTATATAGCAACAACTGAAAAAAGTCCAAATATTTTTCAGTTTTTCAGCTATTACGCAGCTAGCACAGGTTTTTCGAAGCTGCAAACTTAGGATCACACTACCCTAACTGGTCCAAACAACATACCAAAAAATCAGAACTACATCAAGCTTTGCGAATTATAGGTCTAATATGACTGGGCTAATATTCTGTTATTGTGTTTTTTACTATTGCACCTGAACTACTGGGCCGACAGACTTCGTTTTGTACTTAAAAGGAAGCCAATTAAATTTACTACAAATTTATTTCTTATGACTTTTCTCGTAGGTGAGCTGTTTTATGCCGATATTTGGCCCCAAACTAGAGCAACACTTTCTTTTAAAAAACATTGCCAATTTTTGAAGTGCCATATCTCTGAACCTATTGATCGTACAGAGCTCCGGTTGAGCATTTGCTGCTGCAAATTTACTGTACTTTAAAAATATAAATAACGCCTAACATCGAAAAACAAATAGTTTACCAGTTATATGGCAAAAACTAAAACAAGTACGAAAATTTTTCAGTTTTTCAGCTATTACGCAGCTAGCACAGGTTTTTCGCAGCTGCAAACTTAGGATCACACTACCCTAACTGGTCCGAACAACATATAAAAAAATCAGAACTACATCACGCTTTGCGAATTTAATGTCTAATTTGACTGGACTAATATGCTTTTAAAAAGGGACATCGAGAATTACAATTTTTTAACTCTTCTTATATAATATTTTTGTGTAAAACGATGAAAAATTATATTAAATTGTGATATATTAATCACAAGGCTCCCGTTTACTTAGATTCTAGGAGCTTCGCCTTTTATAAAATAGTAATAATATACAGTAGAACCTCGATAAGAAGTGTCTCAAGGGGATAAGGGAAACTTGTCTTGTTATCGAGGTGCTCTTTTTGTTGAGGGTCGTGTTATCAAGGTTATTTTAACTATCAGTCGTGTTATCGAGGTTAAGGGAGGGGTTTTCAAGTCTAGACTTGTTGAAGGTCGACCCATTCCTGTATAGAGTCACGTTATAGAGGTTGACTTCTCAAAATAACTTGTTATAGAGGTTCTGAGATACGATGTGAATTGGAAAAAATCCGTGATATTGAGGTTGTTTGGATAATAATAGTCGTGTTATAGAGGTTAATTTAACATTATGTGCGTTATGGCAATCTCAAGGGGGTTTGAAAATTGCACTTGTAATTGAGGTTGTCGTGTTATTGAGGGTCGTGTAAGCGAGGTTCTACTGTAATATAAATATAAGACATTTCTTCATAATGTTATTTCATTATGGTGAAATTCGTCACTGTTTATAACGTTAACAAATCTTCACGTCGAGCTTTTAAACCGTGTCAAATATGAAATAAGATGTTTTGCTGTCAAATTACAATTTTAACACAAGTGTTTAAATCTAGAGCATTCTAAGGTCGGTGACCTTTTTCGGGCCAATATCGGATTGACACGTCCAACTCAAACGTAAAAACAGGTTTGATTAGACACGTGTAAAACCAATTAAAGTGACGTGATCCAACAGAAGTCGAGTACCTAAAAAAAAAGCGAACGGATAAAAAAACAAGTTCGGAAGTAAAAAGCATTTATCTGAAAACTCGAAACATTAAATGTTATTCCGTTATGTTCTAATGGTAATTACAGTGTGGCCCACTCTGGCCCGTGACTAATTCAACGATTAATTCCCGAGCATCTCACGATACTGTGTTACCGTTTCCATCCGTTGCCACCCGTGATATCGTGTTGTAATTTCATAATCACGCGATCCCCTCTAAAAACTCCTTGAAACGCGCCACCAATCGGCTTAAATAATACGTTTCCAGTGTTATATAAATATATATTTACTTAGGAAGGGGTATCAAGATAGTTTCGAGGAAGGGATCCGAAGCGATTCATCGCCTAAGTTTATGCAGCCGACGGTTTGAGTCGGGGTCTTTTCGATCGTCGTCTCCGATACAAAGTTTTCCTGCTCTGTTTCACACCTGCAGTTTATCGTAACGAGGGCAGTTTCAAAAGTCGACTTAAATAATAATCAGATAACTTTTACAAATAGTGCACTTTAGTCTGCTATTTATCATTGTACAAAAAAGAACGTAATTTAAACTTGTGATGCTCTAAATAAAATTATGTTCACTGGAGTATCTCGGCGAATTTCTTTTTCACTCCATGTAGAATTTTTTATTTAATAGTTGGTTTTTTTATAATATGAATTAGCACTAAGATCAAAACTATAGTTTAGCACAGGTTATAAAGAAAATAAATAATGAAATTTAGTTAAAAAACACAGACACAGAGTATATTGCTATACGCACTAAGGAAGATATAAACTAAGCTGACCTAGTCTTAGAGCTGATGATAAGGGCTGGTGATGATGAATCTACAAAAACATCCTATATGTTACCTTGAGACCTCGTTAACTTGTACAGGAGAGTTGGCTCTCCTACCAATAAAAGATTTATGGCGGGGGTCCGGGGGCTTTTGCCGGAAAATTTTGAAAATATGACCTCTTAAAACCCGTTTTTATGCATTTCTGAGGTGAAATTGAATATGAGGTGGATGTAAAAAATATGTATTACAAAAAAATACGGCGGTATTTTTTTTCGGTATTTTTTTTTCGTCGGTATATAAGAAATACGGCGAGGGGGGCACGTGCTCCCTGTGCCCCCCCCCTGGATACGCCACTGAAATCAATAGTATGCAGTTTTTACGAATTGAATAACTGAATAGGACTTAAAAAGGAAAATAAGAGCTAAATGGAATTGATTTTGCTTATTGTTCATGGCAAACTCTCTTCTTAAAATCAACGTAAAAGAAACTTAACTCTTAACTCAACACAACGAGCTTCTAATTTTAATGAAAAAATCTATTTAAACTTCATTAAGTTTACAGAACGTAGAAGTACAACAACTCCCTTTTCTAACTTATCTGATTTCCTTAATTAGATATTCCTGAGGCAAACACTTGCAAGTGATCACTTAAAATTGTTTTTCTTCCTTTAAAATAAACAACAAGTATTTAAAACTGAAACTTAATTATTAATGATTAGATAGATACTATAAAGTTGATATATAACATTGATCTCCTTATTTTTGAATTTTGAACTTTTCAATTATTAGTAACAGAAGGTATACGCTATTTCATCAGATTCATAAACACATTCAATATCTTCAAATAAGTTTTTGTGCAATTTTTTTAAACCAGTTCATTTTTGGCTGGAAGCAGGGCCCGCAATTCACAATTTTAGAATTTTACCCTTGCTTCAGTTGTGGCACCAGGTTCTATAGTTGTGGCACCAGGTTCTATAGTTGTGGCGCCAGGATCTATAGTTGTGGCCCAAAATCTATACATCGACCAAACATTTATTTGATATGTTTTAGATCACTAAACCAGTAATTGTTATCCAATGTTCGAGAGACGAACAACAAAATATCCTTGATCACAGAACATTGCAAAAGATAAATAAACAAGTAGGTATTCATTTCGACATTATTTTATACGCATATCAATGATGACGAATTACGATGAATCACATGATGATGTCCAATAGGTGTCATCATAATAACTGATAATTTGGGTCTAACTTCAATTAAATATTGCCTAAGTAACTAATTCAGTGGCTGAATAGCCTGTGAAGGGCCAAGGCCCACCAAAGGGCTTAGACAACTATTTACATAATGGATGACACGGTGTTAGTATGTCGCTTTATCAGTTGCATAAACCTTATAATTAGCATTCGTCACCGATTAGTCACCACTTCTTGATAAGCAGCTACCCATCGATTGGATAGAACTTGAGAAAAACGCGTTTAAGTAAAAATAATTGATAAAAATGAGTTTGGTACCTGATAGAACGTGAACTCTGACAGTAGCCATATCAGCATTGCTAGGACTGCACGAGTAGCGACCTTCATCTGATAGCATGGCATTGGTAATCAGTAGCCTGCATGTTGTAACTTCACCCTTGTCGGTAATCAAACTTACTCCTCCTCTTGCTGAATCGAAGCTCATTACCTGTAATTCATTAACAGGTATTAGAAATAAGCAGTGTAATTAGATAATAAATAAATCACAATAAGCCCGGATTATTTATCACTTTATTGAAGTAATAAGAATAAGATTGCCAAATGGTTGGAAGTGGGATAAACGTTTTATGTTGATAAATGAAAGAACCAAAGCTACAGAATTAACTGTACTTCTATTGAATAATAATTCATTTTTACGTGATGTGCCCAACAAAATGAAACTATGTTTATCCTATAGCGACTAAATTACGAACTTATCTAGTATGGTGAACTTATCTAGTCGCCATTAAACTTAGTAGGAAGGTAATACACACACACACACATATATATATATATATATATATATATATATATATATATATATATATATATATATATATATAAAATGTCGTCTTGATGTGTCCATGTTGAAAAACATCTTAACAAAATAAACAGGTTACTCAACATTCAAAGATAATGGAAGATAATTTGATTTATAGTAGAAACGGACTTTTCATTTGTAAATAAATTAAATTATTTTTCAATTAGGTCCCTACATTGACATTTCCTTAAGTTGTCAGTGCGATAAAAAGCTTCCAAAAACAAAAATTAAAACGGAGATATAGAAAAAGAGAGTTTTTTTTTGTTGTTTCATTTTTTTTAATAAAAAAGGGGAAAAGCGCTTTACTTCGCTTTGATTTATCGAATCAACCAGCGTAAACTTCTTTATATTTTTCTGGTTTTCTTCACTTTACCAATTTTCACAAGAAAATTTGATTAAATCTACTTTTTTTTTCTTTTCTTCGTTATTGAGGATAAACAAAAACCTGAGTTATCCAAGCGGACTAACCAAATGACTCTTAATCTTAAACTTATATTTAAACATCATTTATTAGAATGAACCTGAAAAATAAAAATTATTTTTCAGATCGGCCATTCTAAAGTTAGAGAGTTTTTTGAAAAAGATTAAAAGTATTTTATTTTGGTACAATCTCGAGTTTCGAATAGCTTTTGCGAAGAATCATTAACAGGTAATTTCAGGAGAGAAACAATTTCTTTATTTTCATTTATTGTTTATTTGATTACTTCTATCTATTTATTCAGTCGTGAGTAAAGGTTAACTGGCCGTAGTTATCTACACTCAACTGCTTTGGATTAATAATGCCTGATATTTAAGTTTCATACAAATTATTCAGTTTAACGAGAAATTTGAATTAATTATAATTGCATATATGTGTTTATAATATGTACAAATATAAATATATGTTTGACATTTTAATTAAATAGAAACAAATTTGGGTAATTTGGAAAACACGTGAGCATGAGCATACTTTACACAAACACAGTATAAAAGGGTAGAATTTGACCAGAAAGTACATTTTGTCAATTCTACCACTTTGGCAAAGGAGCCGATAAAAATTCTTTTCAACACTGAGCACGAAAACAACTTCCCCAATCCAATTTTCTTCTTATCTCCTGAAAACAGGCCTATGGCTTAGAAAAACCTCCGAACTAGATTCTTTTTCTTAAAACAACCCTTATTTTCTTTTTGTTTAAATACAATAGTAGGCTTGATTTAATTACCTGAAGAGGTCCTTTAGTCGATGTATTATTGTCGTCATCTTTGCCGTAATACCAGAATATGTAAGCCGGTGGTTCCGGGCTATGCCTTATGGTGCAGGTCAAATTAATTGTACTTCCGTAGTTGACGTATATATCCGGACCACCGAGGATTGTAGCAGTTGGCACTGAAAATTACAAACAACGTTACGTTTAAACACAGGAGAGACTGTTATTTATAACGCTACTTATAATTAAGGACAAGGTCTGGGCTCTCACAAGTGGATTCGACTTCACCACTTTCATTAGGGCGAGACATGAGGAGAAACGGAGGGTATTCCGGCACCAGCCGTCAACACAACAAATTACACATTTTTAATTAAGGCAGTACCAACCCCCGAAATAATTGGAATAATTACAGGAATTCCTTTCGTTCCCGATTCAAGGTGAATTGGGAATCTCCGAATGACGACGACACGTTATTAAAAGGAAGGAGTACGATGACTGTGGTTTCCGAATTCTACCTAGGGATCGACCTGACCTGAGCATGTGATTGGGGGATATCGTCACAAATTATGCTTCCACTGTTTATCTCTAAGGTTTTCACCTGCTGCAGCATAGTATTTGCTTTTGATTCGTTTATTTTTAACAGAAATATGAAAGAGGAAATTCACGGGGTTGTATTTAATAAATTTCTTGGGAAATCACGAGGTGTAACATTGCATAAAAGATACAATAATAAGAAAGGGAATAGTAAAATTATTAGAGACTGGTAAATATAAATATCTTATCTTTAAAGACTATGATTGACAATAGTTATTTATGCACCTAGGGAGTAAAGTAAGCCATTATTCCCTGAGCGAAAAAGTTGGTTCTTGAGGTGAAGCCAAAGGAACCATGGTCCCTAAATCCCGTGGCGCAGCCGAGGGAATAACGGCATTCAATAATAATGGCACTCTACTCACGAGGTACATACAATATTTTATCTCCAGTTGGGAGAAAATACACAATCTCGTCCATTGCACAGTTTTTAATTATTATTTTAATAAATAACAATAATTATTAGTACTTTTAATAGACGATATAAGAGATTCAATATTAAAAACAAATAAGAATTGGAATTAAACTGAAATAGAAGGTTATTTAGATGCAGGTTATAAACAAAGATAAACAAGGTCGAAAAACCAGTGTTGCCAACCTGATTTCAACAACTTCATTACATTAGCCATTTATTTTCTACTATTTATATAATAATTAAGTTGGCAATCCTTACTTTTTCGCCCTACTTTTACTTTTTCTCCCTACTTTTTGAGTTCAGGGAAGAAAAGACTTACTTTAGTCCCTCTTAACTAATCCAAAATCATAAATTTTTCACCCTACTGGAGATAAAAGATTTATATTGTTAAAGAAACTATTTATACATAAGATTACTCCTGTCATGGCATAAAGGGCGTGGATACTAAAGCATCACAATTGTCTCTGATTCACTATTTTAATTTCATTTATAGAAAATGCAATTCTAGAAATATAATAGGAAATTATATAATATATCAAAATGTTAAAAAGTTAAATTATCAGAAAAACAAATATTTAATCGAATAAAGCAAATTTATCTACCCTTTTTTTTTAAAAAAAAAAATGTTTATCAAATGACTAGCTTGTTAGGTCTATTAAAACACCAAGCTGTTAAGCTAATAGAACAAGAATATACTAGACAGGTTAAATGATATAATTTGAGGGTTACAAAAAAAAAAAAAAAAAAGTCTTAGATTGGTCTAAATGTTCCAAATTTATAAATTTAGAAAGGTAATAGCGACATATAACAAGTTAATGCCATTAACGTACAAATAAACCCTTATGATATTCTTCAAATGAAATTCTTAAGCTCAAGTTTTTCTCTTTCTCATTTATAGACCAAATAAAAGACAGAAAGTTTTAGAAGAAACGTACAAATGAGGAAAAATAAAGCTTTATCTAATAGAACCTCGCCTCAGCGACCTTTCTCTGTGTTGTTGAAGGGTGTAAAAAATAATACCTTTGTAGTAGGTAACCCTACTTTTATACAAGTTCTCACCTTTGTCTCTTATACAGTAGAAAAATTATTCGAGATTCTATATATAACGCCCTTGGTGGATACTGTATAATTTTAAATTGTCCATTCACTCCCTCCAAAATTACATCTTATTGAAGGAGGAATCGAAACACATTTTATTTTTTAATTTTTAATATTTTATTTTAATTTTTTTTTAAATATTTTTAATTTAATTTTTTATTTTAATATATCTTTATTTTAAGTAGAATTCCATTCTATTATAACAACACGTTAAATTTAAAGAAAAAATAAAAATTAAATTCAGGAGACAACCGATCTTTTCAAAAACCATTTAAATAATATATATATATTTTTTCATTATATTATATTTTTCCATTGAAAGCTTCATCTACTTTACTGATCAAATTGATCAGTGGATCAATATTTTATTTGGTTTCGACCACATAAGATCGTTATTATCAGAGAACTGATACATTTTCACGAATTCCTTCACAGGAGCAACAGCTATTATACCGACATATTTATTCGATCATCGAGATAAAAAATTCCTTTACCTTTCAGAGTAATCAAGTATATTGTTGATCACTTAGACAACTTAAGCTACTTAAAAATATAACAGCATTTAAGGTATATCTAGATTGTGTCATTTCTATAAACAATTTAACATTGTAAAAGTTGGAAAAGCTACTTTTTCCTTTATTTTTTATTTTTTTTTAAACAAATGTAAAGTTTTTTTGTTTTTTTTTTTTCTTTCATTTCAGAATTTGGCAAAGTGGGTTTATTCAACGGAAGCACGTATTTGATCAAATGTGATGTACTACATTAAGTATCACTTAAATTATCACGAAATTTCCTATTGATAACTGTAAAGAGATAATAATATATATACATATATATATATATATATATATATATATATATATATATATATATATATATATATATATATATATATATATTAAAAGATGTCTCTCTCCCTGTGAGTGAATACAGGAAGGATTTTTTATAAACTTTTTGATGTTTCAATGAAAATCTAACAATATGGAAAATATTGTTTGTATGAGATTTAATAACGAAGTTTTTGTTTATATATTCCAATCCTTTAATAAAAACTAAATAAAACGGAAAAAACAATGTTACAAGAGGAATGTTACTATCCGAAAGAAGTTCTATGGCTAGAAGTATGGGCGAAATATAGCTGCTTTATAAAAAAGAAAGGAGAAGGAAACAAATTCTTTTTTAACCCTTAAAAAGACCAAAGAAGAATATATATAAATATAGTTTTCAAAACAATAAATAGATTAAAGAATAGTTATCAGTACTAAACATTATATTATTCAGATTGTTTCCTATATAGCATTACTATTGTAGATAATCGAAGCCATTTAAAGTCTATAATATATATATACATTATATATGATATATATATATATATATATATATATATATATATATATATATATATATATATATATATATATATATATATATATTCCAGTGGTCTAAAATATACATTTAATGATGTATAAGGTTAGTATCAGTTTTTTACGTTAATATCAATAATCTGTTTGATGCAGATGTTAGTAGATTAGTGAATTTATTAAAGTATAGTGTGTCTAGTATAGTATTAGTTATAACCAAGATTAGTATCAAACGAAAAACGTAATCATTAATATATAAAGTTAATAACCGAACACACAAAAACTAAAAAAGTTAGTTTTTAGTAATTTTTTGTTTTTATAAATTTTACTTTGATGGTGTTTATAATCTTGGTGGTTCAAGTCTCTGTTGAAATAGTCATCATTGACCATTGGAAATTCGGTGGTCGTACGAGTCGTTGTCTCTGAAATATCACAAGGTATAATCAGTAAGATTTTTTATTTTATACTTAATTACAATACATAAAGGTTAAACGGTACTATGTCTCCCGTTAATAATAATTATAATTTGATTTAAATTAAAATTTAAACTTTCCGTAGTACGAATACTACCAAAAACTTAAAAATTGAATTTCTAATTGATTGTACTAGGTACAGGTACTAATGGGGTACTTTATAATTACAAGCGTTGTTTCTCGGTCAACTTCTATTATCGTAAATGTCGATTCCTAGACTTGTGGAAAAATTGAAAGCTTAATTCGGGACTAGGTATCGTTAACGACAGAGGAAATTATTCTCCAGTGTAATTAAGTTGGCTAGAGCGTCTAGTTGGAATCCCGGCGCTGGAGTCTATTTTTCTCTGTATGTCTCCCGTTGTTAATAATAATTATGATTTGATTTAAAGTAAAATTTAATAAATATAAATGTAATATTGTATAAATACTGCCTAAAACTTAAAAATTTGAAGGGATATTATTTTTAAAATGTATTAATTATATCGATATAATCTTTCAAATGAATAAATCTTAAAAATGAAGTCATTTGACAAAGGGATATAATCTCTTTAAGTATATAAATCAAGCGATATTGTACCGCCAAGCGATTCTCGACTGTATGGATAACTGCAGATTAGCCGAAGCCCTTTGTCACGCCACACCATAATGCATTTTTTTTTAATGATAATCGGTAATCGATAATCAAAAGATACTCGATTATTTTGATGATCAATTCTCTACTTACTTGCACTACTTATTCTACTTACTTACACGCCCCAGACATCTCCGTTTCAACAATTATAAAATGTATCACTTCAATACAAAAAAGCTTTCATCAAGTAGAAATTTTACATGACTGATTCAATCGTACTTTAGATGTTGTAAACGAAGTTTTATTAAAATCGTTAAGCTAAAACGTAAAGGGGGATACACACCTTCCGATTATCTGTGCAGTCTATCTCGTGTGACGTCGTGTCTGAGCGACAAATTGTGTAAACTGCGCAGTTTGCACAGGTTTTCCTGAACAGGAACCCTCTTTTGCAACGATTTTGTAAATATTATTAGAAAAAACTTGGACCAAGTGAAGACAAAACTGAAGATAAATCGGACGGTATCCTACACACCTTCAGTTCAGATAAACGTATGGATTTTCACGTAGTTATTTACGACAGATAACTGCACAGATAAACTGAAGGTGTGTAGCCCCCTTAAGATAATGGTAAAAACGTTGTTTTCTCTCTTTAGTCGTTTAGATCTGATTTAAGGATCTTTAATAATTCATAGCGGTGCCCGGTTAGTTTTACTAACCACATGTATTTGAAAAAAAAAAAAAAAAAAAAGGTTTGACTCATCGAATAGATAAAGGTAGAATATTTTCTACCTTGAAGACAAGTTTCCGCAAACATTTGGGCGGATAATGGTGCCTAACGAAAGTAGCCTGGGCATTAGTAAACGGAACATATATACCAAATTTCAACTAAATAAAGTTATCATCGGACACGTTAACGTTACAGACAGACAGACAAACACACAAGATGCATATTTTGATGAAAGTAACAAACTCACTTCAATAATAAGATACAGTTATGTACCACACTTAAATACCAAATTTTCATAATTCAAAATGTAAAACAATATTCAGATTGTAGCCGAAACACACTATTGAATATAATTAATGTAGAGAAAACCGATCTTTAAATGCACATTGACTCTCTCAAGGTTTAAGATTTCCCCCTCTAATAGCTTCCATAATACCACAAATTTTAATGCACTCGAAGACCTTTAAATCAATCCCTCATTTATTAGAATCAGACAAATTTGTATTATAAGAAAATATGGTGGAGGAGGGGTTGAAATTTGGTCTTTTAAATTTTTATGCAAAAAGAAATTTGGAATAGTACTAATTAAAAGAATGATGTTTTTCTTAAAAAGGCCTAATTCGGTTTCCCTCTAGTATGATTATAGAAAAATGTATAATTTAAAAAATATAAATAATAATAATATAATATATATATATATATATATATATATATATATATATATATATATATATATATATATGTGTGTGTAAAACATAAACAGTAATCTAATTCTTCGTTTTAGAAGATGGATTAACTTTTTAAATTGAAAAAGTAAATTTTAACAGCAAAATAACACGAGTGTTAGATGATTTAACTAAATACAGAAAAACGTAACTAAAGAATAATGTAATCAGCGAGAAATAAAGGGAATGAATAAAACATAGATCAATAGAATTTCTTGTTATTTATCTGATTACTGCAAGTTGTTATAGCTTTCGAATTTAGATTTACCTTGGGACAGGAAATTTTTTTTTTTTAATTTATACTCTACCTTGTTTTAAAACGAGGGGACAGGTATTTAGATAATTTATTTAGTGACATCAAAGCAAGGCTAGCGTGATAGAGAAGTTTATTAGACGGCGTAATCGGTTTAACCGTTACTCAATCTAGTTTACGTTTTCCAGTCGACCGAATCTTGTCAGGCCGACGCTTTTCCCATCCACGTTTCATGTTTCCCAAGCATTTAATCCTTGTCTGATGCATCTAGGCTTTCCACAGCTGCCACCCCCCAAGTCGATCCAATAGGATATTTTTATTTTTTTGGGGGGAAAATTCCGAAATTATTATAATTCAACAATAAAATAGTAATGGAAGAACAATGATTTATGAAAAAAGTTTTACAAGTAAAAAATGACATTATATACTAGCTCGATTCTTGTGCGTCACTACGAAGTGAGTTATTTTTAAATTGTTAGATTTAAATCAAATTATAATTATTATTAACTACGGGAAACAGACAGAGAAAAATAAAATTATAATTATAATTTGATTTAAATTAAAATTTAATCGTTCTGTAGTATGAATACTACCAAAATCGTAAAATATGAATTGTTAGATTTGTAAACTAACGTCAAGAAACACAACAATTATTTAATAAGCGAGAATATCTAGATTCCACGAATGGTCTCCATTCTTCTCTGTTGCTAGCTTTCTCCTTCTACTCTCTAACTCCCATGGTCTTTATGTCTTTTTCTACCTGTTGCAATCATCTTCATCATGGTCAACCTTTTCTTCTCACACCATAAATGTAATAATTTCTGAGGCATGCGCTCCCTCTCCATCCATTTCACGTGAACTATCCTCTTGAAGGAAATCCTCAATCTAATTTTTGTTCCTTATGCACCAGACACAAATGATAGCGTGTCACTTTATGATTTGTGTCTTCTTGATCATTGTGTCTTCTTTGTGATTCCAACTATTACCAGCTTATTAGGAGAATACGGTGTGTCTATAAAGTCTGTAGAAACTATATTAGGACTGGAAATGCTATATCTGAAGAATTCTTTACAACTTCAGGTGTCAGGCAAGGAGACATCATTTTCCCTTACCTTTTCATCATCCTAATGTATTATGTTATTAAAGAGTGTAAGAGAGCTATGCGCCCTTTAATGGTGGGGAACTGGAGGATGCATGCTATAAAGATGACCTTTCAAAGAAGTGGTGATAATTATGTTAGGGAGACTTGGTCACCGTCTTGAATCAGTATGGCTTGTTATAAATTGGAAAACCTTTTCACGAAAGTTGTTTGTGTCAAAAATGAAAGCTTACTACAAATTTCAAGGTACTAGTGCAATTGGTCGTCATGTCGAATTCTGCATATAGCACCTACGGTGAGAGAAACCTTCCTACAAAATTGCAAGGTCATAGGTCCAGTGAATCAGCCAATGTGTCCTACATTATGAGGATAAATGACCAACAATGGGTTGATTTGTTTGATAAAGTGCAGCTATGGTTTATCAGTCAAGTGCCAGTTGGGCCCGTTCAGTTTTTATAATTTAATCATAGCCTTTAATAATTTTACAATCAAATAAAATAGTTTTTCAATTTAGAAATAGTACATTACACGTCTAGTGTGGAAAGTAGCATTTTGCATGCGATTGTGGAGTTTGCACTCAAGCGACAGCGAGGGTAATAAAACCACACGAGCAATGCAAAATGCAGTTTTCGCGCGATTTGCGTACCGTACTTTATCTACGATTGTTGGATTTTAATAATAAATACAGGAAACAATATTAATTGAACTTCCTGTATGTAAGTTCGTATTTCTCTTTTGATAAAAATGATATTAATTCATTAGTTGTATTTTGTGCTGAATTAAATATTTCGGGAGGCGTATTATTCTCTTCATTTTTGTCTTAATGACATAAATCAATAATTGTTTTTAACTAAAACCTCGATGTTAACTGTTACTTTAATAAAACAAACAGGAAATTAGTTTTGTTAAATGTTAAAAAACTCGCTAATCGTGCGTTAAGGTGAAGAATTCCTCTTTTTTTTCCGCACTAGGGCGAAAAAAGAGGAATTATGAAACGCGCTTGCGCAATGAATACAAGTACGAAAAGAATCACTTTCTACGCATCTAAACAGAGATACAATGTTTATATTTCGTATCAATCGTAGATAAAATTTATATAAGTAAAAAATTGTATTGTTTACGGTTGCGGTTTATTAAAAATTGTATATGACGTATATTATAGTTATCGTATTTTGTAGCATTGTATTGTCAAATTTCAAAAACGATCGTCAATCCAAGTTGAGAATATCAAATTATCTGTTGTCAAAATACAAATTACAAAATACAGTATTTAATCTTTGCTGAATACAAATAAAATAGAAGAGAACACCAAAGAAATTCTAAGAAGACGATAAATGTACTTTTCTCTTGAAATAGCCTTTCCTTATTAATAATAAACGTGTAAGAGGAGGCACAGCAAATAATTATTTCAACGAAATTCCCTAAACTTTAAGTCTTATTTTATTACTGGAAATAAGAATTGTAGCTATGAGGCCGAGAGCATTTTAACAACCAAGACCGTCAATGCCACATCTGAAATTACTACCACCTCAATCCTTAATTTACTTTCTAATTAAAAAAAAACTTAAAATATATTATATTTTCTTTCCTCTATCAAAAATAAATGAAGACAAGCCTTGTGAAAACGGAAAAAAAGTTTGTTTGACTTATAAAAGATTTATGAAGTTCTATTTATTAAATATAACATTGTATTATTTAGTATGACACTTTTCATGTTATATGTGACATGTCTGAAAACATAAAAAAAAGTCAGGAAAAAAGATAATAATAAAACCTAAATAACACCAAAAAAAAATCTAACCGGTTTTTTTTCCTTCTGGAAATTTAATTGAATTTCAAACAGCGTGTTAGCTTGGAACGGCGGAGGAAAGGATCGCTTCGTATTTTGAATTGAAAAACTGCGATGCGGGCCATCCCCTCACCCTCTTTCCTCGGGCGCCTTTCTCCCGCTCTCTTCCAATTAAATAAAAACTAATCAAAGGATTTCTCCCAATGTTTAAGTTACCGACACTCGGAAATTCCTTTTCTACTTGTTAGTTTTGTTAGGGAAGGTTTTAAACCCCTTTTAAGAGGATTTGTGAGGTAACGAACGTTTTTAGGGGTCTATTGGAAAGGTTACACCTTGATATAAGCCTATTCCAAAGTAATAACAAATCGGTAAAAGACCTATTGCAAATACCTTTTTCCTTGTTATAAAAACAATTCTTGAAACCTTTCTTGGATTACAATACACCTGCTATTTAAAATGTATGTCTTACCTAATTTGAAAGAAAAGAAAAAGAAATATTGTTACAGTCGTTTTTAACCTACGTTTCCAATCTCACAGTCCACAACGACCTCCAAATTCCCTTTGTACAAGAGCTCGCTTCTTAGCGCTACACAAAGTTCCATGAAAATCTAAACCATCATCCTAGTTTTGGAACGAAGTTTCTTATGGCACGTTCTGGAGCCCGGGAGTGAATCCGAAAAAAAAACGACCGTCACAAAACCAAGCGTCACGAAATCTACCGATGACGATAACTTGAATAAAAGATGACCGAGTTAGTTGAAAACGGTTCCGACGATTTTGATTAAAAAAATTCTAAAATTCAGCCCATTTAAATACGAATCTAACGATATAAGCCGTTTTCCGGGAAAAATCTAGTTCCTGAGAAAAAAGATTAAAACGCGAACGGAGAGAGCCCGGGTTCGATTCTCCACCCAGGAGAGTTATTTTTTATGATACATTTTGATGAAATGTTCAATTATAATTAAATGTACATACGAAAACTAATAAATGGAAAACACTGGGCTAAATAATTATGAACTCGTACATGAGAAAATTTGTCTGAGTTGTCTCGGACCGATTTTTTTTAGATGAATCCACGGCTTCCATCTATATCCCAGACAGCCCTCCCAGTCGGCTGAAGAGGTGTTGGCCAAAAGATATATTACAATAATTTAAAATACCTGATAGGAGTACTGTCACTGGGTAGCCTCTTCTCTCACGATATTCCACGCTAATATATATTTATGTTACTAATATCAATTCTATGCAAGTAACATAAAGTAAAAAGAATAGTTTTTCACCGATTAAAACTGAAAGGCATAGGGGAATAACCCTTTCATAGCGTGAAAATCGATTTTGAGAAAAACGAAATTTAAAGTTCATCGATGAAAAGATGATTAGTAAGAACATGATTTTAAAAATACGCAAAATATAAAATAATACATGTCTTAACACAGTAACGAGTTAAAAGAATAATTTTAATAAGTTAAAAAATATTGGGATGAAATAAAATATTGAATTATTAAAAGGATGGGAGAGACCGGTTTATTTCTGTTACAGCAAAAAATCAATCATAATTTAGAGTACGATGATGGTGTTGTTTCACTGAAAAAGCATATTCGGAAACTACACTGTAAAATCCAACAAGCCATCAGTTAATATTTGACCAACAAATCGCACTTGTTTATAAACCTGCATCTTGCAACCTTCTTTTCTTAAACAATTTCCCACTTTATGGAAAATCATTGAATTATGGATATGTTTTTGTGTTCACTCCTGGTGGCGAAATATAGCGCTAAAGTGAAAAACAAGCTACCTCCTGTTATATCCCAACTTCCTGATACTATAAAATGTTATCGTCAAATTTTTCAAATCGTTTTCTTCGTGACGGAAATTTCGTCTGTACCTCAGTTCAAAAACAAATCCATGTTAACTGCAATCTTCAACTCAGTTATAGGTAATAAAATTGATGGGTTGCTTTATTTTTACTACGTTTTTATTAGCTTGCTTTCTTGTTTGTTTGTTTGTTTGTCCAGTACAAATCTTTTAATAGATTTTTAACTAACTTCCCGAGCAGCTAGACTGCTAGACATTTGAAACTTTTAGAATAACTCAGAACACGATGACAATGTATTATTTTAATACTTTTAGCCATATTTCAGCAGAATTCAATTCGTTTTCAGCAAATTTTGCAGTATGGAAAGTTAGTTAGGAAAACATCCACAAGTTATTTTATTTGTTTTGACATATCCCATATTTACGATCTTCATTTCGAAATTTATGATTTTTTATTTTAGTACCTGGTATGGCTGAAAAAATGGTTAAAATGTCCAAGAATGATTATATCAGGTCATTTTGTTATGTAAAAACTGATTGTTTTAATAGATAAACCTTGAATGACAGCGAAACAGGAAAAGTAAACAAAGAAATAAATTAATTGACGTGTGTCAATTTAAATGAGTGAGTAAAAAGAAAGGCTTTTAACCGCTTTCTCAACTACACCAAGAGGTTCCCATGGAATATGATATCGAAATTTCCTCTAAATCTGTTCAAATTGGTTAACCACCTCAAAAAGCACTTGAAGCCTGGTGAAAGGGGAGAATGCCTAGAAGACAACATGGAGGGATATTATCACATCCACCCTACTTCAAAGAAGAATATCCCTCTATAAGGTGTAGGTATGTACATGGACCGGAGAGAGTGTACTGCAGAGTAGAAGGTAGAGTAAGTAGTTAACTTCTGATTATGCATAGGTGATAGACAACGGATCTGTACATATATATTTTTTTTAAAATAATACGTTTTCCTTTTTATTTCCCAGGCACTGCGTTGAGCCAAGCAATTGTTTGATCCTGAAGCAAACGGGTAATTACAAAATAGAAGTGGCGTCCGCCGGTTAAGTTACTAACTCTGTGACGTAATAGCCTATGGTTGTTCATATATAGGTGGTACATGGTACAACAACATATACATGTATATGTAATGGATGACTCGGTGTTAGCGAGTCACTCTATCATTTGTGTCTTCTTGATCATTGTGTGATTCCAACTATTACCAGATACTTCAGTGTATATAATTTGCACTTTCTATAGTTAAGGGCATCGTTAGTTTTTATAGGAGACATAATTTGGCTCTCCATACAATTGACATACACAGCCAGTTAGTGCCACTTTAAATAAGCAGTAACCCGTTTATATATGGTGATGCTGGGTTAACACTGCAAGTGAGGGGGTTTGGTCCAGGAATTGAACTCAGATCTGTGGTCACCATCCAAGTTGTGACTACACCAAATGCCGTTTTATTGATAGGAGAGCCAACTGCTCTCTCCTACAAAAACTAACGATGCCCTTAACTATAGAAATTGCAAAGTATAAACACTGAAGTATCAGGTAATACATAGTTGGAATCACAAAGAATACACAATGATCAAGAAGACACAAATGATGGAGTGACACACTAACACCGAGTCATCCATTACATATACTCGTATATATGTAGATGTATCATGTACCACATATATATGAACAAGCACATGCTGTTACGTAGTTGGAATCACAAAGAAGACACAATGATCAAGAATACACAAATGATGGAGTGACACACTAACACCGAGTCATCCATTACATATACTCGTATATATGTAGTTGTACCACGTACCACATATATATGAACAAGCACAGGCTGTTACGTAGTTGGAATCACAAAGAAGACACAAATGATGGAGTGACACACTAACACCGAGTCATCCATTACATATACTCGTATATATGTAGATGTACCATGTACCACATATATATGAACAAGCACAGGCTGTTACGTAGTTGGAATCACAAAGAAGACACAATGATCAAGAAGACACAAATGATCAATCACATCGAATAAAAATTATTATAGAAGCCGTCCTGTAATCTACACTCTGTTAATCAGGACGATAAAAAACGAATGATTCAATCAAATCTGGAAATTTATTCAGCAGGCTGATTATTACTTGCACAAGTTCCACAAACAAATTATTCATTCAAATGTATTACGACGTGATTGATTCAAAAGTCGATTGAGGGTCATGGCAACCTTTTCATACATGCAGAACACAAAACACTTGCTCTAAACAATGAATCAAATAAACGTAATTTTGTATATTATCCTTCAATGTAATTAATACACTGATCGATATTCTGTTTTCATTCTACAATAAGTGAAACAAAATATCAAGTTGACAAAGAATAACGTTTTCCCTCAGCTTAAAGCGATAAAATTATCCAAGTTACGAGGCTTCCACGGTTATAGCTATTATGAAGTTCTGGGTCTTCCGGTGACACACCCTTAAGGGACAAAGGTTATTAAGGTCAACTCAAATCAGCTCGAGTCTATAGCTAACTCAGTCAACACCCGTGAAGTTGCTTCTGTAAGAGAATAAATACCTCGTCAGAGCATACAACCGACGAGGTGTCGCCATCACATTAAATAAAAATTGCAAGAGTGTTATTGATAATACTAAAATCATCTAATAAATAATATGTATAATCTATAAAAGAAGTCGATTATGTAATCAAAACTTTATAAATATGACAACGTTTTAGAAATATGGAAGAAGGTTCAACTAAAATTAATTATGCAATCAAAACTTTATAAATATGATAACGTTTTAGAAATATGGAAGAAGGCTCAACTAAAATTAATTATGTAATCAAAACTTTATAAATATGACAACGTTTTAGAAATATGGAAGAAGGCTCAACTAAAATTAATTATGTAATCAAAACTTTATAAATATGACAACGTTTTAGAAATATGGAAGAAAGCTCAACTAAAATTACCTTAAATAGATTAAAAAGAAGGCGAGAAGAGCAAATTCTCAAGTAACCCTACTAACTAACCAATCCAATTTAACCTTTAAGTCAGGTTGAGAACTCAAGAAGAATCTTCCAAGAACTCAAGAAGACGATGAAAATAATAAAAAAAATATAGAATAGTACATTACGCGTCTAGTGCGAAAAGTAGCATTTTGCATACGAGTGTGTACCTTCATTAGAATATACAAATAAAATGATTAAAACATAGGGCCTACAACTTGTATTTAGTGGAGTACTGCAAAAGCTACTATGATAACGCAGATAACCAATTTGTTAATAAAAAAATTCAAACCCTTCGGACAGCATTTAGAAAGCAGTTAAAACAAGTCCAGGAATAAAAAAAGTTGGAGTGCAGCTGATAATGTTTATATCCCTAAGTTTTCACTATGATTTACTATTGTTTACGGTTGATGATGTGCTACCTCAGCCAAATCTCGATAGCAGAAATAAATAATACAAGCGATGAATATGAGAAAGAGATCAGTATGAGCAAATGTCTGAAGATGAAATAAGATCAGAGGCTAGAAAAAAAATCGGTCAGATTTTATAGAAATCCTAAAGATCAGCGATCTTTCAAATTTAAAAACTAAATCGTTTGTATAGCACACATGAGCCGAATTAACTGACCGATAAATTTGTAACAACAAATCGCTTAGATAAAACTACTTGATGGTGTTCAAAGGCTCGATTTATCTGAACGATATTTTACAACAATTTATCTACCGATTTATTGGTACGATTTATCGGTGAAAACAATTTTTACGTGCGTACCAAGCTATTGACTAAATTTGATGCATATTAAGTTCATAAATATCAATCTACAAAAACAAAAACAAAACCAGCTTCGATTTCTTTTGCTTGTAACTGATTTAGAAAAATCAACAATAAAATATCCGTTTTCGGGTTACTGTAACCATGATATAGCTACAGCTTTAAAAATAATTTTATACTTTTACTCAAAAAACAAGGAAGCAGAATACAAAATAAAAGGTTTCATTAATTAAAAACAAGAAAATAAGAGTTGAATTCAGTTAAGTAAGGTTCAATCATCACTGAAAGATATTTCACAAAACAACATTCTTAAAACGATGTTAATTATCGTTAGGTTATAGCGTATATTCGCGTTTTATGTCAAAGGTGTTAGCCCGTGAAAAGAAAGCTTGAAGAGTGGGGGGATGGAACCCGTGTTCGGTAACGTTACCCTGTCACCAAGTTAGATGTTTTACAAAGAATCCTTCGTTAAGAAAATTAATTGCTAGCTTACTAAGATGTGTTTCTTTGATGCTTTCTTATACTTGCGATCCAATTATGATGAAAGAATATAAATTCTTTTGATATTTATATGAAATGTAACGTCTCAAGTTTAGATATGATTATAAATCGTATTTAGTTTCAATTCTTCAGGAAAACTGTTTGTTTGAAAATGACATTATATCTGTTACAATGATACAGCACTCAAGCGAGAATTCTCTTTTAGCTTTGACATTCGTTTGTCTCTTTTGAAGAAAAAAAGGTATTGTTGAAAAAGAGGAAATAATAGATGTTATCATGAATATCAAATACTAAATTGTCATCCCTACTTAAGACCCTTGAAAATATCTCTCCTTCTGTACATAAAATATGAACATTCACAATCAATATGACAGCTTACAGGATTGCAAAAATATCTCTTTTCATACAGATACCAATTGCATTTTAGTCTATAATTACTATCAGATCCAATAATCCACTAACCAAAAATATAATAGACCGCTACAGATATATAGTCTACATATCTGTAGCGGTCTATTATATTTTTGGTTAATGGATTGTTGCTACACGGTTGTAATACAACCCACAAACTTGCAAATCTAGTCTCATGTTAAATTTCTTAAAGAGTGAACCAAAGAAAACAATATATTAATTAACTTGATATTTTGACGATGTTTATTTGAAATACGAAGCTACATAATTCCTGTGCATTCTGCTCATAATATTTAGACATATTTATAGAAATGCATATGAGGTATTAATTTACACAGGGTATTGAATAATAATAAGATCCAAACCTCCTTTTCAAAAGTTACAATGTGTTTTATATTATCTTCAGATCTACAAATCTTCACTGTAGGATGAGGTTATACGATCTTTATACACACACACACCACCAAAACACATATAAGTGTAGTTTCTCTCAAAGTAGTAACCCATATTATGTGTTGGTGTTTATATTTTTTAAATTATTGATAGTTTCCCCATGAACTTTAAAGTATTTAATTAAAGAAGGATAAGATGGTTTATATAAATACTAGTAGTATAATGAGGTCCTAAAAAAGTTCAAGACGGGTAGGACGAACCATTTATTCGAATCTAGCAATTAGATCATCTTTTAGGCCCATTTAACAAGCTCCGAGGTAGAGAGTTGCAGCCACTTCACACATCATACCTCTGTTCATTGTACTGCCGAAGCGAGAATGATGTGATCATCAGTGAGCCATATAAATCAAAACTTCACGGCGAGGGATCGAACCCACGACCTCGTACCACTCTTGATTCTTCAGTGATGGCCGAGAAAGACGTGGTAAGTGATTTAATCCACACGGCCACGCCGGCTCTCTAATTTAAATACTAAATATTTCTGAGGATATTTTATTCTATGTACTCACGAGAAACCTGTGCACCAAGCGCAACTATAAATCATCAAACATTCAACATCGCAATAATTTTTCTTTGTTTCCAAACCTCATCCTTCATAACGACCCTAAAAGTACACTTTGTTTTTGACCTAGCAACAGCAACCTCCAGATATCAATCATTCCGTATCCCATCATTATAATCCAAAAACTTATCTTCCGACCATTCTTCAGCGTGGTGGCCACAAGCTTTGCTAAACAACTAAAAAGAAGAAAAAAACTTAATGTACGAATGCATTCATAGAAATGCACATATTATAATAGGTATTAACTTATCACAAATTGAATGAAATTCTAAGTCTTCTGGTGGTGACCGCGTCTGGAAGTACGTCCTGACGTTTCGCTCCTAATGCTAGAAGAACCTTCAGGGGTGTTCATGGTGTCCTTGAACTAAGGACACCATGAACACCCCTGAAGAAGTTTCTAGTATTAGGAGCGAAACGGCGGAACGTACACCCTTCGAGACGCGGTAACCACCGGAAGACCTAGAACTTAATTATAATAGTAACCATGGAAGCCTACGAACTTTAATTATTACAAGTTGTACTCATATCATTAATTATGAGTTCTGTTAGTATCTCATGTCAAGATGTACCCTGCCACGTATAATTAACAGAAGTATTACTTATAACAATTTAAAAATTGTAGTTGAAATATACAAATAAAACTAAAAAAAATAAAAAGAAAAACAATAATTTATAGTGGAGCAAGTAAAGATTCTTCTCAGTCAAATAATATAAAAAAATAAACAACAACGATGTAGATTCTTATAAAGTTTTAAGAATTCTCTGTTTAGATAATAATAATACAACTTATTCTATCGTTTAGGAAAACTTATGATCTTCAACCCGTTTGAAAAGGCTCGATGCTCTTACGTTTTTCCAATAAATCCTAATTTATTTTTAAAAAAGTATAGAACTTTTCATTTAAAGCTGAAACCATTGAAACGATGTATAATTTAAACAATGGAAAAAAAAAAAAAAAAAAAAAAATACTTCAAACCAAAAGAGAAATAGTTTTATCAAAGAATAGGAAGGATTGCAAAGTACGAAAGAATAGAAGACTACTAAGAATAGGAAACGTCATTAGATGTAATTCGATTACCAACCGACCAACCCCTTAATGAATCCTAGACTATTTCTGGAAGCCCTAAATTTATTTCTTAGTAACTCCTCTTTCTCGCCATGAAAATTCCAATCAAAGTATAAATTCGATAGTTTACAGGATAAAAAAATTAAGATTTAAATTGAATAAATAATTATCATAATATAAAAATTATGATTAATACATTAAATTAATTGATACAACAGTCTCGGCCTAGCGTCCACACCTAAATTTGTTTTTTTAGTCAAATTATTCTCGTCTCTGGCTAAAGATTCGAGATGTAGGTTTTTTTTACGCGATAATTATAATCTGAAATTTTATAAATTTGATATATGACCAGGCTGATGCGTTTCCTTTATAAATCAGGCCTGGATTTATTTAGTTTAGTTAATATGAACTAATAATTATTAAATTAAATTCAATAGACCATCAATTATGATCTATTCATTACATAACTTTAACTCAAAAATTGTTCGTACAAGCAAAAGAGAGACTCAAGTCTTGTCTGAGAAAGCGTCCACACTGTAGACACGTTGCGTTGCGAACGCCGTGTCTACCATTTGCGATTATTGGTCTAGCAACGAGACCGTAGACGCCGATTGTCTAGCCCATGTCTTCCCGATGTCTATAAACAAATCGCTAGACACCGTCTCTGAGACCAAAATCGCGCAACATTTCTACTAGTTTGGACTATAGGCTTTATATGCCTAACGACTGTTGTTTTGGTACGTATCAAAACTTAAAGCCTAGTCAACACTAGTAGACATGTTGCGCGATTTTGGTTACAGAGACGGTGTCTAGCGATTTGTCTATAGACATCAGGTAGACATGGGCTAGACAAACGGCGGGCGTCTACGTCCTCGTTGCGAGATCAAAAATCGCATGTCTATGGTTTTCTATTCGAAATGGTAGACACGTTTCGCAGACAGTGTGGACGCTTTCTGAGATGAAACTTGAGTCTCTCTCCTGCTTCTACAAACATTTTTTGAGTTAAAGTTATATAATGATAATGAATAGATCATAATTGGTGGTCTATTAAATTGAATTGAATAATTATCAGTTCATATAAACGACACTATTAATAGTCCTGTCCAGATTTATAAAAGAAATGCATCAGCCTGGTCCTATAACAGTTATTAATCTATTTATCATTATGATGGCAATGATTAATAAATTAATATTAGTTTGACGTATTTTTTTCAAATTACCTGAGCGGCCTACTTTCTCTAGGGATTAGATAATTTTTCTGTTAACTTTAATTTTTTATTTCCCTCTCATTCTATAGATTTGCCTTCTTTTAATTACTAAGGAAAATGTTTAGTTTGCCCACTTTGTCGTATAAACGAGCTTTGGCTGTTTGTCTTTGGGATGTATCCAGTTCAGATAACAAAAATCGCATAAAAAAGAAGTAGATTTCGAATCTATAGCCAGAGACGAGAATAACTTGACTAAAAAACAAATTTAGGTGTGGACGCTAGACCGAGACAATAGACGGTCTCAACAGACGTCTACACGCTATGTGTCTATAGACTGTCTATTAGACCGTCTATAGACATGTTGCACAACATGTCTACTAGTGTGGACTAGGCTTAAGTTTAGATTGTACGTATAAACTAATTTCTAAACAATAACTAAATTTAAGAAAAAGAGTTTTAAAAAATACCACGTGTCGCGGGACACCCGGTAGGACGAAGTTCCTTACATTTTTCATTAAATATAAATTATAAAATCACACTGCTAAGTACGTATTCATTGCTAACAACTTATTTATACATGGCGGAGTTAGAAAAGAGACAAAATTAAAAGTAACGAACTGTTTTTACCTAGCAGAGTTAAGGCAAAATTGAAAGAAAATCATTATTTGTATAATTAAAGCAAGCGTCTTACTATAAATATATATTGAATATAAGAAAAAAGTTGATCATGATGAGTTTATAGTGAAAGAGTATGTTTGTTAAAGGAGTTTGGATGGAAATAGGACTGTTTTCTACCTACCCGGCCAATTAATTTAATATATTATAAAATATATCTCTTCCCTACTCTACAGCTTCTGCTTGTATCATAGGGTGAAATTTTGCATGATTATATTTTATTTATTTACAAAACAAAGTGACATTTTTGACATATATAACAAAAATAATCAAAACAAGTCAAGTAACAGGCTTCCTTAATAACACTTTTTCCCGTCTTTTGAAACTTACGTTTACGCGAGCGTTGCGCGTGAACGCATGGGCGGATAACGTTTTCCGACAAACTCAGCCTGGGCATTGGTAAAATGAACATGTGTACCAAATTTCATCTACTCGGTGATCTTTTACTCAAGTTATCGTCATCTGTAGATTTCGTGACGGATTTTGCGTGACGGTGATTTTGGTCGTTTTTTTCGGATTCACTCCCGGGCTCCAGAACGCCAGAACTTATGTGCCATAAGGAACTTCGTTCCAAAAGAGTTTTAAAAATTCTAAGCAAACATACTCGAAAGTAAAGCAACTAAGTTCAACGTGTTATCGCGAATATTTTACAAGTGAAGAGCTAAGAATATAATCTAAGGTTGGAAACGAGACTCCTATTCGCCCATAAAAAAAAATGTTGTAACAATCCAGGTTTTTCAGTAAAGGAACGTCTAGATGGATGCGAAGGATGGATTTTTCCATGTCATCTTGGAGATGTTTCAGTAAAAGCAACGTCTAGATGGATGCGAAGGATGGATTTTTCCATGTCATCTTGGAGATGTTTCAGTAAAAGCAACGTCTAGATGGATGCGAAGGATGGATTTTTCCATGTCATCTTGGAGATGTTTCAGTAAAAGCAACGTCTAGATGGATGCGAAGGATGGATTTTCCATGTCATCTTGGAGATGTTTTAAAGGCTCACCCTTTTTTCTTTGTTCGCCTTCTTAACAAAGATAAAAGGAAAGGAAATGTCAACAAAAGTAGACCCAACGCCGGCTGAAGAATATACAAAGGTAGTCACTCCTGGGATTCAACCTTCGCCAAGAATCTCTTCTTTGTTTAAGAATTTCAATAAATTAGAAATGGACGAAGAAGTTTATTTCACCTAGCGGGGTCACTAAAATGACCCGGTTCTGTCTGCCGTTCGTCAATTCTTTTTTTTCACACCCTGGTCATTTTATATCCTAGCAAATTTGATATGGTTTTTAATCGGTAAACAAAATTTACCGATTACCGTACGTTCAAGAACGAACGGTTCTCATCTCGAACTATAAATGCTTCCAATAGAATTAGCTCTTCTTTAAAATCTTCAGAAAAAATCTGAGTTATAAAATTACGATTGAAAATTAATTTATCAATATAAATATACTAGGTAAAATTAGTTTATTTAGTATAAGCGATTATTTTAATAAAATTTCAGTTAGTTATAACTTAACTCTTAGTTAAAATTTTCTGCTATGCCTTCGTTTTATCTTAATAAGCGCAGTTAAGCCCGTGGCAAAGGGCTTAAATTTTATATTTAGAAAAAAGTAAAATTAAGTAAATTAATTTAGATGTCTATTCAGATAAGTTATTATATCTATTTGAAGACCAACAAATCAAAAGAAACATTTATTTTTATTGGAATATAAATATAAATTTGATTGTCTCAGCTTATCAATAACAAATCATTTCGAGGTGATTCATCGCCGGATAAATGAATTATCTGTTATAATATTTAGCTGTAAGTCAGCCTTAACCACTATTAAAAGATTTAACTGTTGATACTTAAAAGTATTTCTATTGATATATATATATATAGTTTTATTCTGTAGGTTTCACCCGGAATCACTTTTCTACGATAGACACCGTGTTTTTCTCCTCTAAAATTTTGGCCTCCATTCAGCGTCCTAGTTCGGGCAAAGCGACGGATAACTAAAAAGGCCGTTCTTACTTTGAAGACGTTCTCTGGCGGTTTATCCCTTTCTCTGAGAAATCTTTTGTGGCGTGGAGTAGGCTACTCAAGATTTATTGCTTGGTTCTGTAGAGGCACTTTTCTCCCTCGTGCTCCGGTCTCCCGCAGCTTTTATGACCCTTGTAGGATAACAATTTTTCTTCATATCGTGTCCTTCTTAGGACGCTTTACTACTTCAAAGTAACGTATCTGAAACAATGTCCTTTACTTTTTTTTAACGGAAGCCATGCCACTGGGTTTTCCCGGTCTGCTTTAATGTAGAGAGTTAAGGAGCACTTTGGAATTCTTTAACCAAGGGCCAAGTCTAAAGGGGAGTATTTACTAAAACCATAACCTTGACCGGATCCGCCCTTTTATCTCTCTATAATGAACTTTCTATCGCAGCCATTCATCCGAGGAACAGCTCAGCAATGCTTTATTTAATTATTTCTTTTGTTATTTCAATAGTTTCTTTATATTTTATGTATTACTATCCCTGATGATCGCTTTGTTTATTATAGGTTTGTTCCAACCGAGCATTGTACCGTCCGCGGGATCGTCACGGGCATGCGCAATGGATAAAAGACGTTCCAAGCTGACAGTGTTTCGTACCGTCCTCTAAACTGTGCCAACCCACGCAGGGATCGTTTGCGAACCGTTTACTGTACGGACCAAACGATCCTCTGGCAATACCAAGTACTGGTTTGTATAACATGCGCAGTTATGTCAATCGTCACATATGTCAACAGGAAGGTTCTTCAA
The DNA here is from genome assembly GCA_951217055.1 of Gerris lacustris. NCBI lineage: Eukaryota > Metazoa > Arthropoda > Insecta > Hemiptera > Gerridae > Gerris > Gerris lacustris. The sequence continues at coordinate 61,140,407 of OX578285.1, forward strand.
CTGTTAGGTTTCCTTGAATGTTTTTAATACGGTGCGAATTATAGCCCTAAACCCGTTCCAACATGACATGATTTTATTACAGTACAATGTTAGTGCATGCGTATAAAACCAGTCCTAAACGATTCCCGAACGATATGCGGGACGATGCTAAGAACGGTACAGAAAGGGGGGTTGGGGGTTGGAACAAATCTATTATGATGCTTATCAGGTTATAAAAGTAGTATTCTTTTTTTTTTTTAATGTACATATCTTATATATAAACAATAAGGTCAAGTGTGTGCTAGTCAGCACACAGCGAGGGTCCGTAGGCAACCCTGTATAGTTTTAAGTATATTGATGGTGTTTTGTAAAATGCTAAAAAGCTTACTTTGAACTATCCTATGGGTGTGATATTCTCAAAACACATAAACAAACTTCCGATAAAGTATTTATTTGCCACTGAACCGGACTACAACCATATAAATACACCGAAAAGACCATAATTATAAAAAAAACGTATTTTGTGAATAAAAAATAAAATAATATTTTTTTCGAAATTTCCAAAAAGTGGTATCTTTACATTTGGTCGAAGAATATTCAGGATTTTTTTTTCAGATTTTTTGCACTTCACATAAGCGAGATAGAAGGGGGGGGGGGACACGTTTTACACCCGCTTCAAACTCGCCTACGCTCGCCCTATCTAAGTTATAACCAAATAATTATATTTTTTTGTAATCAGCTCGACGTACTCTTTCATATGATACCCCTCACGGTGTCGAAAAAAAAAAAATTTAACCCTTAAGTTTTTTTACCCTAATTTTTTTGAAAAATATTTTGTTTAAATCGCTATATTTTTAAAATATGTGGGTAGGTACAAGACACATACATGCCAAATTTCAAAGTGATCGGACGAAAGGTGTAGCCGTGAGAGCACGCGAGAGGATGGACGGACAGACACACGCAGGAAAATATAAGGGTCCTTGGTTTTGCCTACGGACCCTAATAAATAAGATTGGTGTCTATACATTTATCCAATTGGGCTCAAATTTTGTATATACACTAAATGAGTAGTTCTGATACCGAATTTAAGTTTAGAAAATGTTGTGTCTGTTTGTCTGTGCGTCAATCACGTCCAAACGGCTGAACAGATTTTGTTGGTTTTTGGGTACAATGTTAAGATCAATGCTGCGGGTGTTATAGACTATAAAACGTTTTGCTAGCTTTATATGGGGCAGAGAATGGGGCTTCTAAATAGATTCCAAAATTCTATTTTTTTATTTTATAAAAAATATATTTAACCAAAATTGCAGAAGAAGCTACAGACAATATTTTATGTTCTGTGGAAATTTCTGTAGGAAGGACTGTTCAATCGCTGTCAAAAAAATTAAAATTCATTTTTTTAAACATATATTATTTAAATAAACTATTACGAAAAAACTAACTCATCGAAAAAACTATTACTATAAATAATCAAGAAGACATTTGTTTATAAATCACACCTTACCATACCTAAAACCTTTATAACATAATTATCACCACCTTTAAAACGCTAAAATAAAATCTCCAAGTGTATACGTAGTCTAATAATTTCTAAATTATATTGATATCTGGCAATAGGTATTGTACAAAATTTTATTCCTAAGGGGAACATAGGGAAAAGTAAGAAAAGAAGGGGAATTTCGTCCAGACCGATCTTCTAAAGTTAGGAAGTTAATATTTGAGAAATGAAGAAATGGCTCCTATTTTGGATGTAAATATATATGAAATATATATGATTAATACAATGTTTATACAAAAATAATTCCACTTTTAACTTAGGGATGTCAAAAGACAAAGGGAGGACTCCAAAGTTAACATTTAAGAATTTTTCATCAGTTGTACGAATTAATTAATAATTTGGTATAGAAATAAGGGAAGAATCTAAATATTCTCGATTAGGAAAATAATTTAAAAGTTTCTTGATGGTAGGTTTACCCATCAAATTAAAAATAACTCACTCCGCAGCAAAGCAAGGGTATCCAGCTAGTAAATATATAAAATAATGGGTAATTTAAACTTATTAAAATAAATTAGCAAACGCTGCCTCGAAATAAATTAATGAAAATTACATATCAGCAATAAAACTTAACAAATCGTCTAAATATAACTTAACTGACTGATGTAGATTAGATTACCTAAAAAGTGTCAAAAGTATACCGGTCGTGTACGAGAGTAAACTATGCTTTTTAATGGCAAACAAAAGTTAAAAGTTTGATGACATCCCTGCAAGCGATTATACCTACTAAGAAACAACTCTTTCTTCGTGTACTCATATTTCATCCAACCCTCCCTCTCCTCCACTTCTACGGGTATTAAAAGTTTCACAATTAATCCTTTTTCTTATCAGCAATTAATCAGGAATGAGTTTCGAAGAAAAAAAAACTCAATTTCGTGGAGCGTATTTTAATTAACTTCTTAATTCCTTTGGGAAAATGTCAGCCATATAATCTTCCTGGATGTAATATATATATTAAGTTTTTTTTAAGTAACTTGCTAATGAAATTAGCTACGGTATAACTCCGGGGAGGCGATATAGATCATTGAAACAGAAAAATTCTGCGAGTTCATTTAAATATGTACTACAAACTATGGTATTCACACTGCATATATAAAGTAAACACAACTTAAAGTTATTTTAATTATTTGATTACTTTAAATAAAATTATAATTACTATTTACAACGGGAGTCAGACAGAGAAAAATAGACTTCAGCAGCGGGATTCGAACCACGGGCCTCCTTTATTTCCGGTAAAGACGCTCTACCAACTGAGCTATCCTGAAGAATTATTTCCTCTGTCGATAACAACACCTAGTCCCGAATTAAGCTTTCAAATTTTTCCACATGTCTAGAAGTCAACATTAACGACATTAAAATTAGACCGAGAAATAACGCTTAATTCGGGACTAGGTATCATTATCGACAGAGGAAATTATTCTTCAGTATAGCTCAGTTGGTAGAGCATCTTTACTGGAAATAAAGGAAGCCCGTGGTTCGAATCCCGGGGCTGAAGTCTATTTTTCTCTGTCTGTCTCCCGTTGTAAATAGTAATTTTAATTTGATTTAAATTAAAATTTAAACGTTTCGTAGTATGAATACTACCAAAAACTTAAAAATTATTTTATTACTTGATACGTTTCCTTTAAAATGAATTATTTTAATCGGAAATTCAATTATCCGCATCGACCACACGGTTAAAAAATTGTAGGGGAGATCGGGGCTGGTTGTTACAGGGACAGGATGTTACAAGCTGAATTTAATTTGAACTAAGGTGGAGAGGTCTACAGTGTACAATGCATATCTCAGTTTGACGAGGACAAGAAACCTTAGTTCTTCCGTCATCAGCTTGAGAACAGGTCCCTTCATTCTACAGATATGTACTCATTTATGTTTTATACCCCTAAAAGTAAAACAAAAAAAAAAATAGGTGCTATAAAATATGTTCTGTAGTCTTCATTTGTTTTAATATAGCTTTAGTAAATATTAGATTGAAAACAATGTTCATTGAGCTTAATTATCACAATTTATTAGATTTTTTAAACTTATGTAGGTAGACGCTTTACTTGATTGAGACCAAAATGACAGCATGGGGCTGGTTGTTACGGGGTAAGTTGTTACACTGTAACAACCTACCCCATTATTTCTTATCTGTAATAAGTAACCCTAGGAATGTAAATTATTATTAAATAAACTGTTTAAACCGGGATTTTGTTCAACTTTTACTTATAATGAGCAAAAACTATTAGAAAAAAGATCAATTTTTATTGCCAAACGGGTATCATTTTCTTATTTATAGAGTAGTATTTCGCCATTTTATTATTTATGAGTAGCATAAAATTAATCACAAGTAAATTAGAGCAAACCGTTTAAAATTGACTTATAAGCTAAACTTAGGCGTTAGGGATTTGCCTCAAGTTGTTTTCGATCAGATCGAAGTTCAGCGGTTAAATATGATTAACTTTTAAAAATAGTTGGCTTTTTTCTCTAAAACCATTTAAGTTTTGAATGGAGAATTTAAAACCATAAATAAACAAATTTTAAGAGTTGTTATTTATCAAATTTAACTTACATTTTATTTTTTTGTGTCCTTACCTATTTCTCCTATTAAGTACCTAGATATAAAACAAATTGCTAAACTTGATGTTGTTTAATTTTTCTAACCCAAGCAACCTAATGTCATTGAAGTTATTGAAATAATATTACTTGAATCTAAAATGTATAAAAAGGCGTTCGAATGAGGTACTAGATAAATTCAAGACATTTGGAACGTCCATAAATAATTTCTAACAACTCTCAACATGCAAGTTCCTTTACCGATATTACTGTAACAACTTGCCCCCCATAGCGGGGTAGGTTGCTACAATTTAAGTTATCTCAGATTATAAGTCCCTGCGACAAGAGACGTGAATATTAAGGGCTGAAAAAAATAATTTAGGTTGCCATGAGTTGGTTTTAAAGAACTAATTGAAGCGAGCGTAGCGAGCTTCCTACATTCAACGAAATATGCTCCGTGTCTGTCTGTCTGTCTGTCTGTCTTTCGAGAGTTCTATCATTCGATGAGACGAACATTTTTTTCAAATAACATTTTTTAGTAAAACCAACAGCGACACCGCTATGAATTAATAAAGATCGCTAAAACTATTAAAGCGGGCCTACACGTTTATAATAGAGAAAACAACCTTTTTACCGATATCTTACGTTCTAACGTAACGATGTTAATAAAACTTCATAGACACTATCTGATGCACAATTAAAACAGGCATGCACAATTTCAATTTGATACATGCAGTAGTTTGTTTGTAGCAAAGAGATACAAATTATAAATATTGAAATAGAGATGTGTGGTTAGTGGAATAGTAAGAATGCGGGGTGGTTCCCTTACTACTAGCCGCTGCACTACTACCAGACCCATTATCTATCAACTCATCATGGTTCACAATAATCTTTTTTTTCAATATTCAATACATATTTATTACTATACGCTCGCTTCAATGATAGAGCCACGCGATGCCTAGTGTTTAATTACTTTCATTATACTTATGGCATGGCCAAATAAAAAAAAAAAATAATAATAAAAAGTGTATAATTGAAGCGAGCGTAGCGAGCTTCCTACATTCAACGAAATATGCTCCGTGTCTGTCTGTCTGTCTGTCTGTCTGTCAGTAACGTTCACGCGTGTGACGATAACTTGAGTAAAAGTTGACCGATTTAGTTGAAATTTGGTATACATGATCCTCTTACTAATAATCAGGCTAAGTTCGTTGGACAGCGTGATCCGTCCAAGAGTTCGCGCGCAACGCTCGCGTAAACGAGAGGTACAAAACTTAAATTGGAATTTCAGGATGGGAAAAGATTCTATCATCATCTATTCGATGAGACGAACATTTTTTTCAAATCAAATTTTTTACTAAAACCAACAGCGACACCGCTATGACTTAATAAAGATCGCTAAAACTATTAAAGCGGACCTAAACGTTTATAATAGAGAAAACAACCTTTTTACCGATATCTTACGTTCTAACGAAACGATTTTAATAAAACTTCATATACACCATCTAATGCACAATTGAAACAGGTATGCAAAATTTCAACTTGATACAAGCAAAATTCTTTGCGTAGTGACGAGATACATTTATAATAATTGTTTAAAAGCTACCGCGGGTGGTGAAGATTGTTATAGTCGTATAGTGTAAAGGTTTGTTTAGGAAGTAAAGCTTTGTACCGAGTACCCCCACTCTTCCCCACACTACCCTCTTCCACTTATCTTCAACTATGACATTCATCATGATTAATAAATTTCAATATTCAGTATTTCATTGCAATAATCTCGCTTCAATGATAGAGCCACGCGATGTCTAGTAAATAATGTACATGTAAAACAACAAATGTGATGGTTAAAATATATCGTTGAATACTAATCATGATTGCTCTATAAATGTGGTTTAAAATAGAAATTAAGATCTCTTTGGTCTTCTAAAGATGGTTTAAAAGGCCTCCCAACCCAGTCAGTTCTACATTAAATTTCAGCACAAAATAATGCTGTTAAATCAGAAATAAGTAATTTTAAACAAAGGTCACTTCGAGGGCTTTACTTGAACTTTGTAGCCCTTTACTCTCACTCATTAGATTTAGAAGTAAGTAAGTAATGTAATTGAGAATTATGTATTAAGCTATTTAACTATAGTGAGAATAATAAATTATCATTATTACTAATATTATTTGAAGAGGAAGGAAGATAGAAATAAATTTATAGCTTGACCTAAATCATGATTATAAGTTAAAAGTTTGTATTATTTCAATGAATTTGTTTTATAGCTTTACCGTCACTTAAAAAGATGATTCCGTTTTTTTTAGGGTCAATTATTTCCCTATAAGTTTAAGATAACATTCAAAAGTTTATGATGAGCTTTCAACAAGTTCAAAATAAACATTGAATATGTTTAAAAGGTCAAGATAGTGTTATAGAAAAGGTACAAAACCTCTGATTATAAAAAATAAAAGGTTAACAATAATTATCTTCCTAAGCTTCATAAAAAAGGCAGTAGTATAAAAAACTTTTAAATAAACATACATCAAAGAAATAGTATATTATATTACAAGGCTGTGAAGTGAGTTTTTTCTTTACCGCGGCAATTACATTTACTGTCGAGCGAAGCGAGACAGTAAATATTGCCAAGGTAAAGAAAAAACACTTCAAAGTCGCGTAGCATATGCTATTTTTTCCGAGGTAGCAGACAATGAAAAAACATTAAATATTAATCACTAATCAATATATAATAATAACAAATATTAGTACATACTTAAGACTTAAAAAAATAAACCTTAAAATGAGGTTACACTATAAGAAAAGATAAACAAAACGCATTGACATCTAGCGGATTTTTATCGTACTAGAAGCATTTCTACAAAGACTGCAGCACTACTAGTGGAAGTTTTGACAACTACCCGCCGTAAAGAAAAAATCTTTTAGTGCCTAGGACGTAAAAGATTTTTTCTTTACAGCTAGGAGTAATGAAAAGATTTTTTAAGTCCACGTAATGAAAAAATGGATTTTAGCTATGTTTTTTAGGCTCTAAAGTTACTATTTCACAGCCTACCACGGAAAAACACATTTAAGATAATCAGGCTGATACAGAGTTAGTCAAAAGTGTCGTGACACCCTAATAACATATTAGTGTATAAGCTAAAAACTCATAAGTGTTTATAAGGTATAAAGATGTTATTTTAAGGTTCTATTCACACGGGGATATGCAAATCTTGTCTCGAGTTGCCACATGACAAGGAGACTGGGAGACTAGGGGCAACAAGCCCAGTAAATACAGTACTCCTCATTATTGTGTATGAACCTCCCCGAACAATATCCAGTAGTACCTATTGATGGTCCTTTTAAAAAAGCTAAAAAGCTTACTTTCAACTATCCTATGGGTCTGATACTCTCAAAACACATAAACAAACTTCTGATAAAGTATTATTTGCCACTGAACCGGACTATAAAAGCGTAAAAACATCGAAAAGAGCATAATTTCTAAAAAAAAAGTATTTTGTCAATAAAAAAAGTTTTTCGAAATTTCTAAAAAGTTGTACCTTTACTTTTGGTCGAAGAATGTTCAGGATGTTTTGCATTTTACATAAGCGAGCTAGAGGGGGGGGGGGGGGGGGAGGGACTTTTCACACTCACTTCAAACTCGCCTACGCTCGCCCTATCATAGCTTATAACCAAAAATTATATATTTTTGTAATCAGCTCGACGTACTCTTTCATATGATACCCCACACGGTGTCGAAAAAAAAATGTTTCCTAGCCTTTAAGTTTTTACCCTAATTTTTTTGAAAAATATTTTTTTTAAGTCGCTATATTTTTAAAATCTGTGGGTAGGTACTATACACATATATGCCAAATTTCCAAGAGCTCGGACGAAATGTGTAGGAGAGAAATAGTAGAAATTGTGTAGGAGAGGTGACTCTCTCGTCATTCGTGTAAAATTTCGAAATAGAGCATCATCGTCAGCAATCATTGCTTACAAAAATTCTGAGATTCTTTACCATCAACTTACAATTCTCTCCTTCACCACCGAGGCTTTCTTTTTTTTTTTACTTTACCAAGCAGTCACCAAATATGCAGCCATCGCAACTGTTTCTAAAGACATGATGCACCAAACTGAAGTTGCCTAGATGGAATCGTTTAAAACACATGCTACAAAGATAGGCGACAAAGCACATGCGACCGGGTGAGAGAGATGCCGTATACGACATTATTAAAATTTGTGGCACACCTAGAACCAGGCAAAAAACAGGCAATATTGGCTGTTGCCAATATTAAACATTCAACATGTTTAAAAACTAGGCATCGCGTGGCTCTATCATTGAAGCGAGCGTATTGCAATGAAATACTGAATATTGAAATTTATTAATCATGATGAATGTCATGATGAAGTGGAAGAGGGTTAGTGTAGGGAAGAGTGGGGGTACTCGGTACAAAGCTTTACTTCCTAAACAAACCTATACGACTATAACAATCTTCACTACCCGCGGTAGCTTTTAAACAATTATTATAAATGTATCTCGTCGCTACGCAAAGAATTTTGCTTGTATCAAGTTGAAATTTTGCATACCTGTTTCAATTGTGCATTAGATGGTGTATATGAAGTTTTATTAAAATCGATACGTTAGAACGTAAGATATCGGTAAAAAGGTTGTTTTCTCTATTATAAACGTTTAGGTCCGCTTTAATAGTTTTAGCGATCTTTATTAAGTCATAGCGGTGTCGCTGTTGGTTTTAGTAAAAAATTTGATTTGAAAAAAATGTTCGTCTCATCGAATAGATGATGATAGAATCTTTTCCCGTCCTGAAATTCCAATTTAATTTTTGTACCTCTCGTTTACGCGAGCGTTGCGCGCGAACTCTTGGACGGATCACGCTGTCCAACGAACTTAGCCTGAGTATTAGTAAGAGGAACATGTATACAAAATTTCAACTAAATCGGTCAACTTTTACTCAAGTTATCGTCACACGCGTGAACGTTACTGACAGACAGACAGACAGACAGACAGACACGGAACATATTTCGTTGAATGTAGGAAGCTCGCTACGCTCGCTTCAATTATAGTAGAAACTTTATAATAAGAGTCGAAATTTGCGAAGAAGAAGGTGACAAGGTTTTTTTCTTATTATAATAACCTGTTGTGATACTTATCAAAAACTTTGGTATTTTCTTATGTTAGATTATAATTTGATTTGTATTTTATTTTATTACCTGGAAAATTAATTAAAATGTAACTCGAAAGGATAGTTTTTTTTTTTCAATGTTGAACCAAATTACATATATGTAATATGATTCGATTTGATCAATAAAACGGTAGATCACTCTTGGTGATTTATTATAGGTTTCAATAAATTAAACACACACACAAAAAAAATAAAAATAATAATAATAATAAATAATAAAATAAAAAAAAATAAAAAATAATAATAAAAATGTATTTTTATGGGTTTAAGAACAAGGAGGAGCATTTTTCTTATAAAGAATGACATTTTATTGAAGACCTAAAGGTAATAAATTTTTTACTCTTGAGCACTATCATGTGACACTGTATACAGAGACACACTGTATCTTTAATCTTTAAATTATCTTACTCTCCGTTTATTTTTATTATTTCATTTTAGCAGTTTCTGTAACGGGGATTTGGTGAGTGGAATAAAGTAGATAATAAATGTTTGATATATATATTTATTTGTATATGAATGTGTCTGAGTGATTGTTCTAAGATGTGTACACCTCCAGAGCTAAGATCGGACTCCCCGTGTGACTCTGTGCTAGGGCTTAGTCTGTTAGATTCTTGGTGGGGGAAAGCACCACTAGACAGAAATTCGAGCCTTTGCTAGCCTAAGGTCTACACTGCTTTCCTAGAATATTCTGGACTTGGCTTCCCCGTTACAGACCCCCCTTCTTTGGAGAGTGAGCACCTGCGAACAGGTTACTCCCCGAAGAAGGAAGTAGCCAAGGCAGTGTAGTGTTTGTATTGATTTGGTTTGTGACTTTGAGCTGGAGGTGTATACTTGATACAATGTGTCGCGGAAAGGAGGAGAGACCTTATGAGTTGATGAATTCAAGTGGTCCTGGGATGATGGGTGCTGGTAGCGTGGTGATGGTGACCTGGTTGTTGTTGAGGGATGGTCCTGGCAGTTGGTGACCAGGTTGTTGTTGCGGGATGGTCCTGGCAATTGGTGACCAGGCCATTGTTGATTCAGTGATGGTCCTGGCAGTTGGTGACCAGGCCATTGTTGATGGGTCCTGAGAGTATAGTATGTTGTGTGTTGTCCTTCAGTCCCGTAAAGAGGTGTTTTGGTGGACTCCTGGTGAACTGTGGTGAGTTGGAGTAATCCACGTGTTGAGTTTAGGTTTAGGAGTGGCTTGAAGATTACGTTCGTGTTAATAGGGTCTCTCTCCGTTCACCTACATTTGTCGGAGTGTGTACCTATTGTGTGTGTGATTACAATATTTTTACACATATCACATTATTATGCTGTAACATTTAAATATTATTAAAATAGATTAATTAAAATTACATTATTTTTTTTTTATTTTTCTTATAATTATGAAGAATTTCTTACAATTAGTATTAAATTTTTTTTATTATTATATTATATACATGTATTTAATATATTAATAATAAGCTTAGAAGTTATTTTTAAGTTAAACATATACATTTATTTAAATTTACTGTTTCTTATAATTATAATGATTATTATTAGGTTATATGCCTTTGTTTATAATAAAATAATTTCCTCTAATTATTCGGATTCAATTTATTCTTAAATTATTAATTTGAATGAACTACTAACTATTTATCTAGCTTGGTTGAGGACTGTGGAAAGGCTAATACTGAGCATGCTGATATCACGTCTCACTCTCTCGTTCCTATTGAATTTTCGTGTTGTGTGATATATGGTAACTGTTTGGACCAGCAAGTACATCAGTGAAACCAATGCAAGCAGAATTTAGTTTCTCCGATGAGTAAAGGGTAAAGTGAAAGTAGGTTACCAAGGATAAGGTTATTGGTAAGATTAGTGGGAGTTTTCTATTTTTGGGTGTCAGACAATGGTGTTGAATATTGTTGTTGGTGGTTTGTTGTCGAATCAGGGAGGTTTGTGCACTCCCTGAATTCCAAGTGAGGGGTTAAACCCCGACTGTATGTCTCATTCGCGAGATGAGGCACCAGACTCCTCGGAGGCGTGGGTTCGGATCCCACCGCTGCCACCAATGTAACGGGGATTTGGTGAGTGGAATAAAGTAGATAATAAATGTTTGATATATATATTTATTTGTATATGAATGTGTGTGAGTGATTGTTGTAAGATGTGTACACCTCCAGAGCTAAGATCGGACTCCCCGTGTGACTCTGTGCTAGGGCTTAGTCTGTTAGATTCTTGGTGGGGGAAAGCACCACTAGACAGAAATTCGAGCCTTTGCTAGCCTAAGGTCTACACTGCTTTCCTAGAATATTCTGGATTGGCTTCCCCGTTACATTTCTGTTAATATAAAATGAAATTTTAATATCCGCATTGATTAACCTCCGATAAAAATGTGTGTGCAGTGCGCATTATAAGAGTAAACACGACTACTTTGCTTCGCGGGGCAATAACTTAAAAAGAGCGAAAAAATTCGATTTAATAATAAAATGATTGGATGTTTTGACAGAGATTTTGTCTTCATAATTATGACTAGAGGGGCTAATAGAAGGTAACATAACAATGTCGTTGTGCTAATTTCTATTAACCCCTCTAGTCATAAATTAAAAATAAAATGATTGGATGTTTTGACTGAGATTTTGTCTTCATAATTATGACTAGAGGGGCTAATAGAAGGTAACATAACCATGTTGTTGTGCTACTTTCTAGTAACCCCTCTAGTCATAAATTAAAAATAAAACAGCGGAAGAAAGCATTTAAAATAGATAATAATAAGAAATAATGGTGTCTAGTATCTGTTTTTGAGTACACACAAAGGGTTAAAAATTAACATAGTAAACACCCGTTTCAAGATGGCGACCATTTTAAAAAAAAAGTTTTAGTTATATAATTTGAACCGTTAAAAGTACGGCATGAAACAAATGCCTTTGAATGCATTTTTTGTCATCGTAGTTCAAAGTCCAAGAAAAGAGTTTTAAAACAAATTATGCGAAAGAGGTGTAGTTCAATAACCAAACAACGTCTTCGCAAAAAATTGTAATTATAAAAATTGACCGGGTTCGGCTGTTCTAAAGCAGCCTTCTTCAGATAATCTAGAGCTTACTCGATCGACTTTGAAAGTACAAGCGCGTACAAGACGTTGTTATTGAACAGCACCTCTATCATAATGAGTCGCTATCACACATTGGCGAAAAACACAGTCGAGGATATTATGCGACGCATGAAAAATTTCTTAAAAAATAATATTTTTGTTTTTTGACAAATAATAACTGTACTTAGTTTATATTTTTATCTACGATTGATACGAATTATAAACATTGAACCTCTGTTTAGATGCGTAGAAAGTGATTCTTTTCGTATAGTCCAGGATGATGCTAGCTTGTCACTTAATAGGTTAGTTAGTCAAATATTACTCGAAATCAAAGTGTTCCCCTGTCAAGGGACAAATTACCATCAACTTGATAATTGGTCTACAAACTAAGTTCGTACTCAGGATCATGAATATTACATTGTCCACCAAAAAGGGCGGGACATGGCCGCTCTCCGACGCGACGGTTTGTTTTTTCAAATGCCTATTGCCAAGCTATGACCCGCAGACCAACTTAGCGAGGACGACTAGCGAGTTTGTTTACATTTAACAAAACTAATTTGCTGTTTGTTTAATTAAAGTAACCGTTTATATCAAGTTTTTAGTGAAAAACAACGAGTGATTTAAGTGATTATGACGAAAATGAGGTGAATAATACGCCTCCCGAAATAATTATACAGTTTAAGCTCTTGTTTTTAGGGATTTTATTGGGGCTTCCCTATATTTTTCTTGTGTTTGAGTTATTGTTATTACCAGAGACGGGAAAAAGTCATAAACGTCATAGTCATATGATTTTGTCATAAAATAGCCATTTTACGCATAAACGTCATAAAATAGGGGTTTCTTGGAATAAACGTCATAAAATGGCCTTTTTTGCCAAATGTTTAGCAAAAAGGTTTTATTTTTTTGTTAAAGAAAATGTTTAAATTGAACATTTGTGGTCCGGTTCCAGGTAAAAGTGCAGTTTGTACAAAAACCCTTACACCAGCTTGGTCAAAGGCCTGGGCTCTTAATTCCCTGACCACTTTCGGACTTAACTAATGCGCTTATGCATACCTACAACCAGGGAGGCACCGACGGTCATCCCTAATTCCAAAATAGGGCTCCTGATCGGCTCCTTCTTGGAACAACTCCTCCGATTAGAATCCAGGAAGTTCAAGATAGATTCTCCAGTCAGCCAATAGTAAACCCATTGGATTAGGCAGTCTCCTGATTCGCTGTTCCATAATTAAAATTTTGTATGTATTCATGGTAAGGGAGTAGAATGTTTAATTGCTCATTTGATGACAAGTAACACGAATAAGAAACTCGTTTTACTTGTTTCTTGATTAATTTTACTAGTGTAACTAGTTTACACTAGTTAGTAGTGGGTGTTAATAGTAAGTAGTTAATAGTAAGTAGGTGTCAGAGGAGGTGGACTTTTCTTTTTGAAGGTGAAACATTCTTCTGTAAGCCATGTGATAAACAGGTAAGTTCTACACCTACTTTGTATCTGGAGTCTTCAAGGTCTTAGCTTCATTGGATGCTGGAGAGGCGCCGTCAATTCGCAATGCAAAAGAAGCCCTAAAGGCTCCATGACTGGAAACCCACCTGAACTACATCAACGACAACTTTGGGACATTTCCTGACATAATAGAAGGTCTGCAAAAACAGGATATGCTATTTCCAAACAGCGTCGAAAAAATCAAGACCCTTTGCGGTACCGATTAGGTTGGAAGAGTGGGGGAAAAGGTGAAAGAAAAGTTTCCTGCTGTTCTCTCAAGGAATCCTGGGTGGGAACACGCCCAGGCCATAGCTGCCCGGTTGAAGTGCAAAAGCAAAAGCAAAAGCAAAAGCAAATGACGTGTCATGCATGAAATTTGCTCCCACCTCATCTGCCGACGTCGAAAGGTCTTTTTCCAAGTATAAAATTCTACTGACGGACAAAAGAACCAATTTAACGCTGGAGAATATAGAACAACACATGATTACTTTTTACAATGTTGAATCATTCTGCTAATTATTTTCATCTATTACATATATTGTAAATATAATTTTGTATCTATGAAATATTGAAATCTCTTTTGAACTGTTTCCCTCCAAAATAGCGAAATGCTTCACATAAAGGCTAAATTTTCACAGAAAATAAACGTCATACTTTTGGCTAAAAGGTCATAAAACAACCGATTTTCTAAAATAAACGTCATAAAACAGGATAATAAAAGTCATAAAAGTCATAGAATAAAGGTCATGAAATGGAAAAATAAAAGTCATAAACGTCCCGTCTCTGGTTATTACACATCACATAAGCCAATTTTTTAATTTATAAAAATTGTTTTGTTTTTATATCGATTGTTGTATCAATTTGAACAATATAATAAGTGGAGACGTTTGAAATGAATCTGGGGCTATCTGCGGACTATATTCGACAAACCATTTAAAATTCTGGAAAATCAGATGAGTAGGGGAGAGTCGGACAAACCGGGTACCTAATCTGTAATCTGTAATAAAATCATTGCTATTAGTAACAGATCAACAAAAAAAAGTTTATCAGTTGCATTATTCATTCATTTATACGATATTATTCTTTTGTTGCTTTAATATTAACACAATATTTTTTATGCTTTTTTTAATCAGCAGGTACAAAAGCCCGGTTATACCCCACGGGTGGGGTAAAACCGGGTCCTCATTATATCAATTCAAAACAACTCTGAATTTAAAAATCTTTATTACAGACAGTTAATAAGACTTAAAATTGACATATTAAGTCCACATATAAGAATTGTTAAAAAAATCCTTAAAACAGTTTTGTCCTTAACTCAGTTTAGGACAAATGTCGCACACAAGAGAATCGTTCTCTTCTTCTGCATTAGTACACTCATATAAGCCCAACTGCGACAGGAAATACATTTAATCCGCCCTTCTTTTGATCGAGATAGAGTGCATACATAACTTGATGCATTGCAAAGTATGCAAGCTTCCTCAGAGCTGTCTTCATCTGAATTAATTTTACATAATTTCCTAAAGTGGAGGGCAAAACCGGGTACCCTGTTTTACCCCACACCTTGGTACCTGGTTTAACCCAATAGTTATTTGTTGAGTTCAATATGGAGTTGATAGGTTTGGCGTCGCTCTAGGTGTATGAAAAGAGAATGAAAATATCCAGTAAAATATGCTTAATTAAAGTGTGCACTTATCTCTTTCTTGAGAAAATTTTATAGCAATTGAAACTCAGTAGACAAATGGAGCAACATTAAAAACTTTTTCACTAAAAACTTAAAAAACGTTCTGAGTATGAAAATACGTGGCACCGATGCTGTTTTTCTCTCCAACTGCACGGAATGGCCACCGCTAATAGCTTTATTGTTTACCGGTAGATAGGATCACTAATCAGGGAGATATCGAGGTAGCCGGTTTTACCCGCCTACCCGGTTTTGTCCGACTCTCCCCTACTTTGGAAGATATAAGTTAAAATAAATGTATTTGTGTGTCTATGGAAGAGGAACAAATGGACGCAAAAGGATTAAACTTATATGGGACCAACATTGAGCTAATTATGACTTAATCGGACATAGTGGTTCACAAAAATTGTGGACAGAACACGAGACCAAAAATGTTCTTTCATGTCTGAATAAGATTACTGTCTTGGAATTTTTGAAATCGGAGACATAAAAATGTTCGTTGTTACAGAACGATCACATGCTTCGGTTACCTCCGGAAGCAATAAGTTGAAATAGTTAAAACAATAGTTATTGTTTTAAGTTCTAATAATACAGGTGCGTTAACGATTGACAAATGCAAGAATGTTTGTCTAATAAAATAGATTAGTTAAAACGATTTCGGTCACTTATACTTTTAGTGGACATCATCAACCATCAGATCAATATTCAAATATTTATCTTCAAGATAATTATTTCATCATTATTTTACCTTTAATTTTAGTTTCTACGAAAACTCGACGAAAGCAATTAATTTGGTTTAGATTTAATTTATTTGAACTTCAATTATCGCTTTTGATTTGAAGAAAATAAGCGCTAACGAAACTTTATTAATAACTTCAAACTTTATCGGTTTTGGTAAATTTACGAGTTGGCAAACATTGGACAAGTTGCATGAGGAACTTAGAAATTTACAAACATAGCAAACAGTGAAGAGAACTTTCTTATAGATGGAAAAATATTACCGCATGCTCTTAGAGCATGAGGCGGAGCACATTTCTAACGCGAGTAAATGTAGTTTTCTTCAAGTTAAAATTTAAGTAATTGACACCTCAGACATCAGCAATAAGAAACTTTTAAATTCATGCGGAAACTTAAATTAAATTATAATTATATTTTAGACTAACACAAAAAGTAAATAACTAAAAACATTAACATCACTTTGAAATTCACAGCGGTTGTCATCGTTGTTTTAAAATTATTTTGTGTAAGCGACACAAAATCCAGGTTATACAACAAGGCGAGGTTCTTATGTATTGCAAGTTTAGTCGATGTCTCGGGCAGAATTCCAACAAAAGATTTAAGTCGTTTGAAGCCATATCGAGCCAACCAATTTTAAAGAGTGCCTTCGAGTTTTTTTTTTTTTTAATTATAAACATTTACCATCGAAAGTGTGCAAAGGAGATGAAGTGGAGGAAAAAAACTTAATATTGAAGCAATCATTTTAATAACTTAAAGTGCGGTTTGAAAAGACGGGAGAAAAATAAGAAAATTCAACTAACGTTAAAACGGAGCTTAAATTTAACCAAAAAAGGGAAAGGAAAAAAATGTATGTCGTTTTTGTGTTTATTTAAAAAGTTACTCCTCGTTATTCTCATTTATTTGGAGGCAGTTGTTTGAGCATGCCCTTAAAAAATAATAATCACAGACAAGATGGCCTTGCATATTGTTACGAATTAATAGTACTTGGTTAAACTGAAACTGTGGCGCCATTGTTAAAATCTCAGCTAAGCCTGAAATGTTTTTTATTTAAAATAAAATACCACTATAATAATTATCCTTGGCATCGTAGAACGATTAGCGCTAGTTGTTTTAATTTCATAAATTATACTTGGGAGGATGACTGGCTGTAATTGACTAATGTAAAGATAGTGTATTCTTTACACATTAAGGTATTGAAGGGAGTAATAAGCACGATGATTGGGCCTACTAAAAAAGCTTATACTGAGAAGATGACACAGGATTTGCGTGTGGATCCACCAGCCGTAAAAACCGTATAATTAGCACTCAAATTCTGATAGACGCCACTTCGCTTAAGTAGCTACCCTTAAAACTATTTTGCTAGGTGAATGACAATCATGTCTTGAGTAACAAACGCATATGGCAGCAATGAATTGCAAGACACCCTGAATGATAGAAATATAGACCTTAATAAAGGACGTATATAGCATATCCTTTGATGTGGTTTTTAATAGTGTTTCTCCTATATTTTATGAAAAACATACTTATATTTTATTTGATCTATTAAAAGCCAAATTTTATTTAGCCAATTCTAAGCATGCAGTAATTACCCTTGTAATGAAAATTGCTGTTCAAAAGACTAATTAATTACAGGAATTCATGAAAATATCAATGAATCAATTTTTGTCAACTCTTGTATATTTATTCTGTTTATTGCGAAACGGGTTTTCAAGATGTTTAAATGGTAAAAATAACTTTGATGTGTAAAATGTTCTATGAAGCAGTTTTTAATCCAGTTGATTTTGCTTTTGAAATGTGTTTACTATAATTATATTTCTATCCGGGAAAGCCGTTTGAAAAGCGATTCCTTTGTCGAAGTAAACAGGAGAGAACAATTAATGGAGTGCGAAGTGTCCTCTAGAGAGGTCTAAACTTGATTCCTGTATTGCAGCTAGACTCCACAAACTAGAATATTAGAAATTACAGCAACCTTGTCCAAACTGTGGATATGCGCTACGTTTCAAATAACCAATTACATACTGCGAACAGAGACCTGTGCCATTCAGTTCTTGGTATGTATTACTTTAGTTAATTGCCAGACCAATTAGGCAGATAGAAGGCTGAAACCCTTTCAGTTGTGTTGTTACAGTTCTGTTTATAAGGATGAAATAAAATGAGCCATTCAATTCCTCTTAATACCCAAATTGCTAGATCCTATTTCCTAATTCATTAACATTAATGGTTCTGCTAAAACTTAACTAAAAGTTGTATCTAGCATGTAGCCAGCTTCTAAGTTTGCATAAACTACATAACTAATGAACTACAAAATAACTTTATAAGTACAACCAACACTGTATATAAACTTTATATGTACAACAGCATATAATTAAACAAAAAAAAAAAAAAAAATGAACAAAAATCTATATATATAAAACTATAATTTTGTCTGTACATTGCTCAGAATTGAAAATTTGTTGGATACTTTTTCATTTTATACATTCCGAAAACCGAATCCGGCCTTAACTTTTTTCGTGTATGTATGTGTGCCTGTCGCCCCAGTCAAGTAGAACAAAAGTTATTAACAATTTTATAAAAAAAAAATTATATAAAACATAACCTAAAAATATTAGGTTGACCCACCGTAACCAAACGCCACAGACTCGCTAATCAAAATGTTTGGGTACTTCTAGACTTCCTAGAGACTCGTGGTTTTTTTTTTGTTTGGCCTGAAATTGGCCCAAACCGACTGGAAAAATCCGAGAAGTTAAAATAATATATTTTTACCCCCCTTAAAAAAATTGAAGATGGTGGACGCACTTTAAAGTTTTTGGAGGCTTATTGTGGCTATGTAAGCCGTATCGACATGCTGATTGCGCCAGCGGTAACTGATTTTAAAAGATCTACAATTTTGGTCCTATGACTTCTTGTCGTACTTTTATCGGTTCTACCGTAAATAGAGCTAAATATGATTTTTTGTAAAAAAAAATGACTTTGAGCTCTTATGGCGTCCGCAAATGTTGACCGATTTAATGTCTGATTGGGGTGATTAATTCTCACACTATTGACTAATCGAGTATTTATTATTTAATTATTTTTTCTTTTTTTTTTCTTTGAGTTATTAAATATTTACAGGTGCAACTGCCGTATTGAGAGAAGAGACTGGTAATTAAATTAATGCACCATCATAGTTGATGATTGTTCAATGACTTTACAGTCTAATTGGTTTTTACTACGTTTATTTTTTTATTTATTATACATTTTTTTTTAGTATTTTTATTAATTACTACACATATTAACTAGTTTCTATCGGCTATTTTTTAAATGTATAGATAGACTCTAAACTACAAAAATATATATTCTCAGTAATGGAATGAATGTTGTATAATATAGTCCTGATTGTATTCCTAGAAGCCTTGGAATCAAAACTATTTAGGCATTTCATTTAATTGCTAGGCCTACATGACAATAGGAAATATAGCCACTTATACCTAGCATGAACCCCGCGAGGAGCGCGAGGTGAAGGGTAGTTACCTACAAATATAACAAGGGAATTCATATAATATGTGTATAGTGCATACATATACATGTAGACAACATTTGTGTATATTGAACGCAAGTAATTAATATCCGTAATATTGTAAGGGTAGTTTGAGAACATTGTAAAATGAATACCTTACACTAATCATTGCTCTGCAATTACTGTTTGATACCTTATAGTAATTACCTAAATGTAAAGCAGTAATTAATAGTTCAAATATATAAAAGATACACGTGCTAGCTGTTTCAAAATGCTTGACCTACATCCCAAAATCTTAGAACTGAAGAATGCCAATTCATCTCAATGTGAGGTGCTTCAAAGACCTGATATGATTAAATATGAAATTAGAGAAATGGGGATTTCAATCGTAACATTAAGAAATGTAAAAGGATGTTATGAGTATGATATTTGCCTGTCTAACTTATATTAAAGTGGGGGGGGGGGGGGGGGGGTTGATATAACTTATCACAAAGGAAATGACCATAAGAGAATCTAAAAGTTAATCACTGTGTAATTGATCTAATACAAACATTGTATAATAGAATTTAATTAAATCACATTATACAAACATTATTAGCCAATTATATTAGTGTGAATTGATACAATTTCTAACTACAGTAAGTTGCAATAATGCTTAAACTTGGTGTAGGAGCAGCTGATATATATTTCGTTGTTTAGAATAAGAATAAGAATGGCTTTATTAATAAAAATGTTACATGTTAGACCTTATAAGATAGCCTATTCCAGGGCTGTAGAAGCCGTTAGACCTTATAAGATAGCCTACTCCAGGGCTGTAGAAGCCGTTAGACCTTATAAGATAGCCTACTCCAGGGCTGTAGAAGCCGTTAGACCTTATAAGATAGCCTACTCCAGGGCTGTAGAAGCCGTTAGACCTTATATGATAGCCTACTCCAGGGCTGTAGAAGCCGTTAGACCTTATAAGATAGCCTACTCCAGGGCTGTAGAAGCCGTTAGACCTTATAAGATAGCCTACTCCAGGGCTGTAGAAGCCGTTAGACCTTATAAGATAGCCTACTCCAGGGCTGTAGAAGCCGTTAGACCTTATATGATAGCCTACTCCAGGGCTGTAGAAGCCGTTAGACCTTATAAGATAGCCTACTCCAGGGCTGTAGAAGCCGTTAGACCTTATAAGATAGCCTACTCCAGGGCTGTAGAAGCCGTTAGACCTTATAAGATAGCCTACTCCAGGGCTGTAGAAGCCGTTAGACCTTATATGATAGCCTACTCCAGGGCTGTAGAAGCCGTTAGACCTTATAAGATAGCCTACTCCAGGGCTGTAGAAGCCGTTAGACCTTATAAGATAGCCTACTCCAGGGCTGTAGAAGCCGTTAGCAGGAGGCTTACAATTGTATCATTATTTTTTATTAATTTATTTCTGAATTATTTTTTTTTTTTCCCCTTAAGGCTGTTAATATTCTTAATTATTTATTGTATGTAAATATTTTTTTATTGTATATATGTAAATATAAGAAAAAAAACAAATAATTTTTTTGATAGTTGCTTTTCAGTCAATAATTGAATTCATGGACTAGCTCTGCTCTGTATTTGCAGATCGCTCTTAGATAATAGGCCAAAGCATAACAACCATCAACGTTTGGTTCATCTAATATTTTTAAAAAGTCACTTTCAGAAAACATTTTTTTACCAAAAGATGCTAACCTAAACTCTGGCAGGACAGGGCAAATAGCTACAAGGTGAAAGTTATCCTCAATGGCTCCCATATTGCAAAGAGAGCATCTGTGATTTATTCTACCCTATCTACAATTTACTGTGAAAAGCTGGCCTCTAGCTTTGAGAACCCAACTTACTATAAATCGGTCTTGTTTTAAGGAAATATATTTTGGGACTGGTTTGTTCTTGGTCAGGAAGTAGTAATGGGCATGAAAATGAGATTGACTGGCATTGTCTAAAGCTGTTTGTCTATCAGCCACTTCTGCCTTGGTCACCAAGCACATGAGCTGGTTCTTGAGTTTATTTCGTTCTTTGGAATGGACAATTGAGTGTCCTAACTTCCTTGAAGAAGAGTGGCAGCATAAGGGTAGTGTTGTCACCTCGAACTTATCCAATTTTTAATTTAATATTTAGAGTGAGTACAGAAACACGAAATGATTTAAGCAACAGAATGTTGTTAACTAATTAACATTCAAGGACGTTCAAGGCTTAGTGTAGATAATAGATTAGACGTAGTGCAAGTAGATCTCAATGAAAGGATAGTCTTTAAGAGCCCCATAGTTGCAATTTATTGTTGTACCAAGTTGGCAATCCAATACAAATTGGCACGAAGATCAGCTCATACGTTAATAAATGTTGGAAACCGACCTAAGTCGAACTACAATTGACAGCTTATATGGGGCCCTTAAGTGAATTCAGATATCATGTGTGGTGCCCAAACATGGTCTCTCTCAGAGAAGATGAGTAATAAGCTAATATCAACGAAAATGAGTACGGCAAGGACCATGTGTAACATAAAAAGGATGGACGGGATAAGTAAAAAAGAAATAATTAAAACAACTAGGCTAAAGAACTTACTGAAAGAAGCTCACCACACCAAGTGGATATGGGCAGGTCGCCTGGCTAGGTTGGAGAATAAGAGATTGGCCAAAACCTTAAAGGAATGGATCCCCAGAGGAAACAAAAGAAGGAAAGGAAGACCCATGTTAAGATGGAGAGAAGAAATAGTTAGTAGAGTTGGAGAAAACTGGTATAGAGTGGCTAGGGACCGCGAGTTTTGGGACAAGGTAGTAAAACGACTTTTTTTACCTCAATACAGATTTTTTCCTCCCTAGGGAGAGGCTTCTGTCCTGGCATGGCTGTCCGTGAAGCTTATTATTATTTAGAGTGAGTACAGAAAAACGAAATGATTTAAGTAACAGAATGTTGCTAACTAAAAACATTCAAGGACGTTCAAGGCTTAGTGTAGATAAACCAGAGTAATAGATTAGACGTAGTGCAAGTAGATCTCAATGAAAGGGTAGTCTTAAGAGCCCCATAGTTGCAATTTGTTGTTGCACCAAGATGGCAATACCTTGAACTTGGCTCACCTTAAATTCAACTTGTTAAAATATAAAAGAGCAAGTTTCAAACGTATAAGTCTCCTAAAAATCTTAATTTTATATTTTTTATTTGAGCTTATATTTCTTAAACGTAGGAGTAAACAAGAGTTTATTTTAATACGACTAAAACATAATAATATATTCTATAACATTATTATGTAACATGGAATCTTATATTTTTATTTTAATATATTATAATTTTCCACATTTTAGAATATTATACTTATATCGTTATAACAGCGATAATGAAAAAAAGAGTAAATTATAAGTCTTAATTTAATGATACTAATATATATATATATATATATATATATATATATATATATATATATATATATATATATATATATATATATATGTATGTATGTATGTATATATATATATATATATATATAAAAGAGAAAGGAACTAAATAAATGAAATAAAAATGCAAGCTTGGCTAAGGTGACATCTTGTGAAAAAAGATTTACATAGGAGCCTTGTATGAAGACAGGGATCATGTTTTTCTCCTTTTTTGTGTCGTCCGGGGGTTGAGCATACATGTAGGAGGTTGAGGGACCTCTGTTGGAGCGATAAACATGCTAGAACGAGTTGCCGCAATTTTTTCCCCTTCTCCAGCAATTTTCGCCTCACTCCGCTCTTTTTCTCCCCCCCCCCCCCCCCCCCCTCCCCCCCGATCCGTCTGCTACTTTTCCTACTTTTTTTTTCAACGTACCAAGTGGAAATAAGGGGAAAAAGGGAAGGGGAAGGGGGTAAACCACGTGGATTTGAAGCGTGGCATAGAAGAGCAAGTCTGAGAATTAAATGAAAATGCTCCCATACATGCTTTTTTTCCCCCTATTTCCTACTCATGTTCCTTCGACGATGGCATCCCCTTTTTTCCCCTTCTGAACTAAATCGAAAATTAAATGGAACTACAGTCCAGCCATTTTTTTGCCACGTAAAAAAAAACAACTTCTTTTTTTCTTTACTATCTGCAACCGATACTAACTAAAAAAAAAAGCCCTGATGATACGTCTGAAGAGGGCTGATGTTTTTATCAAAGTGTAAATCACATCAAAGCCTGCATAACTGGTCAAAGCCTAAAAAAAAATAAAAATATAACCGTGTCTTTTTACGTTTATTATCAAAAGGGTGTTAAATAAATCCATATTGAACATTATACACACAAAAATCTCTATTGAACTAAAAGCTTTACCACGTTTTTGTCAAAATCAAACACCGTCATAAAAGTTTAAATTAACTATGTAATAGTACATTATGATCTTTCATTATCCTCCTCTATTATTAGTAATAAAGCACTAAAAAAACTATTTTTAAAATATCCTACTTCAGGTGAAGGTTTCCAATTATTCCTTGGCTATTTATTCATAAATATTTCAAACGTCGTTCATGATATATATATAATCGATCGAGCATTTCTTCTTTTAAAATCGCAATTAAAGAAACAATTAAGATTTCATTTTTGAACGGAATGTATTTTTTTCGGTCTTAAATATACAACATTAGAAGTGGATTAGATTCTATTTGTTGATTTGTTTAAGCTACAAACTGTTACAAGTTAGGAGTTTGGTAAGATTACATACGTAATATTCACTAGAAAATTATACATAATTTACATAAAAGTATATATTTATTTAAACATACACATACAAATTATTGATAGCATAATTATTGATTGTGTAGACATATGTATATTATAACATAAACAAATAATGATAGGAGTAAACAAAATCATTGTAATATAAGCTGTTTTCCCGGAAAAAATCTAGTTTTCGAGTTATTGATGAAATTTTATTGAAAATCAAAGATAAAAAGTAAACAACCACCTGCTGAACACATTTTAAATAATATATTAGCATCGCGTGGCTTTATCATTGAAGCGAGCTTAATGACATAAATATTTAGTATTTAGCAAATTAATAGTTAATGATGATGAGTTTATAGTTTAAAAGGATAACTGGAGTTAACAGTGGACCCGGGGGCCTGGGTGGCTCGGAGGCTAGAGCGCTTGCCGGGCAATCACGCGAGTTAAGCAGCAACGAGCCGGGTCAGAAGGTGACCGTAGCTCTGGGTTCGATTCCCGGACCAAGCCCCCCGCTCAATGTCCACCCACCATTGTTTAAACAAATGGGAAGCTCCTCGAAAGAGTGGCGCCACCAGGTTTCGGCCTGGAAACCATGATGATGGCACTCCTGGTTGTATTACAACCAGGAGAGGAGTCATGGTTAAAGACCATATCTTCACACGAGTGTGAAGATTTCGGTCCCTAACCCGGGTTTGTTCAATTGGCCCACCAAAGTGGCCTGCGTCTTCGGATGTAAAAGCCCCCCGGAATAAAAAAAATAAAAATAACGATAGACCCGGGTGGAACTCTCACTTCACTTGGAATGGTCTATAGGAGGGTTCCTAAGATATGTTCACAATCTCATATAGCAAATCGACACGTATTTCATTCATATTTCCTGGGATCTGGGACCGAGTTTATAATGTGAGAAAGTTAGTGTTATGCAGCTTTCACACTGCGCGCGAGACCGAGCGTGGCCGAGGCGAGCGTTTTTGTATTCACACTGCACGCGAGATCGAAGCCGATCGGCCCATTATCTACCAGTCCGCGTACAACCGTTTACAAGGCGTTTTCGGCGGCCGAAAACGCTTAGCTAACAATAACGCTCGAAACAAATTGCCCGGGTCGGCTCGGTCTCGCTCGGCGTTTAATGTGAATACCCCCATGCTGATACATGTGTTTGTTTCTCAAGCAGAATCGGCCTCGCTCGGTCTCGCGCGCAGTGTGAAAGCCACCTAAGTTGTTTCGGACCGATTTTTTCTATTGTTATAAAGCTTTTATCAACTTTTACTCTTTGACATATTTAAGATTTCATTTTTTTAAGTCTCCAACTAAGAAGATTTCTATTCTTCTTGATGTCAACATTTCTGAATTTTATTTTGTTATAGATCCCATGAAGAAGGTTTATATAAAAGCCGAAACGTCGGGTGTTTTGAGAATGGTGTCAGTTGTTGTTATTGTGACCGAACCCATTTATAAACCCTACATATAAATATATATATATCAGTGAAGATAAGGGTATTAAATTATGTTAGTCACTGGTAGTTAATTTGTGGGTTTATTTCAGAGGATATTATTTCAAGAAAGGGAGAAGGGACCGTGTTTCTATTTTTAATTGTATTACTTATTTGAGCATTAAATCTACCTTGTACATTTTAGGCAT
This sequence comes from Gerris lacustris, assembly GCA_951217055.1. Taxonomy (NCBI): domain Eukaryota; kingdom Metazoa; phylum Arthropoda; class Insecta; order Hemiptera; family Gerridae; genus Gerris; species Gerris lacustris. Next base: position 61,166,420 of record OX578285.1, read on the forward strand.
TAAGTAATTTTGTTAAGAGTCCATTAACGAATTAAACGTGAAGGAGAATGGAGAAAGGAGAGGTAAATATAATTTTCAAAAATTACGAACAATACCTGGTAATTAAAAAGCGTGAATATTTTTATGTTATTAGATATTGACTAAGTCCCAATGCCGTTGTCGTTTTTTCGTCTGGCAAGAAAAATTGTCAGTAATGAGAGTCAAGAGATTGGGGGTAAGGAGAATTTCTTTCCAATCAACATAGCACTACGCTGATTGGAAAGAGATTCTCGCAATCGTTTATTATAACGACATCATCTTCAACAAAAGCAACACTGAGATGATTATAAAGTCTAAAGTTACGGATATAAAAGAGTCAAAATTACTTTTTCTGTATAGATAATGGATTGGAAGATTACGGATTCAACTAGATTTCTTGATCGAGTTTCTTCAGATGGTTTTCAACAGTATAGCTTAAGCAGATATTATTATGGCATCGCAGAGAGTCTTGTTTCCTTGAATCAGCCTTAAGTTTCCGTTTCAGATCATGGACTGGAAAAATACTATAGCTTAAGCCGCGATATTGCCGAGACTTGCAGTTTGCGCCATTCGACGCGCAAAGTCCATATTGCGAACCAAAATAATTATGAAAAGTTTACTTTTCCCCCTCCTTCCCCCCTTTAAAAAAAAATGGCCGACTTGATTTTTTAAGCAGTTTTGGAGGCGTATTGCGGCTAAACGGTAAGTCGTATTGGAAAACGGATACCACCAGTAATAACTGAATTTAAAAGATCTTCAACTTTGGTCCTATGACTTTTTGTCGTACCTATCGGTTGAACCCTAAATGGTGATAATTTTGGATTTTTTTTTATTTTGAATGGCAATATTTTTTACTGTTGACCGATTATTTTTCTGATTGAGGAGCTTTAATCTCACACTAATGCTCTTTAAATTGAGAATATTCTATTTCATTAGTTCATCCCATTTGCTGAGAACTTGAGAGTAAACTCATTCCCGTGTGTCGTGTCACGTGACCATTTTTTGGTTTTTTAATATTGTGTCATATATCATTTGAAAGGCCTTAATTTGTACATTAAAAGCTATTTTATTTGTTTGTTTTTTAAACAATTTGTACAATTACTTTTGTACGGATTTATAATTGTGTTGTAGGTAAAAGGATTTAAATATTTTTTGTTATTAGGTTTCTTTATTTATATTTTTTATTAGTTAATTTAATGCCCTTTTGTATTGTTTGTCTTTTTAAAAATATAATTTTGGTACCTTTGAGTGCAGAGGTACAAATGTTAAAGTTAATATTTTATAATATAATATATATCGTTAAAAAGCTCTTAAATAGCAGATTAATTTTTGTTACGTTCTATTTTATGTTATTTTTAGTTTTAAAGGAGGTAAAATTGAAAAAGCTGTTTACATAGCGGTTTTTTCGATTTGGTTGCTGTGTTATTTGTTTATTAAATTTATTATCTGTGGGCTAATGTTTGGCTCATGGTGGAGCTCTGTTTCTCCAAAAAATGTTTGTTAGAACCAAAGTTACTAAATATTTACAGGAACAGTGCAGCGCCGATAGAAGAGACAGAGACGGAAATATGTCCGACCCACCCATCCCCTCCCGTCGCTCCTGTCACCCCACCTTACTAAATCCCCTCTACAACTCCACAGCCTAAGATACTAGGTCACTTTCTTGCCTTTTCACTGTTTGTTTACTTTGTCATTTATAGACTGCGAATTATAACTGTATAATTAACCCACTCGGCTACAATACCCCACAACCTCCTACAACATTACCAGATCTTACAAGTACCATTTACTATACAAGTACCTGGCATATATCTACCTGGCCACTCGACGGGCAAAACCTGGCCGTAGGCCAGCCAAGACCGGCGAGTCTTTAATACACAAAAGGACAAATCTCTGTACAAAGGATCTCGCCAAAACCGAATGAAAACCGTGCCATCGAGATGCCCCTGTGCAGGGGAAGGTGAGAGAAGAAAAATAAGCCCAAGATCGAGGGGAGTTGTTAAGGTTTTTGCTCTTCCCTTCGAGCGCCATAGGCACTTGGTTTTAATAAATAAAAACAAGATTTGGTAAATAAAAGAAGAGTTTTTAACGGTATGAATGTAGATAGTTTCCTTCAATTTGGAGGTGTAATGACCACCATACTTCTTTTCCCAACCTGTTTAAAATTCTTCCGATAGAAAAATTACATAATTAGAGTAACATACTAGTTGAGGAAATCAGGAGAATTTTGTGTACCATAAATAATTCATAAACGTCCATTTCACCTGATTAAGAACAAAGGTCATAGAAGGGTCAAGTACGGCAAAGAGTAAGTCTGCTCAAGAGAGGATAGACACTTTGTCTTTGTAGGTAAATAGATAATTAGGACATCGAGTAACACATTGAATACAAAAGAGGATGGTACTCTCTGTGAGATTCCAAGCTTCTATAGGAGCTATCGTGAAGGAAATTGTCTTTGAGAAAGGAGGATATGAGGATAATGAAATAAACAAACAGAGGAACTAACTACCCTTGAGCTTTCACAGCAAGCCGGACCTGATCAAAACCTTAAGCCAAGGTGGACAGGACGTAAGAGAGACCAATTTATAGGTTTAGATGCAACTATTGACCATTATCCAAACTTATTATGAAGGATAATTTAGGATTGTAATGTAAAAGAGAAATTTACTAAAGACTTACTTAATACATGGAATAGGCAGATGGGTCTAAATTGAGAACAATTACCAGATTTTAGCATAATCTTAATTACTAAGAAAGTCTACGAGGCAGGAAGTAATAAAATTAAATGTGTACGAAACAAACACGATATCCCCTTTTGTATCAGTTCTCGCAGATTGGAAGAGGAAAACATTAACTAATCTTGCAGGGTTTCAATTTCATTAAGTTAAAACGAGAATCAATAGCTGCTCAAATAGAGCTCGGTATAATATAACTGTTCAAGACAATCCCCTTTCCATTACACTTAGTAAACTTATTTCTAGTTGCTTACATTTCCTTTAAAGCCACTTTCTATATTAATTATTCATTTATTTTATAACAAAATTACCAGATTGCTTTTTTTTTTTTGCAAAACTTATATAAACTACGAAGAGACAAAAAGAACAATCACAAAACACGAAATAACTAGTTGATTTTTCATTTTATCCAATTCAGTGTCATATAATCCACATTTTGCTAGTACAATAACGTTAATAGGTAATGTCGAATGAAATTACATTTTGAACATTTGTTTACCATTGGTAAATATGATCCTTGGTTTAGACAATTAAAAGTAATAGATGTCACAGGATCGGCGTGTCATACCATCAACCGCATATCCGGATAAATGATATTCTCAACCGGATAGGCGCCACATACTTAAGTAGCTAGTAACCAACTTTTCACGATCCTAAGTGCGTCTCCTAGCTAAAGTTGGGAATTCAACTCCGACCTATAGCGTGCCAATTACGTTTGTAATGAGCTGCCACTCGAATTGACATCTACTTCTGGCCTAATTAATTGATCAATAAATTGGCAATGTAATAGTACATTACGCGTTTATTGCTGAAAGTAGCATTTTGCAAGCGAGTTTGGGGTTTGCACCCGAGCGGCAGCGAGGGTAGTAAATCCACACGAGCGAAGCAAAATAAACTTTAAAAATATTTAATAAACTTCCTGTACGTAAGTTCGTATTTCTCTTTTGATAAAGATGATATTAATTCATTAGTTGTATTTTGTGCCGAATTAATTATTTCGGGAGGCGTATTATTCTCCTCATTTTAGTCATAATCACTTAAATCAATAATTGTTTTTCATTAAAAACTCGATATAAACAGCTACTTCAATTAAACAAACAGCCAATTAGTTCTGTTAAATCTAATCAAACTCGCTAATCAAGTGTTAAGGTGAAGAATTCTTCTGTTTTACCGCTCTAGGGTGGAAAAATGAGGAATTATGAAACGTGCATGAGCAATGAATACAAGTACGTAAAGAATTACTTTCTACGCATCTAAACACAGATACAATGTTTATATTTCGTATCAATCGAAGATAAAATAACATTTTCCAAGATTAAAAATTCTCTACATGTTTTGATAATGTGAGATCACTAAGAATTTAGATTTATAAAAAGGTGATTTAAAAAAAGTTTCTTCTTAATCATATACATAATATATTCTTATCATAGTCATAAATCATTCAGGAAAATAAATAAATCCTACGTTACACACACGAATAAACTATTGACTGGAGTGATGAGAAATTTGAATAACATGATAAAACTTAACAGTAGTTGAAATCACCTTTCAACCATATCCATTAATCACTGTTGCTGCGACGCAACAAAAACTTTAATCTTATTTTTAAATTGTTTTTTTATTTTTATTTTTTTTAAATGTCAAGACGTTGGTGAAATACAGCACCTTATAACACAATTTTTTTCTCATATAGGTAGTATATATATATAAAGAAAACGAATTGAAGATTTCTATACTACAACAAAAAAAAATATCCCTCAATACCAAGCATTTCGTTCTTAATGGTAGTTTTCTATACTTCAGAAAAATGTTATTATTATTAAACGAAGTAAGTTCAATAATAAAAAAAAAAATAATAATAAAATGGCAAGTAGATATAAAAACTTGATTCTAGACTACGATTATGTTGACATTTTTGAATAAACCGGTATTAAAAAAAAAAAAAAATAAAAATAGTAAGAGATTCTAAAAAATACATGTAAAAGTGATTCGAGAGCTTGTTTTAGTCGGTAACATTAAGTTACCCTTTTGGACATGGATTATCTCTGTACCGGGTTATGCCCAGTGAATAATAAATTAAATGCAGCTCACCTTTAATAACAATAAAGGTCAAATTTGATGACGGTGATTAATAGCGGCTTTAATAGCTACAGGTGTATAGTGACGGTATAGTCTACACTTGGAAAAGAGCAATCTGTTTCTCGCTCCAACTGGGATTTTATGCAATGTCTCATGAAATAGTGTAACGTAAGTCACCGAGACGAGGTGACTATAGAAATTTAGTGACATAAAACTCGAATAAACTTGAGCCTTACATGGAAATTCCGTGAAACAAGTAGTTTAAACATTTCACCATAGTCCGAAATTTGATGTGGTGATTGGCGCGATAAGATTGCTCGAAAGAGGACTACGGTGTCCAAGCAGTATTGTGACAGCGACTTGCGTGCATTTGTCGGTATAATTTGTAGTTTTGACACAAAACACATGTCAGTGTTATTTACGGATCTATTCGCTCTACATATCTTTGAAAGTAAGTGGAAAATTGTTGCCCTTTGTGCTTCTGAAGTAGACAGATAATATTAATCTTCGGCCTAGACCGACAATTACATAGATATATAACTACCCATCTCCGTTTAGCGTACCCACTCGACGCGTGCAAGTAATACCGTATATCTATATCTGACCAAAAACCACTTGTGTGGTAAAAAAACACCCCGCCAAGTCTGTGGTCCAAAAAAGTTGTGAAATCAACTTTCTGTCCCGCCAAGTGATGTTGGCACTTTCTCCTGGCCCAACACTGTCAACTTAGATATTTATCAGCTTCTTCTCCTTGGCGGTGTGCCTGCAGTACTACTCAAAGTTAACTGGTTGTATTCCACGCATCCTCTGCAAAGAAAGTAGTAGTTGCATGGGGTCATTCCTTGAAAGCTTAATTTGTATATACTTATTTCTATTTTATTTGCTTTTTGATAATGGGAAAGATTTACAGCAATGATCATTGTGGCATCGAGAAGAGCCTTCAACAACACTGTTAAAAGGCTTTCCTCACACCGCCAAGGAGAAGAAGCTGATAAATATCTAAGTTGACAGTGTTGGGCCAGGAGAAAGTGCCAACATCACTTGGCGGGACAGAAAGTTGATTTCACAACTTTTTTGGACCACAGACTTGGCGGGGTGTTTTTTTACCACACAAGTGGTTTTTGGTCAGATTTCATGACTTTTTGTACGGTCCCTAAGGAAGGATTCTCTAAACTGTTTATTCCCACACATTAGAGTCAAATAAAAGTGAAGTTAAGAGCTGGACAAGGTCTATGGAGATTGGAGAACTACGAGACCTATGACATTGAAAGAACTTAACATTCTTATAGTAGCAGCATATAAAGATTTTTAGCAGCATTTGGCCACCTAGATACACTACCGTTGCTATCATTTGCGCATATCCAGCTGGACCCTGACCTTATATAAGTAACGAAGTGACCCCTTAATATTGTCTTAATTATACCTACCTTAATATAAAGTATATCTGTTAAAACTAACTAATGGTATAATTACAATAATATATATTATTATTACATATATTTTTATATTTATTGTTATGATTATTATTATTATTATTATTATATATATATATATATATATATATATATATATATATATATATATATATATATATATATATAATGATATGTATATTATATTATTTTTTATATGTAATAATATAATATAGGCTCACTACTTCGCATGACGCTTACTTGGTTTCTACCCATTTTAGACTGTTTGCTAGCTTGGTTTCTCGCTCCACATTCAGCGTAGGAATAAGTTGATTGATTGTAGGGGGGGGGGGGGAATGCACTAGGGCCTTAGACGAATCCAAAAAGCCCTCATTCATTAAAATCGGTTCAGTAGTTTAGGCTGTAGCTGCGTCAACGTAAAATGAAGGAAGAATAAGAATAAGAATAAGAATAAGAATAAGAAGTCATCAAAACACCCACGCTGCCGCGTTCCTAAATATAACTGAATAATAAAGGTAATAAAGCTTCAAGCATAACGGATTCTACTTCTTAATGTGTTTATCTTATTTGTTTCAGGGTTACAGGAAAGAATTAAAACCGACGGAATAAGAAAAACATACTTTATGTTGTCAAAGGAAAATGGTTTATGACAGCGTTGAAAATACGATTCATACAAATGAAAAAAAAAATGTACTCAAAGTCATTAAAAATGTCAGAAACGGTAAAAGACTTAGTCGTTAACTTATATAACATCTTTAGATAAAAAAAAGTTTAAGATGTTACAATTCTGTCTTTCAAGACAATAAAATATCTTAGGGTTATAAAGGGAATTACATTGACGTAAAACAAGTTATGTCGGTATTACGCTGTTTAAGTCATAAGACATTTTACGGGTTTCTCATATGTAGTCATATTTATTCCATCTTTTAATTAGAAAATGTAAAATATGTTACCTCTTAAATAAACTAATTCCAGTATTGATTTATATTAGTCGGGGATTTTTCTAAGCAAAGCACTAATTAAAAGAAACAAAAAAAAAAAAACAAAAAAAAAAAACACTAAAGTTAAAACATGGAATAAATAAAGAAAAGAAGCTTTGATGTTTCTCTGAATAATCTATAGAAAGGAAGGGGTGGACTAATAGAATTTGAAACAAGGGGATTCACATTCAGTCGGCATATCAAGCTTCACAAAAACAACGCTACTAAATTATGAATACATATATTAATAATATATATATTAATAATATAGAGATAGCTGAGTGATTTGTCATAGTTTTTGTTAAAATTGTACAAATAACCTTATGTATTTACACCTATTTCGCTTAAAATATCATCTTATCATAAGTATTGACAGCGATTATATTTTACTTTATACATCGCAGACCATTTATAAGAATTACAGACAGATGCAGAGTAGAGAAAAACAATTGTTCTACAAAATATTTGCATATAATATGTACAAAACGTTTGTAGGTATGTAAAACAATTATTTTATCTATGTGCAAAATACTTGCATTTAGGTACAACAAAAACTTGCTTGTACGTAAAAAAATAGTTCTCATGAATGTACAAAATATTTGTAAGTATGTACAAAATACTTGCATGTATGTACAAAAAAATATGTGAGACCCTCACACATTAGAAGTGAAACTTAAGTTCTAGAAACAGAATATACATATGAAATAGCACAATAAACATTATTTAAGTAATGCATATTATATAAATCATTTATTAAATATATTTACATATTTATAAACAAGAGTTAACAATGCCGCCACAGTCAGATAACTTCTTAAAGAAACATAATTTCAATTAATAAAATATTTTCATAAAATGTTAGCGAATAATGAATAAAAACACGAAAACAACATTAATATATATATATATATATATTATAATAATACCCTTATATACCAATTCTACGTACAGAATAAATCAACTACTCTCGAGGTATAGTGGTTAGCACGTGAGACTCTCAATCCAGGGGTCGGGGGTTCGAGACTCGTCCAAAGGGAAGATTTTTTACAGGTAAATCAACTGCCGGCCTAAGTCGGCAGTCGATTAAAATATCTATCACAGGTGAGTCTTAAAACAAAAACTTGCAATTTCGTTAATTTCACATAAAAAATGTTTCACTTGGACGAGTCTCGAAACCCGAATTTTGTTTCCCGATGTCAATTTCATCCATGCAAATTTACTCTACCGCGGCTAAAGAAGTTTCACTTCAAAAAACTAAATTGAATGTTAAAAAATGTTCACATGAATGTACAATATATTTACATGTATGTAAAAAATGGGAAAAAGATTGTCTTATGTTTTTGAAGCTTGTATGATCCGCTAATAATATAATTAATTACTAATCATCTATTGTTTCACACATACTATCTACCGTGTTTTATCTAATCAATAAGGCTTTAAAATTAAAATAATTGTCATTATATTTGATAATGTCATTATATTTTATCCACTGTTGATAATGGTCCACAGTATGATTTTAAGGTTCATGGTTATTTCAAGGCATACTATTTGAAACGATAAAGATGTCGGAGTCGTGCCTATAATTCAATTCTATTTATGTTGAGACGTCAAGAAAAGCTAGGATGGTGTGCTTGTGGTAAGCATCAGCAGTAAATAATGGTGCCTCGAGGGCTTGCAACTCGGTTACTTGACAGTAGTTAAGCTGGAGACAGGAATCTCTTGCCTGTACCTCTAGGCAGCAATGCCAATTTTAACCGGACTCAAGGAATCCTACTGGTAAATCGAGAAAAAAAAACCTTAGGCTTTTACTTTACTAACCAGTTTTTCTTTCATACTATCTTCCGTATTTCTCAAGTTGAATTTTCAGTTGCCTAGACAACCGCAGTCTCTTTAAAAAGACAATTTTATATAGAATGTTCTTCATAAAAGTAAAACACATTGTAGCCTTTTCTTTTTTAACAAATGTTTAAAATAAGTATTTTTTTTAGTATATAATAAAGCTTGAATAACTCAAGAATGCAAAAAAAAAAGGTCCGAGACAACTCAGACAAACTTTCTCATATATGAGTTCATAATTACTTAGCCCGATGTTTCCATTTATTAGTTTTCAAATGTACATTTAAATATTATTGAACATTTCATCAAAATTTATCGTAAAAATAACTTCTCCTGGGCGGGGAATCGAACCCGGGCTCTCTTCATCCGCGTTTTAAGCTAATTTCTCAGGAACTAGATTTTTCCCGGGAAAACGGCTTATATCGTTGGATTCGTATTTAAATGGACTATATTTTAGAATTTTTTAATCAAAATCGTCGGAACCGTTTTCGAGAAAAAAATTTTTTTTTTCAGGTTTTTCCAGATTTTTGGGGGGTAGCGCCCCCAAAATTAGAGCTAAAATTCATTTCTCGATTTCGCCTCGGGGTATGATTTTTCTGAACATGTATGCCAAATTTCGTCTAAATCGGCCCAGTAGTTTAGGCTCCAGACGTCTGCACAGACGACAGACAGACAGACATTTTTTAAAAACCACTTTTTTGGACTCAGGGGACCTCAAAACGTGTAAATCCATCAAAATCTCAAAATCGAATTTTCTCGACATCACAATACTTTCTCTTTATATGAGAAAGTAAAAACAATACGAGAAAATAAGTATCAATATCATAAATTGTTGCATTACACTTATTCCAAAAACCACTTATGCTTTACAAATACTACCACCTCTTTATGCGTACTACTGTTTAATAAGCAGGAAATATTTCTGTGTAAAAATTTTAATTTTATCTACGATTGATACGAAATATAAACATTTTATCTCTGTTAAGATGCGTGGAAATTTTTTACGTATATGTATTCATTGCGCATGCCTGTTCCATAATTCCTCTTTTTTCCGCCCTAGTGGGGTAAAAAAAGAAGAATTCTTCACCTTAACGCACGACTAGCGAGTTTGTTTAGGTTTAACAGAACTAATTTGCTGTTTGCTTATTTAAAGTAACTGTTTATATCGAGTTTTTAGTGAAAAACAATGAGTGATTTAAGTCATTATGACGAAAATGAGGAAAATAATACGGCTCCCGAAATAATTAATTTGGCACAAAATACAACTAATGAATTAATGTCATCTTTATAAAAACAAATACGAACTTCCATGCAGGAAGTTGATTAAATTTGTTTTTTCTGTATTTATTATTAAAATCCAACTCGTGCAAAAACTGCATTTAATTAGTCAGGTTAGTGATATAGTTAGCAACCTGCCTCAGTCTAACAAATACGAGGCAATTAAAGAAATGTTTATTCACTGCTACGACGAATCAGGAGAGGAGAGGAACACGGGACAATAGAAAAATAAAATGGACCTAAAGGCCTCCATACACGGTCAAAATGTTTGCGCAAACATTTTGACCGTGTATGGGGCTGTTTGATGTTTGACGTGTATGTATATGGTCTAATTTTTCCCGACATCAGGTTTGTGCAAACATTTTGCGCAAAATGTTTGATCGTGTATGGGGGCCCTAAGAGGACTAGCGCAGTGTTTGAGAGATGTAAAAACATAAAAGCCACCAAAACCTTGTTAATATTATCTTACAATATAAGAATTTATATTCAAGCCTGTGTTAAGTTACCCTGAATAAGGATAAACGTTAACCGAGGAGTACAAACCACTTGTTTGAACCTAGGAATTAGGGCACTTCTTTAGATTGTTACTCCCCTTATAAAAAGAACCGAGGGGCCGAGGAGAGTAACAATCTAAAGAAGGTGAACGGGATGTTCTTCTTTAGAATGTTACTCCCCTTATAAAAACAGAAGTGTGATATTACTTTGTCTCAAAGTACATTGAACTAACCATCCCTTTGTCTTAACAGTTATTTATTCAGTCATTTATATTCTAAAAAAATCATAGGGGAGTAACAATCTAAAGAAGTAGCGGAATTAGGCCCTTATTTGAACTAATTTGACTAAGCCCGTGGTTGAGAGTTGCCGCCAGCTCACACACAATAGAGCTCCGAAGCGAGTATAGTGGGATCAATAGTGAACTATGTAAGTCATACTAAGCAGGCGTGGTCAATGTTGCCCTCGACTCATAGATGCCAGGGCAGATGGCACAAGTCATTTTAGTACCACGACTACACTGCTTACCCTAAGAAAATTTGTCATTTCCAAACATATTTTCTGTCCCCGTCTAACTTTTCTTAATCATTATGAATAATCTAAAGTATAATAAGTTTTATAAATTATTAAACTTATTAAATTAACAACTACTACCTGTTTGAAGAAATCTACTCAAGCAAAATCTCTCTTTTAAAGTTTAATAAAGAGCTAAACCGGCTTATAATTAGATGGAATAAAACTAAAAAAAAAAATAAAATAATAATATCTTACGTTTATCTATCAGCAGCATGCATTAAAAAAAATGTATTAGCTTATTTTATAAATAAAAAAAATCAAGACTTAAGAATATACAATTTTTATGTTTACAAGTATATAAAAATATACAAACTAAACGAGGAGAAAGAAAAAAGTTTAATTTTATTTTTCCCGAATGAAAGCAAAGTAAATAAAAAACTCAAATGTAAGTGAACCTTTTTAAAACTCTAAGGTGATACAATTTTCAATAAAAATACAAGAAATGTTTATTTTATACAGCGTATATATAAATAAATAAAATAAGCTAGTGAAAAGATGAAATTACTTAGCAGGTAAGAAATGTTTAAACTTTCTTGCAACATCAATGGGAAAAGTTTTTCTTTCTATACAAATATTAATTCGTGTGTTATACATATTGTAAAAACAGTATGTATTAAGTATAAATTGTGACATAAAAAAAAACTATTATCATTATAAGAAATTGTTAATAAAAGCAATAACTCTGAAGATTATTCTTTTTTCCTCCCGTTTTTAATTTTGAGTAAAAATTTTATTATTCCTCCTGGTTAATTCCAGTAAAAATGTCCAATAAATTAAATATATTGAGGGTCATGGAGGGAGAAAAAACATAAAACACTTTATCCATTGAGACTTTTCTAATATCAGACCATCTTAATATAATTAACACAATTTTTTTCTGATTATAAATTCCCTGTATAAAATGTGCGACAGATTAAAGCCTATAACAACATAAATTATGGTTATTAATAATAATTTTTTTTAAAAATTATTATTACTTTGCTAAGGTTTAATTATATAGAGGGCATTACACATACAATCTTCATGTTATTAACCAGATTATTATAATTATAAGCTATTTTGAAATCAATCAATTAGTGTATAATGTTGCAAATTAATATATTCCATATAATTATAATCGGTAAATATTTAATAAAATAATAATACTTTAAGTAAAGTAAGTAAATATGTCAGTGGAAAAACAACATAAGGTAAGATTTGAACAGATTTATAGGATTATTTAAATGGGGTTAATTTCCCTATAACCGGTGGGGTTAATCCCGACAGTTGGAGTTGTAACCCCATGAACTTAGTAGTAGTTGTGGGTTTACAAGTGTATTGAGCATTGAGCAAACCCAGTACTCATGCTATTTAATATAGGGTCGGCAGGGGAGATAAGCCACTATACCTTATACCTGCGCTTCATACCATCATCAGGGTTAAACATGTCCTACTTCCCTGTGTATCACAGGGACTAAATAGGACTGATTACGGCTCAAATCACAGGCTGTAATTAGACCCATAATCTATATATAGGGCCATCAAAAAAGATTACCCATATTTTAAAAAAATCACTAGTCGAGTAGAGTCAACATGTTAAGGTGTAGATTCTCTTAAAATGAAGGAACATAAATAGTAGGAACGTACGCGAGACCTTGACCTGCCCTTTGCTACAAATAGCGCAGAGCGTCACGTCTGCTGTGTAGAACGATGTGGACCGTCCAGCAGAAAGCTCAATCTGACTGTGGTTCACAGATTAAAAATCAAATGTGCTTGTTCAACGTAGCTTTAGACAAATTTATGTTTGTCACTATGCACCAGACCACAAAGCAATTAAACGATATATTAATAAATTTGGAGGCACAGGAAGTGTAACAAAACAAAAATCAATAGGACCGGCCAAGAAATGGAAATGTTTAGCGAATTCGAATCTCTTGTATTAAGTTCTAAAACATCTATTACACAAGTTAAGAACTAGGAATACCTAATGGCCCCCATACACGGTCAAAATGTTTGCCCAAACATTTTGACCGTGTATGGGGCTGTTTGATGTTTGCACAAACATGGTGTTTGACGTTATGGCCTAAATTTGCCCGATGTCAGGTTTGTGCAAACATCATGTTTGCGCAAAATGTTTGCTCGTGTATGGGGGCCTTAAGACTACCATCGAGAATGTTGTACGTAAAGGCCCCCATACACGATCAAACATTTTGCGCAAACCAGATGTCGGGCAAATTTAGGCTATACACGTCAAACGTCATGCTTCCGCAAACATCAAAATTTTGTCTATTCATTGATCAGAATTGGAAAAAATAATTTTAGATAATTTTTCATTTCATGCATTACAACAAACAAATCCGGCCTTAAGTTTTTTGCTGACGGTATGTATGGATGTCCACCAGTCTGACTTTACGCAAGTGCGTAAAACAAATTACGCCAAAGCATTATGTCATACGATCAAATTTGACTTGTGCATTGAACAATTGAATAAAGGTTATGTATATTGCTTTCTATTGGGAAATCGAATAGTTTTGTCGGTATACAGATTAAATAGAAGAATAAACGGAAGTAAAATCAACAGATGTTTGCATTAAGTTCAAAATGCTGAAATTCGTGACAATTTTCACTTTCAGTAATGCATTATGAATTGATTGTGTTACTATAATAAACGATATACTGTGGGTATTTTATAAAGAGATTCGAATACTACAGATAAACTCGAGGGGTTTCGCTATCGGTTATAACAGAGTATTAAGTTGTTGTTTTAGTTGTTGAACAATAGGCAAGGAGGTTAAGGGTATTATGTCGAGTTGAGCAGGATGCAGAAGTGAACCAGTCTAAACACAGGATGTCAGCGAGTTAGCAACGCCGAGAACCAACACAAAACAATTCGCTACAACAGGACCTTGCAGGAATTAGAAACAGCCATAGCGACACACCTGCAACTCTCCCAGATCCAGTGACATATCCCCCTTTTCTCTTTGTATCTCAAATGTTCGAAACCAAGTTAAACATAATACGATGAAACCGAATTCAACCTCCTTTTAGAATCAGTAATAATTCAAAACGTCGGGTTATCTAACTGAAGCGTATCCTTTTTGGGGGGCTTTGTTTAACGTAAGAAACTTTTTATCCTTTTGTTTATCCTTACTGTATACTTAGGAGAAAGCATATAAATAAAATTAAAAACTAACAAATTCAGTGGTGTGACAGCCCTATACAACTATCTATATATGTAATTAATTACATGGGGTTAGTGGGTCACTTCCATCAGTTGTATAATACGATTGGCATACGCAACCAATTACGTCACCACTTCACATAAGCAGCTATCTATTTATATAGTGATGCTGGGTAGACACCTTGAGTCGAGGGGGGGGGGGGATTAAACCCAAGTCTCGGGCCACCATCTAAGTTGTGACCACGCCCGATGCTGATCGACTTTAGAGCCAACTGCTCTCCTGAGAGAGCTATCAAGGCCCCAAATAAATAAAAAATGCACATTAAACACATTACTTACATTTCAGTACACAGATAATTTGTTTGTATTATGCTGTACCTTTTACAATCCCGTGAACTCAACATTAGCTTAATACAGGACAGAGATATTGGTGAAAAACGACCGGAAGGACCAGGTCCAAGAATTGAACTAAGCGCGAGTCTTAGTCACCTATCCATGTTGAGACTACGACCCGTGCTCCTAACTGAATTAATAAGAAAAATAACAACTTTCCTATTTGAACTAAATCAAATTAATTCATTAAAAGTAATCCAGCTTCATTATAGCTTTCCTGTAATTCCTAAAACTGTAGCCACAAAAATATAGTCATAAAAAGTCATTAAAATCTTCATTACAATTATTAATGTGTTTAAGTGAAATTTCGCTTAATAAGGTTGGAATAAGTTATAGTTATAAACATTTCATAGTTATAAAACTGCATTCACATTTCACAGCTAAAAATAATTTAAAACTAAAAAGTTGTTTGGTTCAATACTATATTCGAATAGAAAATTTAAATGCATTAGTTTAAACTGATTCTAAATCACCGAAGAACACGTTAAAACAAGAACGAATAATCGGAGTATTTGGCACATCATTTCAAAATTCGATTAAATAATTTCAATAAAGCTTAACAACAGGTTTGCTAAATTGGAAGATAAATTGGTAATATATATTCCACAAACACTAAAAAAAGAAGATGAAAATTCCAATTGTTTTTATTTTTCGTTGTTTTTGTTTTTATTTTTGTTTTATTATCTGGTATAAAGGTGAGAAAAGCATGTGGGAGGGATATAACAAATAGTTTTTTTCTTTAAATAAAGAGCTTGAAAAACAAACAACAAAACTTTTAAGTGACAAATTTCAACCATACTGGCTATCTTTTAAGGAAGCAGCTATGAGTAAAGTCAACGAAACAACTGCTTTCAGTTTCCATGTAAGTTATATATTTCAGACCCGCTAGAACAACAAAAAAAGAACTACTTTTTGTAAACAATAACCCCGAAAAAACTTTTTGAATCAGCCAACAACTTTCCGTTTACTAGTTCTTTTATAGTTTTGTTTTTATTTTTTATCTTTTAGATCTAAGAAAATCCTCAAGTAGAATCTTAAAATATTTTATGTGAGTAATCCTGTTTATCATCTTTGAGCTCGATTAAAACAAAATTAATACAAATTTTCTTTCAGATCAAGGCAATAACTATTTTGCTTCTCCATGTTCATGAACATTTCGTATGAATACATTTTTGTTCAATTTACACTTATACTTCACTGAACTAGCTGGATACCCGCGTGCATCGCTACAAAGTGAGTTAATTTAATGTTTATATTTTTAATTTGATAGGTTTATAGTCTAACTAATGCCGTGGCGCGTGAGCCCGTAGAAGGCTTAGGCCAGTCGAAGAGTTTATACAACATGGGGTTTGTAAACTACCGTCAAGAAACATTAAAGTTATTTTCATTTTTATTGATAGTTGGGTCTGAAAGAAAATACGAATCTTACTTTTGCGATATTTCGACCTCATTTTGGGTGATCTTTAGGGGCCGTATGAATACATTTTTGTTCAATTTACACTTATACTTCACTGAACTAGCTGGCCTTTCACACCAAAGATGCACTCTGCGTCCTGGTCGCAAGTGGCATGTGCGTCTTGCATCCTTATGACACGAGCGTTCTCACCGAAGTGGCACGTGCTACTTGCATCTTCTTATATCTTTTATTTGAATTCCTCAGTTTTTTCAGTGCATTTGGGTTAAAATTATGAATTATCAATCATCCGACTCTCCACGTATGTAGGGCACATGTAAATGTATGTAGGGCGGCATGTAAATAATAATAAGGGCGCACGCTATAAAACACCAGCCGGCTGGTTCTCGAGTCGCACGTGCCACTTGCATCTAGGATGCACGTCGCACTAGCTACTTCGGTGTGAAAGCTCTCGTTCAGTTATACTGTCCGGTGTTCAAGATGCATTTTTTTTATTATTAATTACTATACATTTTAATTAGTTTTTATTGGCTATTTTTTAAATATACAGATAGTCTCCAAACTACGATTTGGAGAATATTATATTCTTAGAAACGGAATGAATGGTGTATAATAAAGTCCTGATTTTATTCCTATAGAAGGCTTGAAAACAAAACTATTTAGGCATTTTATTTAACTGCTACGCCTACATGTCAATAGGAAATATAGCCACTAACACCTAGCATGAGCCCCGCTTGGAGCGCGGGGTAAAGGCTAGTCTTATATAAACTTAAGGTTTTTATTTTAGCATATACAAAAGAGTAGTGTTAACTATGTTAGCAGGACTTAATTTCAAATAAGCGTATGGCCACCATTTTGAATCAAAATGGCCGATTGGAAAACCTTTTAATAAAAATTAGCTTAGCTCATATTAGGGAACTAATTTAAGGTTCTAGTGCAAGTGAGATATCGTAATGTCAAAATTGAGATAGCTTAGCGAGCACCTAAGGTGTCAGAGGAATCCATCTAGAACATTTCATGGCCATAGGCCCCGTTATTCCAGAGATATGGTGATGAGACGGTCAGTCATTTAGGGATAGAGTGGCATTTGGACTGTATATACATAGATAAGTATAACGTCACAATTATCACTAGAATATGATCAAAAAATTTGTTTTTAAGGAGACTACAATGTGCAGGTTCAAGTCAAATGCTATTACGGTATTAAAACGTTGATCATAAAACAAAAAGACGTTCAATGGTATATTAAATGTGGAGCAATTTAAAGCAAGAAACGGCATTTTTAAGATTACCCGTGTTCAATGGGCATTTCAAATGAAATTACGGTGTTATAACGTTATTATAAAACAACAGAGGTTCAACTGTATCTTAAATGTAGTTTATATTTTAGAGAAGGTGGGGTAGCGTTTTGTGTGTAATTCGGTAAGCCAAAAAGTCGATAATATTATAATTTTTATTGAACTACACAGATTCGATTGAGCTTTAAATGAAGTTTTAGACTAAATAGTGTAATGTTAGAGAGCACGCAACTACGACTCAAAAAGACATCTGTGTGCGAGAACCATCGAAATATTCATAGAATACTAATCCTGCAATAAAACGCGTCTTATAAACCTTAATAGCTTCCATGTTATCCGAGAATATCCTATCAAAAAAGTTAAATCCAATTGTAAAATGCTACTTCCCTAACATAAAAGATACATTCAACTTTTAAATAGCTTTGTTATTACTTTGTTATGCTTTCCAATCAAATTTGAAAAAGTTTATTTTGGTATTACTTATATACTGTTCTTAATGACACAAACAAAGCAATACAATTTCATGATAAGGGAATATATGAAAACGTGGAAATCTTTATCAACATGATTAGAAAGTAATATCCGTTTCATCCCGTTTTGTTTTTCTACATAAACAACTAACATTAGTAACAAATTAAGATAGTTGTCTTTCGTAAACTTCTCAAAATAAAAAATACGTGTGGTGTCGCGGGACACCCGGTAGGAACGAAGTTCCTTACATTTGTCGTTAAATATAAATTATAAAATCACACTGCTAAGTACGTATACATTGCTAACTACTTCTACATGGCGGAGTTAGAAAAGAGACAACATTAAAAGTAACGAACTGTTTGTACCTAGCAGAGTTAAGGCAAAATTAAAAGAAAATCATTATTTGTATCATTAAAGCAAGCGTCTTACTATAAATATAAGAAAAAAGTTGATCATGATGAGTTTATAGTGAAAGAGTATGTTTGTTAAAGGAGTTTGGATTGAAATAGGACTGTTTTCTACCTACCCGGCCAATTAATTTAAAATATATCTCTTCCCTACTCTACAGCTTCTGCTTGTATCAGGGTGAAATTTTACATGATTATATTTTATTTATTTACAAAAGAAAGTGATATTTTTGACATATTATATATAACAAAAATAATCAAAACAAGTCAAGTAACAGGCTTCCTTAATAACACTTTTTTCCGTCTTTTAAAGTTTACGTTTACGCGAGCGTTGCGTGTGAACGCTTGGGCGGATAACGTTTTCCGACGAACTCAGCCTGGGCATTGGTAAAATGAACATGTGTACTGTAATGGGGGGGAGACGCGGCCTAGGACCCCCGAAATGTAAATATGCATTCGCATTTAATCCAAAGTGAATAAGAGTCAGTAGAAATGTGTGGGAGTTAGGCGGGGCAGAGCGCGGTCAGCACATTCTCGGCCGTCCCACCCCGAGACGAAGAGCGGGAGCTCAGTCTTGTGCTAGATTGATGCGAGTGAACATATATATATATATATACCAAGTGCTAGGAGCAGCCGAGCGAGACTCAGTATGGACTATATTGGATTAGTACTTTTCCTGATACCCGGTATCTGTGAGTAAATGAAATGAACTATAATTACTCCCCTTTTTGTTCCTTCTCTGGTTGGTAGGTGGCGACCTATAGTAAAGGGAAAGTTAGCGAGTACTACAAAACACTAGGTTAATTATATGCATTAATAGTAGTTAGGATATTGTGGAAATACTAAATCATTTGTTTTACTAAAGGGGTAAGATATAGGGGGTTTTATAATGAAAGATATTGGTGTTATGCTTGATTTTTCTTAATTAAATATAATGAAAGTAATAGATGATGGGATGTATTAACTAGATATAATATACCTAATAATTAAATGAAAGTAATAATTAGTATAATATAACCCAACTCATAATTAATTGAATGTATCAATTAAGGGTAATATAACCCGTAATGAATTGAAAGTGTTGATTGAATATACAAGTTATAGTTGATTTCTATTACTAAACAAGATATATTTTATAAAGTTTCTTTTATTAATTAAACATTTGTCAAATAAAAATAATATACTTTTAAGTTTATAAGAAAATTATATATGTTTCGTTCTATGGAGTAGTTATTCTTTATTTAGTATAAGACCCCTAGCCCCAGTACAATTGGTGTCAGGTGTGGGGTTACCGGCTGCAAGAATTGCCGGATTATTATTTTATTAAGGAAGCTAGGTAGTAAGTTAGGTCAGCCTGGGGAAGCTAGGT
The DNA here is from genome assembly GCA_951217055.1 of Gerris lacustris. Lineage (NCBI taxonomy): Eukaryota > Metazoa > Arthropoda > Insecta > Hemiptera > Gerridae > Gerris > Gerris lacustris. The sequence goes on from OX578285.1 coordinate 61,186,359, forward strand.
ACGCCAGACCCCAGAGCAGGCGTGTATTACCGGTCTAGTATGCCGACCAATATTTTATGTTAATTATTAACTATACTTTTACCCTTGATTTAATTCTTTTGTTTATTTAATTGTTCTTTTGTACTCTGTCGTTATGTTGTGTAAACTTTATTGTCAACGATAAATATCCTGTATCATAAGAGGCAGGAGCTGGTTATTGGTTATTGTTTTGAGCTTTGTGTGCGTGACGGTCCTCGGCCAAGATCGAGTTGTGAGATAGGACTTAAACTTAGAATTAGTTACTTATTAAGAGAATAGGGTTGCGGTGCTAAGGCATATAAATATGGAGGAGAAAGTTAAGGAACTTGAGGGCAGGATAGGGGAACTCCTGATTGCGAACGCCCAGTTCGCGGCCCGTGAAGTCTCTTCTACCCCAAAAAGAGACTTGACACTACAGAATCTTATTAAACCATGGTCGGGGGACATAAAAACGGATATACCGGTAGAGGACTTTATCCGGAACATAGAAAGGGCTGCTAAAAATGGGAGATGGACCGAAGAAGACAAAGTAATGGTCTGTGAGGCTAAACTAACGGGGGCCGCCGCCACTTTTGTAGCTGCGTGCCCGGATTTGAAACCAGAAAACACAGGCTTCTCCGACTATAGTCGGAAACTGAAAGACCGATTTGGGGAAACCCGTGATAGGGAGTCATTAGAGCAGGACTTCCACGCAGCAAGGCAGACAAAAGGAGAGGGAGTGAGGGAGTTTGCGGATCGATGCAGTTCTCTCGGGTTGAAGACTCTTAGTGTATACCCTTCGATCGAGGAGCAGGAATGGGCGAAAAAGGACTTGAGCAGGCGGATCTTAGCCGTGTTCATAGCCGGATTGAAGGGAGAGGCGGCGCGGCAGCTGCGATACCAGCCGCCTGTAGACCTCAAAGACGCAGTGCTGAGAGCCGAGAGGGTTGAACGGGCCAACCAACTAGAGGTCAAGGAGATTACACCGTCACACGTGTTTGAGGTGGCCACTAATAGGGAAAGACCAGACCCCGGGGAGAGAGGGGCCCCGTCCTTACATGCAACCGCCGGCGTGACGATGGTAAACAGCCAAGCGACAGGGGGTAGGTACTTGAGGGGGCCTCGGGCCAACGGCGGCTGGGGGCAAGGTTCAGGGGGCGGGTCAAGGTCCAACGCCGAGTGGGGACAAGATCCAGGAGGCGGAAGGAGATGGAACGGACCAGGAAGGACCGGAAGTAGACCCAGAGTTCCATTGCGATGTTACGTCTGCGGAGCGGATCATTTAGCTCGGGAGTGTCCCAGACGCGTTCTGGTTTGTTATACGTGTAATGGAGTGAACCACCTGATGAAGGATTGTCCCCAGAGAGGAAGGGAGGCCTGGGGCAACCAGCAACGGCCTTTAAGGGCCCTCCCTCCACCGGACTCCGCCCCAACATCATATAGGGGTCAGTCGATACCTTCGGGTCCAACACACCCAAACGCCTACCACCTAACAGACGCCCCACTGTTGGGTGGCCAAGGACAGGGGCAAGGGACGCCTACGTCCCGAATGTGATCGTGCGGCGTGAAGGAGGAATAGGATACGAAGTGGAAGTTCAAGGAAAAAAACTCGTTCTTTTGGTAGACACGGGTGCGGATATCTCGCTCCTTCGCTCGCCGAGACCAGGCGTGCGACTAACGGAGGCCAGAATCCAAGCCCGAGGAGTGACAGGAGAATGTATGCCTGTCCAGGGACACCAAGTCCTGGAGGTGACCCTAGGAGGGGTGCAAACCAAACACGAGTTCATTATCACCGACTTTTTCCAGGGATATGATGGTATTCTAGGGATGGACCTGTTACGCAAAGTAGGGGCCGTGATTGACGCGGCCGGAGGAGATGTAAGGTTGACAAAACTTGTCGCAGCCAACACTGTGACAGAAGAAGGAGAAGAGGAGGACTTGGAGAGGTTGTATGTTCCTAGGCCTACCGGCCAAGGGAGAGCACGCAAGCAGATAAGCCGGAAAGAGGAGCTGGAGAGCTCATACGTCCCTAGGCCTACCGGCCAAGGAAGAGCATGTGAGCAGACAGAGCGGACCCCGAAATCTAGGAAAGGGAAAAGGGAGGGGGAACCGAGTACAGGAATGGTACCTTCGGAGAAAGCAATGGCGATAGACGTACGACCAGAGGAAGCCGGCAGAGAAAAGAGACCCGGGATTGTTGTAAGGAGAGTAACCGCGTATGGAGCCCAAACGCTCCCACCGTGGTCTGAGGGATTGGTTAAGGCGGAAATAGAGGGAATGACCGGGGAGATTTGGTGCGAACCAGTTGCACAACCGCAACCAGGGTTCCGTGTTGCGAGGGTTTTGGGAACGGTCCAGGATGGAAAAGTATATGTGAAAGGGGTAAATCTAACTGGGAGGGCTGTTGTCATTGATAATCATCAGGTTTTAGCAGAAGCCACGACGTACAGAGGTAATGAGAGCTACAAGTCCGTAGCTAGTACCACCATGGTACCGCCATATAGAGAACGGGATGGGGACACGGCGAGGGGTTTAGTAAGGGAGAAACTCAAGCATCTGTCCCAGCGGGATGCCGAGAAAATAGGCCAAGTGTTTGAGGAATATCAGGATGTGCTTTTTGAAGGTTGCGATGGAATCTTGGGCTGCACCAAAGGAGTAGCCCACCGAATAGAGACGGGGGACTCGCCCCCGGTGGTAAAGAAGCCCTACCGGGTACCATACCACCTTAGACAGGAGATGAAAGAGCAGGTGGACCGTATGCTTGAAGAACAGGTTATAGTTCCCTCCGATTCGCCTTGGTCGGCTCCAGTTGTATTAGTCGCGAAGAAAACGGAAGATGGAACGACGAAATACCGATTTTGTATTGACTATCGAGGGTTAAATGCAGTGACGCGTACTGACGCGTATCCTCTGCCAAACATAAACGAAACCCTGGAAGGGATGGGTAGATGTAGATACTTCTCCACGCTAGACCTGGCAAGTGGATATCACCAGCTCCCAGTACACGAGGAACATCGGGCGAAGACTGCTTTTTCCACACCGGATGGTCACTACGAGTTCCTCCGCATGCCGTTCGGATTGGTTGGGGCTCCTGCGACGTTCCAGCGCACGATGGACCGCGTCCTACACCACCTAAAGGGAGTAGAGTGTTACATATATTTGGACGATGTTATAATATACAGCGAGAGCCTAGCCGAGCACGCGGAGCGGCTGCGACACGTACTGCAACGATTTCGAGAGGCCAACCTAAGAATACGATTAGAGAAGTGTCAGCTAGCTCAGTCATCAGTTGTATACTTGGGTCACGTAGTCTCTTCAGAGGGCGTGAAGCCCGACCCGAGCAAGGTAAAAGCTGTGAAGGAATATCCGATGCTTTACAATGCCAAGGACATTCGATCCTTCCTAGGGTTAGTGGGTTATTACCGACGTTTCATCCCTCACTTTGCAGAAATAGCGAAACCATTGACTGAGTTAACAAAGACGGGGACTAAATTTACCTGGGGACTTCCCCAAAACGAGGCCTTCAACCGGTTGAGAGATGAGTTATGTAGCGACGCTGTTCTCTGTTACCCCGACTTCACACAGCCTTTCATCCTCGCCACGGATGGCTCAGCAACCGCAGCCGGAGCTGTACTATCCCAGATACGGAACGGGAAGGAGAGACCAGTAGCCTATGCGAGTAAACAATTGAAAGGGGCGGAGAGCAGGTATACTGCTACAGAACAAGAACTCCTGGCGGTCGTCTGGGCTGTGAAACATTTTAGATGTTATCTCTATGGGCGACGATTTACTCTCATCACTGATCACGCTGCCCTGAAGTGGATGTTAGGACTGAAAGATCCCAGCTCCCGGCTCATGCGGTGGGCTCTTCGGTTGGCCGAATACGATTATGAAGTGATACATAAACCGGGTAGAAAACACACGAACGCCGATGCATTGAGCAGGCATGTGGCCCCGGTGCAAGCGAGCTCGTGGACCAGAGAGAATATCAGAACTGCTCAAGAACAGGACGAAGATTGTCAGAAGCTACGGAAGGAGACTAGTAAACACCATACCGATGACGACGGAATACTCTACCAGGAGCAAGAGCTAGGAGCGTGGAGACTGGTGGTGCCAAGACCTATGAGGAGCCGAGTGTTACAGGCTAATCACGATGCGCCGGCGGCAGGCCACCCAGGGGCGGCGAGAACGCAAGCTCTAGTCGAGCGAAACTACTACTGGCCCGGTTTGGAGAGAGATGTTCGGGATTATATCAGGTGTTGTACCTCTTGTGCCACTAGGAAAACGACGCGAAAACCTAAAGCCCCGATGGGTAGCCCTTTCCCTGTCACATTACCCTTCCAACAAGTGTCGATGGATATCGTAGGTCCTCTGCCGACCTCGACCCAAGGGAACAGGTATCTCCTGACGTTCATAGACCATTGCACCCGCTACCCGGAAGCCATACCGCTGAAAGACCAAACCGCGGAGACCATTGCAAATGCTTTCGTCACCCAAATAGTGACTCGACATGGAATACCCCAACGACTGCTAACGGATCAGGGAAGGAACTTCGTTTCCGAATTGATGCAGGAGGTGTGTAGATTGCTGAATATTAAGAAAGTACAGACGACTCCATACCATCCGGAGTGTAACGGTATGATTGAGCGCTTCCACCGAACTCTAACTGATACGCTATCACACTTTGTCCGGAAGGATGGCCGAAATTGGGACAGGTGGGTCCCCTACGCCCTGATGGCCTACCGAAGTATTCCTCACTCGACTCTCAGGAAATCTCCCCACTATCTCCTTTATGGAACTGACATAACCAGCCCATTTGAATGTGACATATCCCCTAAGATGAGTTCCGAGCCAATTCCCCACATAGAGGAGCTCCAAAGAAGGTTAGGAGAAGCAAGGAAAGAGGCGTTGAAACAGGCGGAAAAGGACCGGGAAAGGAATAAGGAATACCATGATGCCGGTGCTAAAATCCCCACCTACGGTGAAGGTGATCATGTATACCTACACAACCCTGTGTTAACGCCAGGGCATGCGAAGAAATTCCGCCACCCTTGGGAAGGACCCTTCCGCATTGTGAGGAAATATGGGGAGCTAGACTTCGAGATCGACAAAGGAAATGGGAAAACCACTATTGTCCATGCGAATAGGCTGAAACGCGCTCATGGTGAGAACCTGCGACTGACAACCACAGAAGGGGAGAGTTCGAATAACGACCTAGATCTGAGCCCTAGGCTGGCTGAAGCCCGAAACCCCAATCAAGATACCGACGACCAGTGGACAGCGACGATGCCCACCACCGAGGCATGGGAAGGCGGTTTCATCCCGGTACTCGACGAGCTACCCTCAGGAGCAGAACAGGAGAAGGAACCGGAAACACCTGCGGCCTTAGTAATTCCACAAGGGAGTATTACGGGGGAAGAGGACGATGACAGTGTAACTATAAGCAACGAGGACCCCCATGATGTTACGTGGTTTCCTGAAGACGGAGGAGATATATTCTCACCCCCAAGTTCCCCCCTCCCAGCCTCCAACCCCAGTTCTCCACCCATAGCTAGCCGGCTTCGGCCAAGACGGAGAGACTGATTCTATGCTCTATGTTACAGGGGGAGAGGTAAGAGAAGGACTAGCCTTCTTACCGCTAGGCCAAGCACTGGTTGTCGGAGGCCAGTGGAGGGTAATCACAGAACTAAGAGTAGAAGGATACAGAGAAGATCTTGACGTGCTCTCCCGAAGTCTAGAAGGAGTACGAATAACCTTAGAGGAACAAAGGATGAACGGGGCGACGACCGACTTAATGCTAGCAGGTGAACTCCGGCGTGTGACCCAAGCTATGGAGGAAGTACGAGGGTATGCGGAGGAACTAGTGCAAGTGTTACCCACGCGTCGAGTCAAGAGGGGCCTGATTAATATGGGGGGGTATGCCCTTCAAGCTTTATTCGGCACGGCGACGGAGGAGGAGCTAGGGCGCGTAGCGACAGATTTAGAGGGATTGGAAACTCATCAGGATGAAATCATCCACTTGTTAGACCGGCAAATTAGTGTTAGTCGTAAATTAGGACTACGCGCGGAGGACGCAACGAGGAAGTTGTTCTTACTTTCAGAGACTCTGCAGGAACATATAAATTTGTCGATAACCGCACACAAAGCTCTCACGGACCATTTAACTATATTAGAAAATTACGTCAATATAACGACATGCTTTAGAAACTTAGAGTTCATGATAGGACAAACTAAATATGAACTAGGGAAACTCAGGGGTGCCTTAGACGTAGTAGCTCTAGGTAGGCTCAGTTCGACTATAATACCCCCTCTCGAGTTGCTTGCTATACTCACCAATATAGTCGCCCACCTACCCGAAGGATTAGGGATAATGTCCAAACTTACCGTAGAGGAGATATACCAATATTATGACGTATGTGAAGTAAGTGCTTTTGCTGCCCCCGAAAAGGGCCGTCTGTACATCATGTTAAGCGTACCCCTTGTTACCACCCACCGCCTATTCGATCTGTACAGAGTGCGTGAGTTCCCGATATATCGGAAAGACATTAAACGAACAGTGGTAGTGCGGACCAGTGTAGAATATATGATAGTCAACAAGGAGAGGGATGGCTATGCCTTCCTACCTCAGGAACAATATACCTCCTGTAGGACGGGATCGATAACTCTATGTCCCTCAGCATTCCCCATCTTCAAAAGAGAATATGAGACCTGCGAAAGCCAACTATATTTTGGGAAAAGATTAAGCGCACTAACAAGTTGCAATCAATTGGTGCTTCTCAGCGAGTGGGTCCCGTACTGGATCCCAGATACCAGGAGCAGTTCCTGGGTCTACAGTCTACCCTCCCCCACGCTAGCAGTTGTTAGCTGCCGAGCTGAAAATGGCACCACTACCACCAAGGAGATGACTTTGGCCGGGCATGGTTCCATGCATCTGGCCAAGATGTGTGCAGTGCGCACATCGCACTACCAGCTATACCCCAATTGGCAAGGAAGTAGTACAGCGGTAATCCCCAGCCATGCGGGGGAGTTCGCCAAAGAAGAATTGAAAATTCCTCCTACCCTCAACCACTCGTTAATACATGGGGAGCAGGAGCGAGCTTTGTTAGAGAAGCTACATCAACTGGGGGAGGTAAAACGGGGACCCTACGCAGACCTGGAGGTTCCTCTAGACATCTTAGAGAGGGAATCGAGAAATCTGCACGACCACTTAGACCAGAGGCGGCGGTATATTCTTTACGGCAGTAGCGGTGGGACTCTAGCTTTCACGCTGATAGTTGTTGTAGTCGTTGGATTCTGGATGTACCGCCGATGTTCCCGGCCCCGGGAGACCACAGCCACCGAGGCGGAAGGAACCACGACGGAATTACAAGCCACCCCGACCCCCTTTCCAGTGTGTTACCCTCGCAGTTGCCCGGAGGATCCGTGACACCGATCGGAAAACAGAGACACTAAGAATGTGTAAACATTCGCTAGGTTTAAGTTATTTGTATGTATATTTGCTATCAGTTTTACTTGTTCTGTTTAGGTTTATATGTACACTTCTGTTTGTACAACTATGTAATAGTTACAGTATGGTTAAGGAGTAGAGAAAGGCGCCTGCCAGTCAGAGGGGAACGCTCCAACTGTCCCACAGCTCAGGGGTGTTGAAAGTGCTGCCATTGGCACCACTTTCGTTTTGCGGGGGGGTAGTGTAATGGGGGGGAGACGCGGCCTAGGACCCCCGAAATGTAAATATGCATTCGCATTTAATCCAAAGTGAATAAGAGTCAGTAGAAATGTGTGGGAGTTAGGCGGGGCAGAGCGCGGTCAGCACATTCTCGGCCGTCCCACCCCGAGACGAAGAGCGAAGCTCAGTCTTGTGCTAGATTGATGCGAGTGAACATATATATATATATATACCAAGTGCTAGGAGCAGCCGAGCGAGACTCAGTATGGACTATATTGGATTAGTACTTTTCCTGATACCCGGTATCTGTGAGTAAATGAAATGAACTATAATTACTCCCCTTTTTGTTCCTTCTCTGGTTGGTAGGTGGCGACCTATAGTAAAGGGAAAGTTAGCGAGTACTACAAAACACTAGGTTAATTATATGCATTAATAGTAGTTAGGATATTGTGGAAATACTAAATCATTTGTTTTACTAAAGGGGTAAGATATAGGGGGTTTTATAATGAAAGATATTGGTGTTATGCTTGATTTTTCTTAATTAAATATAATGAAAGTAATAGATGATGGGATGTATTAACTAGATATAATATACCTAATAATTAAATGAAAGTAATAATTAGTATAATATAACCCAACTCATAATTAATTGAATGTATCAATTAAGGGTAATATAACCCGTAATGAATTGAAAGTGTTGATTGAATATACAAGTTATAGTTGATTTCTATTACTAAACAAGATATATTTTATAAAGTTTCTTTTATTAATTAAACATTTGTCAAATAAAAATAATATACTTTTAAGTTTATAAGAAAATTATATATGTTTCGTTCTATGGAGTAGTTATTCTTTATTTAGTATAAGACCCCTAGCCCCAGTACAAATTTCATCTAACTCGGTGAGCTTTTACTCAAGTTATCGTCATCTGTAGATTTCGTGACGGATTTTGCGGTACGGTGATTTTGTGACGGTGATATTGGTTGTTTTTTTCGGATTCACTCCCGGGCTCCAGAACGTGCCATAAGGAACTTCGTTCCAAAAATAAAATATAACAAACTTATTGTCTTGTCTTTCTGCAATGATAATACAATAAAGATATTTTGAGTATTCGACATTAGAGCCGTAAAAAGTTTAATTGTTGCAATTATATCTAAGGTCAGATTCATCCAGTTTTTTTTTTTTTTTTTTTTTTTTTTTTTTTGACTACATAAACCACTAACATTAAAACCAAAATATTCTTTTACAAATTAAAAGATAGTTTTGTTTCGTAAATTTCTCAAAATTAAAAAGTCTGAATTAGGTAGAACCCAAATTGGAAGTGTCATATGAAATTAATAATTAAATTACAATTGAATTAAGTTTTCTCTTAATTTGTATTTAGTTTTTAATATGAGCACCCTAACCATATCATTACCAACTCTCCCCTTATAGGAAATTAATAATTAAATTACGATTGAATTAAGTTTTCTCTTAATTTGTATTAAATACAAATTAAGATAAATACATATAATTTCCAACACTCCCCTAACATAAACAAAAATATATATTGAAAATGACCATAGGCGGCTCTAGAGCAATATATTTGGGGGGGCTAACGCTATCGAGGGGGGGGGGGGAGGGGAGTGAAATACACTTCAGGAAAGGGGGGGGGGGAGTCCGGGGGTCCTCCCCCGGAAAATTTTTAAAAATTTAACACCGAAAATTACGGTTTTAAGGTATTTTGGTGTCTAAAAATACCTGTTTATTATACCTGTTATGTTAGAAAAAAGATTAATTTATAATGATAACTTAAAAAATTCTCCAAGAAGGAGAAGAATAATGGACATGGATTTCATTACTATAAAGATATGTAAGCCAAAGCCACCATTTTAAAACTGTAGGTTACATACATAATCTTTAAGGAGGGGATACACTTGAGCATTCGCCCCGAATGAGCATGTGTTTCCGTTCGGTTCGCCCTATCCATATAGCAAAACGGGGCGAACGCATGCTCATTCGGGGGCGAATGCATGCTCATTTGGGGCGAATGCTCTAGTGTATCCCCGCCTAGATACAAACAACGAGCAGTATTTTATGGCTTTCAAATGGAGGAATCAGATTTATTTAAAGTTAAATCATTCAAAAGTTAAAAGAAATAAAATGTTTAATGTTTTAAACAGCAGACGTTATTAACTGCCACAGAGCATTTATTCAGGCCAACAAACTCATCCAATCAATTAACCAAATAATAATTATTGTGCCATTTTGCCAAGTTTAAACGGTTTAGAGGATTGGTAATTGTTTACTTTAGTACCTTAGTAATTTTTCAATTATTCTTTTCTGATTTCAACCGACCGTATTTAATTTAAATAACCGTTTTCATTTGTTCAAAATTGGTGGGGGTTTGCAATTATCTTGGGCTGAATTTCCAAATATTTTATTTTTTCCTATTTAAAACAACCTAGCACTCGAACCCGTAGAAACCAAGAATACTTATGAAAAAATCCTTTCGACCCTTGCGGTGTTTACTGACAACGAAAATGGCGGTTCCGCGGGGGAAAAACGTCTATCTAAAAATCGTTTTAAAAAAGTAATACAAATAAAAAAAGGAATAATTAATCAGAGTGATTTTGATTTCTATTGATTAGCTTTTAGAGAGCAAGAAATGTACAATAACAATTTGAGCAAACTAAGGAAATATATTTTTCCTACTAGTGGCAGCAAAATTACGCATTATTGAACTGTTTTTAGGCATGAAAGTTTAATTTCTCTGAGGTTTCAAGAAAACATTACAATACGCAGCAAAATACGATTTTGCTGCCTAGGCGGCAAAATCGTATTTTGCTGAGGATTTTTCCAGGCTAAGCCACGCCCACATTCCCCGCTACAAACAACCTTTTCTTTTATATATTATCTTTTACCTAAATTATTTGAACAATTTACCTTAAAAATATTACGAATTTATAAAAAAAAGGTTTATAAATACTTATTATAGAGTATAATTATAAAATAGAATAGAGTAAAAAGATAAAAAAGAAATAAAAAATAGTAGGTCTTACAATAATCATAAATAATTAAATTAGTGGCAACACTGCAGCTCGTCTATTATCATCATTTTGTTTTGTTTTTACTGTATTTCTGTCAATTCATTTTTTATAATTGTAACATTTGATATTGTTGCTTGTTTTTTTTTTAATTTGAATAGTTCAGTTAATAGTATTTGATAAGTAAGTAAGTATTATGAAATTAATATTATTTATAGGAAACATTTTTCTGCCGCCAGTAGGAAAAATATTGTATGCAACAAGGCAGCAAAGGAAACATTTCTGTCTCATATTGATATATTGCCTCCCTCGGCTTCGCCTCGGCAGTCAATCAAATAAATTACCTGCCGAGGCGAAGCCGAGGCAGTTAATTTCCATAGCCTGACCTCGCCTCCGGCTCGGAGGCTAATTTAATCATTCGTCAGAAAAATTCCACTTTGCTGCCTAGTTACATAAATAACTATCTCTGCCTAGGCAGGGAAATATTTCCCTGCCTAGGCAGAGAAAGTAACAGTGTTTACCACTGCGTGTCATAACCTCTTATTTAGGCAAGAACAGTTTATACTATTATCTCTATCTTATAACATTATATATTATAGTTCAATAAGTAATATTTAATAAATAAACGTTTTAATAATAAAAAAAATTGTTTATATTTGTTAATTCTGTTAAATAAGTTCAATGATTAGTAGATCTTTAATTAAACAAAACCGGAGTCACTGGCTACACTGCAGCTTCATATCAAACATCCAACATTCATATTATTATTATTATTGAAGTCATTCTAGATTAGACTAGCTACTTTTCTTGATTTATCCTAGTTACTTTTTTTATTGTAAGCAATATAGAAGATATCTTAAATACTTTTAGTATTTTTATTAGTAAAAATATAAATGAATATTTTACATTGCGTGCATTATTCATTCAGAAGTTTTGTGTTATAAACGTGTGTTTTGTATTTTGTTGTTATAGATCCAGTTTGCTATTCACTTATTGGGAATATTCCAAACCTTATTTGATTTCTTTATGAACATTAATTTTAGTTAATACGTATGGAATTATCTTATTAATATAACATAGTAATTAACTATGTTATATTAATAAAGATGGTATGTTAGCAGTTTCATTTTTCTGCCGCCCGTAGATAAAATATTGCATGCAACAAGGCAGCAAAGTAAACATTTCTGCCTCGTTTATCCATTGCCTGCCGAGGCGAAGCCGAGGCTTAATTATTATAGCCTGTCCTCGCTTTCGGCTCGGAGGCTTATCTAATCACTCGTCAGTAAAATTCCATTTTGCTGCCTAGTTACATAAATAACTATTTCATTTTAATTATACAAAATATAGCTTGAACTTACACAAAAATCTAAACCAAATGCAGTTTTCTTGGCTTTGGCTTCATTGTAAATATTCTGACAACATCTTCACTGGATATGGTTTCAGGAAAAATACAGATATCACGAAAAATACAATTATTAAACTAATGTAAAAGTTTAGCGATCGGTAATACAACAAAAGTATGGCTCATATTCATATTATGTTTATGTATATCTAGCCTTTCCTTTTACAATTCTTGAAAATTTTCTTAGCTGATAAAATTTTTTGTACACTCAAAATTTTTGGGGGGGCTTAGCCCCCCCAAGCCCATACCTTCGGCCGCCTATGAAAATGACTCAACTTTAGAGGCTTATAACTCCATTTGAAGGTGTCCGGGTGGTAGAAATACCAGGGACCAGGGACCAGGCTACCATCTCCAGAGTGTCCTCTACAAGATAACATACTTTTTATTCGGTATGGTCTTCACATAAAAAGTAAGCGTGATAACAAGGTATCGAAAACACATTCTTTGCCACTATAGGGCGCTAAAGATGTCGGATCCAATAAAACCTATCTGCTTCACTTCAAGCCCTACAAGATAGGTTAGTTAGTTTATTTTAAGAGTTACATTAAGTCAGAAATATCGCCGGTACAAAAAATCCTGTAGTGAAATCAGACAACGTACATATTTCATATGAACACAAAAAAGTAAAAAAAAACTTTATGTCTAGTCTTTCTACAATTATTATACAGACAATTTGAGTTTTCTACATAGTAGGCGTAAAAAGTTTAATTGCGGCCTCGGACAATAAAATGATGGAATTATATGTTCCCTTCCTTTGTCTACAGTTTAACTTATAAATAGGGTGTGATCTCGTTTAGATCTTTATAGGGACTGTTATAGGCAGTATAATTAAGTGGACAAAGGAACCCCTTAATTATACTATCGTTTGAGGCCTCCAGTTTAGTATTAAGACTGCTTTCAGTAACACCAGAACAACGTAGTTCTTCTAAATAACTTCTAAAATATCTAAACATCAAACAGCACCTAACCTGGGCAGTTTCAACACCTAAGTCGACCATTTCTAAACAAAGCAAATATAAGATTCTAAACAAACATGCACGTGTTTTACTGATGCCTTTACTCGAAAAACAAAATTTTGAAATTTATAAACTAGTGATGCGGTGCATAAAGAACTCGCGTAGAAAAAAATGCTTACTCTTAAATCGGGCAGATTTGTTAACAGGAAAAAGTTTGCGGGGAAAACTTAAATAGTCTTAATCTACCTTGAAAAGACCTTAAAAATGCCATGTAACATGCTATATTATAAACATTAACTTTTTTTTTACAAACCTCCATTTCGGCCATATTTGCTTTCAAAATGCCGGCAAAGAATGAAAATTTTGAAGTATAATAATTCCATATTTTTTTATTACTCTTCAAGACCTTTAACACGATATACAACATGTCAAGCTGACTAACAACTTTTAGTTTTGTAATCCGCCATATTGATCGCCATCTTGAAAATATTTAGTGTGGAATTTCCAAAAAATAATTTTGATTTTTATGGTACGCGTGTCTGCCGAATTTCATTCAAATCTATCGATTTTTAGGCCAGTTATCGTTAGACAAACAAACACACAAACTTTTCAAAGCACGCAAATCTCTGATACGAAAAACGTCCTTTGCTCGTTAAATTATATTGAAAAATATAATTTAAAGGTACTTTAATAAATAAAATATAAAGGTACTTTGCATACAAGTTATATTTTTTTAATCAACTATCGTCTCTAAATATTATAACTGTCGACACTAATGTGATGATTTTATATACATGGTTTAAGTCCAAACCTCTTACCATATAAAGCATCCTATGCTAATAGGAACCTGGTTTGCCGATTTCGGTTCATCGAACCAAGTTCCAACCTGATGGAATTCGTCTCAAATTTGGCTCATTAACCTCCATACACAGGCGAACTTTACTCATGCGAACCGAAACCGGTGAACCAAGTTCCAATGTGTATACCCCACTCAACCCCAGTAAAAACATACAATATAGCACTTTTTACCTTTTTGTCCTTTATTCTCGTACATCTTTTGTGTGTTTTACGGTTTGTTGTTAAAATAATAACTAGGCATCGCGTGGCTCTATCATTGAAGCGAGCGTATAGTAATAAATATGTATTGAATATTGAAAAAATAGATAATCATGAATCATGATGAGTTGATAGATGATGGGTCTGGTTGTAGTACAGCGGCTAGTAGTGAGGGAACCACCCCGCATTCTTACTATTCCACTTTCCACACATCTCCATTTCAATATTTATAATTTCTATCTCTTTGCTACAAACAAACTACTGCATGTATCAAATTGAAATTTTGCATGCCTGTTTCAATTGTGCATTAGATGGTGTCTATGAAGTTTTATTAAAATCGTTACGTTAGAACGTAAGATATCGGTAAAAAGGTTGTTTTCTCTATTATAAACGTTTAGGTCCGCTTTAATAGTTTTAGCGATCTTTATTAAGTCATAGCGGTGTCGCTGTTGGTTTTAGTAAAAAATGTTATTTGAAAAAAATGTTCGTCTCATCGAATAGATGATAATAGAATCTTTTCCCGTCCTGAAATTCCAATTTAAATTTTGTACCTCTCGTTTACGCGAGCGTTGCGCGCGAACTCTTGGACGGATCACGCTGTCCAACGAACGTAGCCTGAGTATTAGTAAGAGGAACATGTATACCAAATTTCAACTAAATCGGTCAACTTTTACTCAAGTTATCGTCACACGCGTAAACGTTACTGACAGACAGACAGACAGACAGACAGACAGACAGACAGACAAGATGCATATTTCGTTGAATGTAAGAAGCTCGCTTACGCTCGCTTCAATAAAGCTTTATTAGTTTCTAAACAAATTATAAATAAATACAAAAAAAATCTTCTACATATTTTTTTTTTTTTTTTACAAACTTAAGTATTTACAAATATTACAATTTGATAATTTTTTGTTTTATTTCTTCTTAAAACCAGGCTCATTGTTGGGCGAAAGCCTCCCCCAAGCTTTGTAAGTAGACAAACTGGATGGTCCTTTTTCTGTCTTGACTAGCAGGGTTTTGTAAAGTATGTATTTTTATTAATTATGTTAAAATAAATATGTATAATTAATAAAAATACATACTTTACAAAACCCTGCTAGTCAAGACAGAAAAAGGACCATCCAGTTTGTCTACTTACAAAGCTACAAGATAATAATAATTCTACAACAGTAGGACTAACAAATTTAAGGTTTTACCACTTTCAGATAATATTTGTATAAAATAAGGACAGTTTTATTAAGTGACGTTAAAATTAAAAATGTCGACTTACCGACAATGTTAAGGTTGATAAAATATCCTTGGACTGGCACGGTGCTTATTTGACACTCGTATACACCGGCGTCCCTCTTCTGAACCCATTTGATCTGAAGAGTCCAATCATCGTCAAGAGGATGATGAAGCGCCATGAACCTCTGGTCCGAGGTGTAGGTGTATGTTGAAACCGTCAGGATGTGGATGTCTCTATGTCTTACCCAAGATACCTGCAACATTTATCAAATAGATACAATTATTATTTAAGCAAGCATGATCAGTACTTCGATGAATACACCGAGTGAAGTAGAATAGGGGAGTTTGCCTTACTATGGACAATGGACAGTTATGTAACTTAGGCACTGCCTATAAGCACGATTCTTGGGAAAAAGGATATTTTTTCTGTGATAGTACTTGCCAAAGTGGAGCCTGGCAACACTATTTTAGGTCACTTCCTGGCTTCCTTTAGTCACTTCCTACGTTCTTCAGCTACCATATCAGAGTTATCCGGCATAGTTGATTTTTTCAAAGTAACTTTACATCCCTTCCCTACATGTAAAGTATTACTTTAAAACCGTCATTTTGCATAACTATAAATAGGTTCTTTTCACATTCTATTATATTATTACCAGGACAGAGTTTACAGCAGAAATAACTGAGTTCAAAAACTAGTGTTTTTGAACAGAATTGCGTCTGATTCTAGGTAAATCTCGGTAAATCTCACTTCATCTAATTAATTATGTATTTTTGCTTGATTGTCCAGCATTGTAGGGATTGCGTTTACGGGAAAAACACCTCATAAGTTTCGTTGTCTTTATCGGAAGACAACAATAACATATTGGTGGACTTCATAGTGGCAGTACATTCTGTTCTCCACTATCACACAACTTACTACATTTTGTTCTGCCACAATCACTCAACCTAATACATTTAATTTTCGAAGTAATGCCAGCCACTTACGCTCACGGTCAAACTTTCCGTACAACACGCACTCTGGCGAGCCAATGTGGTACAGCAGTTAGACTGTGAGTAGGGTGGTTAGCAACATGCCGTACGTCAAGGACGTGTCGGATTCCTTGTGTACCTGACAAGTCTGATCGAGAGTGGGTCGGCCGTTCGTACCTATCACCCAACGACACCATATCCTATTCTTCCCAGAGCACTATTAATTGTTTAAAATAGATAATACCGTTCTGTCCGAATTTATAGAGGCATATCAAGAAAATGCCTGTGGGACTCAAGTCCCACAGACATACCAAGATGATGAAATAACATAATAATATAACATAATAGTGGAAAAATATAACATATTGGAATAATATAACATTATAGTAATTAGAAATTGTTTTAAATAATAGTTTAATATCTCCCGAAACTATATTCGAATAATACCTATATATATATTTATAATATACATATAAAATTAAAGTTTTGTCTGTACATTGGTCAGAATTGAACATGTTTTGGATACCTTTTCATTTTAGACATTCCAAAAACCGAACCCGGCCTCACTTTTTTCGTGTATGTATGTGTTTCTGTCACCCCAGTTCGACTTTATATAATAAATAAAATTAGTTTAATTGTCACATAAAACACATATAAATACAAACATAATATATAGCAAGCGCGAGGAAGAAAATTGATAGTTTATAAAGAATGCCCCAGATTAGTTCCCGAAGTGATACTGAGGTTGAGGTTGGGTCTCGTGTGAGACCGTGTGTGGGGTAAATCCAACCGCAAGATCCGACAGTGCTGTACAGCAAAGTTAGACCGTGAATGGTTTAAAGGATAAGTAACAGTTTCAAAATTATAAAATAACCTGAAGTATGTAACACTAAAGAATTAAACGGTATATATAATTCGTTTATCACAAGAATATTCAGTCGGTTCCTTTTTCAAAAGAGCTAACTCTATTGTGTGAAACGACCGACCATTTTTCTCTACTTCAATTCCATTATCATCAAGCTAGCTAAATTTAAACGACCCGAGTTAAAATTAAAAGAAAGTATTATACCTCTTATTCATGAAGACGGAGAGATTTTTCTTATAAAATTATTACATCTTGTATTATATAAGAGGAGACACCCCTTCCCATTTCAAAGTCTTATTGATCATGCTTAAAGGGAGAGAGGAAAAGCATCAATTATTGAAACGTTCTGAATTTAAATCACCTCATTTCAGAGTTTCTGTTAACTAAATCCATAATTCCAGTTATTCTCCGGTGAAAATGGTACTTTCTTGTTCAGTAATATAATTGAGATTGTTCGTGGTCAATTGAGTAGAGTGGGCTAATATCTATAATTCTGCATTGTTTACAACTTACATTCCACCCAGATAAACGCTTAGATATAATCATTATTATTGAATTATCGATTAAAAACGTATAAATATGTCAGTCTTAAGTTGAGTAGGAATAATATATTAAGGTAGTGGTGTTTTCACAGATAATAAGACAGTACGTCACATTATATTTTTATTTATAATACCCTAAAGTTTGCTAAAAATATTACTATGGCGTTATTGGGTGCACATAGTTTTGGTAATTTAAAAAAAATAAAAAATACATAAAATTACCCATCTTCCATTTTTTAGTATTATACGAAAGTCGAGTTTGATGGTTAACATACAAGAACATTATAACACTATTAGTGATTTTGTAAAATGAAATTTTTTGTAATTTTCACTTATTAAAATAATAACAATTTTGCTAATGACACTATTCGCAACTTTCTTTAAAATGATTCCTGCAGTGGGTTGAGAACGTCGGGATTCAAAAATAATCCTCCGAGAGATCTATGCTTATTAGATTATTGCCGCAGACAACAGAAGTATTAGCAACTCTTTTTAAGATCCCTGTAGGGGGTTTGAAACGTCAGAATTCATAGAATCTCCTTCGAGAGATCTATGCTTATTAGATTCTGGCCACAGAAAGCAGATGAAAGTATTAGCAACTGTTTTTAAGATCCCTGTAGGGGGTTTGAAACGTCAGAATTCATAGAATCTCCTTCGAGAGATCTATGCTTATTAGATTCTGGCCACAGAAAGCAGATGAAAGTATTAGCAACTCTTTTTAAGATCCCTGTAGGGGGTTTGAAACGTCAGAATTCAAAGATAATCCTCCGAGAGATCTATGCTTATTAGATTCTGGCCACAGAAAGCAGATGAAAGTATTAGCAACTCTTTTTAAGATCCCTGTAGGGGGTTTGAAACGTCAGAATTCATAGAATCTCCTCCGAGAGATCTACGCTTATTAGATTCTGGCCACAGACATTAGATGAAAGTATTAGCAACTCTTTTTAAGATCCCTGTAGTTGGTTTGGAACGTCAGGATTCATAGAATCTCCTTCGAGAGATCTATGCTTATTAGATTCTGGTCACAGACAGAAGTCAACGCAACAGAATCCACAGATATAATTTTAATACCCCGTATAGTTAAACAATTTGTACGAGACAAATTAAACGAGCCAAATTAACAAATGAAATACAAAAATTAGACATTTTGTTTTTATAATGTTAAATCAGTGTGCATTCCACAAATGCATAAAATAAAACCTGACCAGCTTGTTAAATCATTAAGTCAATAATAATAACTGTTTTATAAATTGAGTTGCTAAGTTGATTCGATGTGGTTCACCTATTACAAGTTCATCAAAATCTCAGGGGAATCAACTAATTTAGTTTAGTTATAAATGCAAATTTATCTAAACTAGATAACGCAAATGCATTCAACTGCTTTAGCATTCAGTCAGTTAATTTACACAGGGAAAAATATAATTTTGTTAGGTAGTAAAAGCTTGCAAACAATATAGTTGTGTATAAAGTCTAAATTATCTAAAAAAAAGTATAACACATTCTCGATCCCAACTTAAAATTACAAATCAAATAATAGCTAGACATTTTTCTTGGGAGGAGATGTTAAAATAAACATTAATAATATATTAAGTATAATAATTTACAAAGAAAAAAACAGAACAAGTATTTTTCAGCTTTCTTTAGTGTTAATAAATAATGGATAAAGAAGAAAAAATAAGTCAGAAACCTATAATTTTTACAGAAAAATACTTTGTAATAGCTTCAAAAGAAAAAAAAGTTTCATGAAATATGAGTCTACCATTCAAGGATATTTGTCCTGGATAAAAATCATTTGATTCCACTTGTGATATTGACAAATCCTCTTTTTATCCTGTATTGCAATCTTAAGAATTTAACAAGTATGTAGAATAAATCTATCTTAATACGGATATTGGGTGATCTCGGTTTCATGCTTCCCCGGCCTTATCACTGATACTATCGATAAATCAAGTTACGTAAATACCTTTTATCTACGATTGATACGAAATATAAACATTATATCTCTGTTTAGATGCGTAGAAAGTGATTATTTACGTACTTGTATTCATTGCGCATGCGCGTCTCATAGTTCTGAAGAATTCCTCTTCTTTACCACGCTAGCGCGGTAAAGAAGAGGAATTCTTCAGCTTTACGCACGATTAGCGAGTTTGTTTACATTTTAACAAAACTAATTTACTGCATGTTTAATTAAAGTAACTGTTTATATCGAGTTTTTAGTGAAAAACAATGAGTGATTTAAGTGATTATGACGAAAATGAGGAGAATAATACGCCTCCCGAAATAATTAATTCGGCACAAAATGCAACTAATGAATTAATATCATCTTTATCAAAAGAGAAATGCGAACTTACATACAAGAAGTTTATTAATTTTTTTCTGTATTTATTATTAAAATCCAACAATCGTAGATAACACAACTCGTGTGAAAACTGCACTTAGCTTTGCTCGTGTGGTTTTACTACCCTCGCTGTCGCTCGGGTGCAAGCTCCACACTCGCATGCAAAATGCTACTTTCCGCACTAGACGCGTAATGAACTATTATTTTTATTGTTTATTACAATTTTTTTATATATAAAAAGGCGCATCGGCCATAAGAAGGCTATTAGAACCACCCCTCAATCACGCGCCGTCTCCCCACATGGCGTGATAAGCCATATCTAGGCTGTGGAGGTAGACTTAACGCTCCCGCTTGGTATGCTTCGAATTTTTTTCCGCAGAATAAATTAAATTAGTATTGGAAAAATTTAAACAGAATACCATAATCTTTCTCTTAAACCCTTTATGTGTAATACCATAATAATATATCGTGCGATCTGACAATCATCGATTCCAAAACGTCTGTTCTAATATGTCTTTGAAGAAATAAAAATATAAATAAACTTAACTTTCTTATTGTATATTACAGTAGAAGTTAAAAGCTACTTTCTACAGATAGAGTGATGTTTGAACCAATAAACACATTTATATATTTAATACACAACATGAAAAAATACAGTGAGATAAAAACAAAACTTGACATACCAAAAGTCAATACTGAAGAAGGAAGAAAACACTCTAGAGGCGACAGAGAGCCTGCATGGAGATTGGAGATATCACCGAAGTAGATATCTCCAGGATGCTTGTGTCGCCTCTAGATTACACTTATGTCAGATATTTTAATATTAATACTAAGATTAGGGAAACAAGATTAGTCGCATAAATACACCTACAAGAAACGGAAATAATATCCGGATAAATTTTGTTTTGACGTTGGATTCCCTTATATCGGTGTATTTCAGTTGTTCTAATAAATTGATTCAACAAAGTAATATTAACAGTTTTATGTACACACCGCTATTGTATTTACACTTCTATAAACAGCAGAGATTATATTCGCTCTTCTGTATATATAAGTAACAATATCCCTTTGTCTTATCAGTTAATTAGAGTAAGAAATATAATCACTTCTAAACATAGGAGTGATTCCTCAGTCAAATGAACTTTGGAACGAAGGAAAATCACTCATCTGAATATAAATGTGTCCATATCCCTCTGTCTTAATAGGTAAGTAGAGTAAACTTTATTTTCTATAGTATAAGATTATACTTTACTTTTTAGTGAAAAATTATATTTCATCAGCTAAATAACTTCTCGGCTTTTTTAAAACAGTGTAGAACTCGTAGGTCTTTTAAACAAGTCTTAACAAGCTCTACTAAATCTCTGTAGTAATACATAAGTTTATATTATAATGTCTTACCTTGTAAAAGGTTGTTGTCCGTTAGATGTAAGAATTAGACTTCATTTTAAGCAAAAGTGATGCTTAATAACAAGGATAGTTGATTTATAAACACAATTTAAAGCCCTAAACCGGACGCGCATTCGCAAACAGGGTTTGCAAACGTTTGCAATCGTTTGCAAACAACCACAAACAAGACGTCCACACCGGACGCGCATTCTTGACAAACAGGTGTTAGCAAACGTTTGTCCTTGTTCCCAGTTATTTTTCATTATTTTCTTGTACACTAAATCATCAAGTACTAAATAAAACTATATTGCACTTGCATTAACTTTGTAATATGGTTCTATCAAAACGCGGTATAAGCGCCGGCTTATTTACTATCATTGGCGAGTTAGTAAAACATGGCAATAGTAAAAGAAGACGAAGAGTCTGGATGTCAAATAAAATTCTCCTCGATCATCCCTGATTTTAGATTATTATTTCTACAAAAATAAAACGCCAAAACATATGAAAATTTTATTTAAATAGAAATCTGTTCTTTTGATGGAAAAAAGATAAATATCAATGTAATATTACGTCTTATGAGGACCCATAGGAGGCTCGGGCCCATAGGCCTGTACCTTAAGTAATAAGCTTGGAAGCAATATAATTATTTTAAAACATAGTATGACTCATTTTTGGACTTTTATGTCATATATATTTATCTATTTATCCGGTTATTTTTAATCTTGGATTTACATAATCTCATCTCTAGTTTCAATCACTATTTATTAATTAGTATATATTATTAATTATAATATAGTTATTTGATGCTATAGTCATAAATAATACGAATGAAAAAAATATACATTTCCCGGATTAATTTTATACAAATAGAAATCTGTTCTTTTGGTGAAAAAAGGATAAATATTCCCCCATAGGAGACATAAAGCCCATAAAAGGCTCGTGCCCGTAGGCTTATGCCTATAGTAATAAGCTTGGAAGCAATATAAAATTATTTAAACAAATAGTATGGCGCATTTTTGAACTTATATGTCACCTCATCTATATATTTATCTATTTAATTCCGGTATTTTAATCTTGGATTTACATAAACTCATCTCTAGTTTCAATTACTATTTATTAATTAGAATATATTATTAGTTATTATAAAGTTATTTGATGCTAGTCACAAATAATACGAAAGAAAAAAAAAAAATCTTTCTTGGCTTTCCATGTCCAAACATAGGCTGTTTGCGAATGCTCAAGGAGTTTGCTCAAAAAGCATCCACACCAAACGCGCACAAACAGCAAACATCCTTTGATGTACCGACTCTACCCGGAGCACCCGCGAACACAAATTAGCAATCGTTCGTGCGCGCGGTGCCGTCCACACCGGCCGCGCATCCCTGTTTGCAAACGTTTGCAAACACGATGCGCGGCCGGTGTGGACGGGGCTTAAGATTTATGAATTAAGAATAATCACTGATTCTACTTTAAAAAAAAAAATCAATTACATAAACAACACACAACTGTTGGAAATTTTTGCATTTGAAAAACTAAAAAAACAAAATTTGAATTATTTGTTATTTCTAAAGTAATAATGTAAATGATTCTAAAGTAATATAACTATAAATGATGAAATAATAAACACGTTATTTCAAAAGTTTGCAAAACATTAATAAAAGAAACGACGCATTCAAATGAAATATTGAAATGACGCGTAGGGGTTATGAAATACACGTCATTGAAAATCAACAGCTGATTTATTACATTTAAACAGTGTTACCAACTTACAAAATTACATATACACCATTAAACATAAAAATATAACATTACGAGTCATTTCGAATACGAAAAGATTATATAAATTAAACATTAGTTTTCTTTATATTATAATATATATATATATTTTTCCCCCCCTAACATTGATTTATAAATTTTGTGATTTACTTGTTAAGTCGATATTTCCATTAAACATTTATAAACAGAATACATAAATAAAGAAAAGTTTAAAGTATTCTCAGTAACACTGAATGTATATGTAACGAACGATATGTAAATAATAACAATTAGGTATTATTTAGGTTTATTTTGTTTTATTATAGGTAACTTTGAACCAATTAAGATCTAATAAAATATTTAATTACGTGTATTGACGATTCTGAAAATACACAAATTATGAATTTTAAACAATTCTAAAAAGATCACGATCATTATCTTTTATTCTCTTTATGTATGCTATAGTTAATATATACTACTCGTACAGTATAATGTCTTTCTAGTAAAACAAAAGGAACAGATGTTCAGCGATAAGTTTATATTCAAGGAAAGGCGAGGTAATTTAAAAGGGGAAACAATAAACTTTCCGTTTCGATCCGTGTTTAGCAATAAAACCGAATAGGGTGTGAGGATTAGGTAAATAAACAAGCCTAGTAAAGAAAGCTTAAATAATCTTTGGGCCCTGAACTATCAACACAGTAAACATATTAATAAATAAAAAGAATCATCAATAAAGTCGAAAAATCTTTATAAATAAATTACTCTAGTATTTATAATTACTAACTAGTTAAATAAAATAAAACATTTTAGTAGATGAATATATATCATAACTTTGATCCGACATAAAATTACAAATGTCGAATTACTGAATAGGCAGATTTAGACACCTGCCTACGGACCTCAAGAACGGTTCTTTTTAGGTTTCTGTACGAAGTTCGAAAAGAATCCTTATATTATTATATCGGCTTTGTCAGTCTGCCCGTTGGCATATTTCAATTAATAAACTAGTATAGCTAGGAACATGAAATTCCGCACACAGGTGCATCTCAGCATTTCTGACAACTGGACACTTTTTTGATTTTTCACACTTAATATTTTCAAGATGGTGGCTAATATGGCGGGCGACTAAAAAAAAGTTTTTAGTCACCGTGACATGTTATACATCAATTTAAAGGTCTTGAAGTGTAGAAAAAGAATATGCAACTATTAAAATTTTACACTTTATAATTTTAACTTGATCGTACAGAAACCGGCGATTATCGCCTCACGTACTGACGTGAAGCGCGCCTGACTTGTTTATTTTTATATTTATTGTAGTGTTATAAATAAATTACCCCCAATTAGACGCTAGGTCCTAAAGAAGTAGTTTTCTTAAGAATCATCAGCCATAAATAGGCTATTAGCGCCATGCCTCATTCACTCGGCGTCTTCTCAAATGAAACCTAAAACTATATGGACTGCTCCTCTATCCTTGGCCCTTACCAGCAAAACCCAGATGTTTGTCAACGAGAGAGCAAGAAAAAGCCTAAACTATGTACACAGAAACTAAAGCTAAGTATAGACAAACTAAAAATCTACGCTAATGGCTACTCCACAGCCTTGGCATTCAATTAACAGAGCCCAGGAAGCCCACCTAGCGGGGGAAACAAATTACCAAAGCAGGCGAAGGTGAAGCCAATGCGGAGCCTAAACTATTTACAAAATAAATAAATAAATACCTAAAGCTACGACGACGGCTCTGACATCCTGGACTTCGATCAGCAAAGCCCGAGAACTAGTCAACGCACGGGGGAAACAATTTACCATTAAAGACAAAGGCGGAGAGCCTAGGACAGACCTAACTATATGAATAAATAAATATATAACTAAACTTAATGATGGCTTCCAAGTCCCAGGATTCGGCCTCCAAAGCCCAGGGTGCCCGCCAAACGGGGAAAACAAATGACCGTTTCAGGTATACTTGGCGTCATTACTAAACTAACTATATAAAAATAAATAAACGAACAAACAAAATATATTAATAATTACACGTAAAAAGGACCCCTCCTCTTTAGGGTTCAGACCACCGAATTCGAGTTTGCTCACCGAGGGCTTCAAGGTTCACATATATAGTTAACATTATATTCATGAAAGCCGGGGGAGATGTCGTCACTGCATGTTTTCTCCCTCCCTTTATTCCTTGTGCGCTTGCGCAGCGCCAACGTTACGTCAGGGATATAAACATAGCCGAATATATTATTCAAATATAATACTAACTTTCTAAAAGGACGGCTTCACAATGAAAAACAAATGTATATTTAATATTTAAAATTTAAATGGATGACACGAAAAATTTAACTGATTGAAAAAAATGTATAAACAAGAGGTAAGAGAAATGGAAAGTTTCATTTAGGTAAGAGTCAAAATTGGGATGAAACCAACTTTTACTAAATCTTAAGCACGTCAAAAAATGCATGCTATGAACCTTATTTTTGGATTTCGGTAAAGTGTAACTCTAAGAGCAAATAAGCTTAAAGTTGTGTAACCGAGAACTGCTGGTATCTATAGAGGTTTCACGATGTACTAAGAACTTATTGTAATTACTGAACTAAAAAATATAGACTTTTCACTAAACCGATGACATGTAGCTTGATACAGGCACAAAAAATGACCCCTTTAATCTTGATCCCTACAAGTGTTATTCTTAATAGAACTATAATCTATCTACCTCTAATTAGATTCATTACTTGTTTCATAATTATTAAGGAATATAAGTGGAAGAGCAGAATATGTAGATTCAAATACATTTGTCCCAACCTACCTATTTGTACCATTCCTTTACATCGTCCCACGAATCGTTCGGGAATCGTATAGGACGTTGTATGCGCAGGCGCAGGAACTTACTTTGTACTGTGATAAAATCATTGTAAGGTTGGAATAGGTTCGATACTTTAACTTCAAACCGTAATAAAAACATTCCAGTAAACCTAACTGATAGGGAACCTTCCTGATGACATGTGTGACAATTGACAATTACACAAATCGTACACATACTTGGTTTGCACAAACGATTCGCAAACTATCAACGCGTAGGTTGGAACAGTTTGGAGGACGGTACAAACTCAGTGCCAAAGCTGGTTAGAACGGCTTTTATCCAATGAATATAGGTAGAAACACAGTGGAGCCTAGCTGGTCGCTTACTCACATACTTGCTTACAGGCTGGAAACATTGAGCCGTGCTTCTTTACGGGCATGAACATGAACATAGTGGAGCCTGGCAGGTTACCTAGTTGGGTGCAGTAAGCATAGCAGCAAGCTTAATCAACTCCTACCCCGATTGTTATATAGCTCTATGCGTAGTAGATTGGAGAGGAGCACCAGCGCTTTAATAGCAGTGTGTGATATATATATATATATATATATATATATATATATATATATATATATATATATATATATATATATATATATATATATAAAGAAAGAAAGGAAGGAAAGAAAGAAAGAAACCATTTATTCAATGTTAGTATTGTTTACAGGGTTTACAATGTTTTTTCTTCTTCTTTTTTTGTTATACTAACATAGAAATCGGCCATAGCCGTAGATGACCAATGGGTCGTTATTTCTCGATTGAATGTAACCGAGGCATTGTTCTATTTCATTTATTCCTAAACATTCAGGTACATTTTTTTCTTATATAATATATAACTCAACATTGACATATATATCTATATATATATATATATATATATATATATATATATATATATATATATATATATATATATATATATATATATATATATATATATATATATATATATATATATTACTGGTTTATTGGCGGTATGAGAGCACGCTCGTCTCTGATAAGTCCTATATCTGATCTTCTTGATCTAGTATAGGTCCAGAGTTGGGTGGGCCCCTGATGAGTCGGACGCGACGAAACGATGCAGGACATGGCGTAATGCCGAGCCAACATCTTAATGACGGAATGTCTGATGTTGGAACAGTTCCTATGTGTCACGCTTGCGTGGCACATCCCTTGGTGTCTCTCACAAATTGTGTAGCCTATTGCAGTGTGCAAAAACACGGTATTACATTGCTGATATATATATATATATATATATATATATATATATATATATATATATATATATATATATATATATATATATATATATATATATATATATCCGAATCTGAAGTCAAAATTTCTTCTATACGTACAGTTTTCCAAGAAAATGCGCCCAAAAGTTCGGAAAAAGGGGATTTCGACCCTATTTTTAGCCCCCAAAAAATGTGTAAAAAAGGTACTTCTTTAGATTGTAACTCCCCTGTTATTCTTTAGTATATAAATGACTGAGTAAATAACTATTATGACGAAGGAATGTTTAGTCCAATGTACTTTGGGACAAAGGAATGTCACCTTTCTGTTTTTATAAGGGGAGTAACAGTCTAAAGAAGAAGATTCCGTACAACTTCTATAGATTGTTACTCCCCTCTTATTTTCTTATAAGGGGAGTAACAATCTATAGAAGTGCAAAAAAAAGATTTTTATATTGGGCGTTTGAATATCTAAAAACCACGAAGAACAAGAATCTATAGTAAAAAAATCTGCTGACCTTACTTTTTTAAGAAAATTGAAAAGTAAGAAACAAAAAATCAATTTTTCCTTGTATTGAGTCTTAGTATTTCTATTCTTTTTCAGTTATATAACAAATGTTTTGTGATATTTTTCTTATTTTTACTGACATATTCTAAATTAAAATTTATATGACCGAGGGGGGAGGGCGCACAAGAAACAGTTGGGGGGAGGGGGAATATTGTATTTTAGCATTTCATTTTTAATTGAAAAAAGTACATACAAGTTGTGGTTTTGCTTTTTTTATCTTAAAAAAGGAAGGTCAGCAGATTTTATTTTTACTTTAGATTCGTGTTCTTCATGGTTAGAAAACATTCAAACGCCCAATATATATTTTTTTTACAACATTTGCTTGGGCAAAGAATTGGGTCAAAAACACAATTTTTCCGAACTTTAGGCACATTTTCCGGGAAAACCCTACATATATGAGAAATTTTGACTTCAGATTTGGATTAATAACTATTAACAATTCATTTAAGGGCACTTTCCTTTTAATTTCCAATTTAACAAATTTACTGTGGTATTTATTGAAAAAGGTGAATTTAAATTGTATACCAAAATTTAAAAGTTAACGGGGGAATAAAAACCTGTGTTCTCACAGGGTCTGGTAATAAGACGTATGCTTTAGAAAACATAAAATATTTTACTAAGTATTTGTATGTAGTTCCGTTAGATTATTTATCCTATTTTTTTTTAATAAAAAAACGAGTATTGAAACTAAGTGCAGTGTATTTGGTGTATATGTTTCAAACAGGTGTTTTTATGCTCATTGATCCTATTTATATATTGATACGTCTGCATCGAACCCTTGAATTTAAATTAATTTTTTTACTAAACTGAACAATTCAAATGTAACTTTTTTTTACGGAAGAGAACAAGATACTAAACCTGAACAAGCTACAATGTGTGTGTGGTCCACTACATGCTAGGTAACCAGCTAGGTAACATGCGACCTACCCTGCTACCAACCAGGCCCCACTGTGTGTGTGGTCCACTACATGCTAGGTAACCAGCTAGGTAACACGTGACCTGCCCTGCTACCAACCATGCTGCATTGTGTAAAGGCCCCTATACACGGTCAAAATGTTTGCGCAAACCTCATGTTTGGGCAAACATTTTGACCGTGTATGGGGCTGTTTGATGTTTGCGCAAAATGTTTAATCGTGTATGGGGTCTTAAGGTAAGACCGTGATATCCCACGGACAGCTCTCTGCGCTATTAGAACAAATCTATAATGTCTTCGTTACGAAAATAACAATTAAAAACTAAGTAATGATAATATGCCACTTGTTTTCATTTTAGAAATTATGGTTATCTTTAGTACCTAGTACAAGTATAAAACAAACACGAATTGTCTTTTTTTTGCAAGTAAGTCAAGGGATTATTTTATCATACATACATTTTGAGCTATGGAATAAAAGTTGAACAGTTAGAAAACTGTAAAGCCTCTTATATTACAGAATTTTCTGAAGCAAGATAATAAACGTGAATTACATTCTGTTAGCTGTCTTACATTCTGTTTGAGTTTACAGACTTAAATAAGCAAGTCGCATCAATCCAGGGGAAATAAAAAACTTTGAAAGCAATAAACTAATTCGAGAATTTTACATCATTTCAAAATATCGCCTCTTGGGAATTTATAGGAATCTGGCCATCACGCCAGAACATTTCCCTTTATCTAAATTAATCTTTTTTAAGGAAAAAATAACTTTTACCGGTTCAAGTCAGAAGTTCACCTTGGAAGAAAGTTGGAGCTAAGCCAAGAAAATTTTAGAACTTTCAAAGTTGTAAACATTTAGGCAACTCAAAAGTCATTAACTTGACTTTTGAACTTTTAATCTAGTCGTTTAGTTGAAGAGTTTAAAGTTAAGTCGAGCCTAAGTCTTTGGGTTCGCAACATTTCACGTTGAATCTTCTTTAGATATTTCTACTTGAAGCAGTCTTACATTGATTAGCTTCAATTATACCGATTAATTCAAGCGATCCGAAACGAGCTCCGAGCTCCTTTTGTATCTCGAAATAAAGGACTTAGTGCTAAGTTCACTTGTATTCTTTTTCATTTTAGTTGTAATCGCGTGTCCCTTGGATAAGTGTGACATTTTTGTGAGATTACACTAAAAAAAAGACAATGTTATTAATATTTTTGTTCCTATAAATTTATAGGAATAGTTTTGCCACATTAAACAAGAATTTAATCTACTCCGTAGGATTTTATAACTAACTAACTCTCTCTGTGAAGCAACAGCCCGTGGAGGGCCTAGGCCTGTCAAAGGGCTTCAACTTTGTATGGGAGGATACAACTATATATGGGGGGATAAAACTATATATTGGGGGATACAACTATATATGGGGGGATACAACTATACATGGGGGGATGCAAATATATATGGGGGGGGATACAACTATACATGGGGGGATACAACTATACATGGGGGGGGGGGATATAAATATATATGGACGGATACAACGGTCCAGAAATTTAACCCAGAATAGCGGCCACCCATACAAATGGTGACCAAGCCCGATGCTGCTTAACTATATTAATAGGGCAGCCCGGATTTTATACCAAGCAAAAAGGTAATGGAGAAAGAGATACAACGATACAAAAAATATCCAACTAACATTATTTCCTATACGGTGATCCAAAAGTTCGGAAACGGGTTAATATCTCCGGTTATAATTGAGACGTTCAAAACCAGAACGGACCATCCCTCTATAGTCCTGAATTCCCTGTTTGCGGGTATCTTTACTATTAAACTACTTTTTTGGTGGGTAATCATTTTTTCCAGAAGTGGAAGCAAAACGTCGGACTTCAACCACTTCGTGACACGGATTTATTTCACTGCAAAACCAAGCTGTCTATTATGAAATGTATATTGTTAACAGCTAATTAAAGAAGTCGTAATTCCATCGATAAAAATATTCAAGTGACAACTGAACCAAGAATTAAGCTGGACAGGCTATACATTGAAATATACATTGCAGACAGGTGATTGCAGACGTCGCATTTCTTTATCTTTAATCCTGTCATGTAATTCTATTGATAGATTGAAATCTATAACATATGACAGCACAAAGCCAATACTGATAGGTTCACAGGACCCAACAATAGGTATATTCCATATATCGCCTATGAGACTGACAGATTCAGTTAACAATGCCAAACACGTTATGGGGAAGGGGAGGGGGTGGACCAATAAACTGATAGATTAAGCAAACAAATCAATAACTCAGGCAAACAAAACCCAAAACCAATGAGATTGGACACAATTGAACAAATCTTGGCATTTACCGGGTGGATGAATAATATAGAAATGTGCTAAATAGTTTTATATCTTTAATTTCTCATATACCAAGTGTGTATGTATAAAGAGAACAGTATTTTGATATTTGGGTGGAATTGCACGATTAAAAGATTGACAATTAAATTAAACAAAACTAAAATAATAATAATAATAAGTAAATACAGTAATTTTTCTATCAAGCGACGAATATTTAAGAATGGGGGAAAACATAAATACAATAAATAATGACTAAATAATTTTTATCTCATTAAATTATACTCACTTTTAAATTCTAATTTATTTTAACGTAACACCTTCTGATTCACGATAAAAGAAAGAAAAATGTAATTAAAATATATGTATATATATTTTATATCATTACTTTTACCTGAATACAAGTGCAAAAAACATTTTATATATAATTTTGTTATTATAAAGTAGGAATGGGGTAGGTTAGGTTAGAAGCGTAATCACAGGACATGAATGTTGCAGTGGAATTAAAAACAAACCAAAAACCCCAGGGTGTGGAGCGAGACGGTAGAGAATTATTTTTAACTCGATTTTAAGATGAGGCTGGTTCACTTTATTTTGAAAAAAAAAAGAAAAACACCTTCATAAGAGCCAAAATTAAAATTTAAATCATTTTGGATACAACCAAACCTTCCTTGCTTCCCTCAGAATTGTGTACACACTCACACAACTATACATATATATTATTTATGTGTGCCTGTGTGTAAGTTAAATATATATATATATATATATATATATATATATATATATATATATATATATATATATATATATGTATATATATATATATATATATATATATATATATATATATATATATATATATATATATATATATATATATATATATATATATATATATATATATATATATATATATATATATATATATATATATATATATATATATATATATTTAACTTACATAC
Organism: Gerris lacustris; assembly: GCA_951217055.1. NCBI lineage: Eukaryota > Metazoa > Arthropoda > Insecta > Hemiptera > Gerridae > Gerris > Gerris lacustris. The sequence goes on from OX578285.1 coordinate 61,218,411, forward strand.
CGGCACACATAAATATTATATGCATAGTTGTGTGAGTGTGTACACAATTCTGAGGGAAGCAATATGTATGTATATGCTGGTAAAATAATTAAAAAGAATTTTAACCATTCCTCTAATTTCGTATCTTTTATCATTTTTTTAAATTTCTTTTTTTTGTTTATTAAAATCGTTCCTATGACATTTAGACGTGTTTCCTTTTATATAACATATAATTGGAATTCTAAAAAAAAGAGATATACAAATAAAAATAATTAAAATAATAACAAAAGTATACAATATTTAATTTAAATATATGTATACATTCATGTATTCAGCAATGTCATACCGTGTTTGCACACTGCAGTAAGCTACACAATTTGTGTAACTGACAGACACCAAGGGATGTATTACGCAAGCGTGGCACATAGGAAATGTTCCAACATCAGACATTAAGTCGTTAGGTTGGCTCGGCATTGCGCCATGTCCTGCATCGTTTCGTCGCACCCGACTCATCAGGGGCCCGACGATGCCCACCTAACTCAGGACCTATACCAGATCAAGAAGATCAGATATAGGGCTTATCAGAGACGAGCGTGCTCTACTACTCGTCGGGCCCCTGATGAGTCGGATGCGACGAAACGATGCAAGACATGGCGCAATGCCGAGCCAACATCTTAACGACGTAATGGCTAATTTTGGAACAGTTACTATGTGCCACGCTTGTGTGATACATCTCTTAAGTGTCTCTCAGTTACACAAATTGTGTAATTCATGTTTTCATGTGACACATGTTACGTCATTTTGAATTTTTTAATCATAATTACTTAATCAAGTAACCCAGTAAAAAGTGACCTATTTATTTATTCATTTTATTCTTCTGATTATAAAAATAAAAAATGTATACCTAGGTATATGTATATTACCTTGATGCAAAATACCAGTTACTAGCAGAGGAAAGGATGATATGATGATGAGATCCGAGATTTAGTAAATATCGCCACAGAATCACCCCAATATCCCTAGTAGAATCAATTCAGCGGTGATAATGATGATCATACTGGTGATAGTGTGTGAAAATACATTTATCTACTAGATCTCCTTATATTATCCCGTTCTCTGCTATAAACTGAAATCCTACATCAAGGTATTTCGACTCAACGCATAAAGGTCGATTTGCACACATCAGTGACGGCACAGTACCGTGACCGTTCCGTGATCCCACCGACGAGGTTCAACATATTCTTTTAGGAATTCGAAGAGTGCTGTTTTGCACTCTCCCTGCACGTTGCCGTGATAGAGTAAAAAGTGCTGTCGCCGACACCGAACAATTAAATTTCTTTAAAAAAAATAATAATCTGCTTTCACGGCCCTAAAATTCTATAGTTTTCGGTAAAGACATCAATAGCGAAAAACTAATAGAGTTACTAAGCAACTATCCCGTGTTGCTTGATCTCTCTGACACGGAGTTCAAGAATGCTACATTGAGTAAACATGAATAGAAATGAAAAAAAAAAAACAAAAAAAAAACTAGAAAAGTAATACAGGTATACTTCTTTCTTTTTTAAATAATATTGAATGCCATTAAACTAGGTAAAAAATTCCTTGAATTATAACTAACATTTTTTTGTATGAAGGTATTTGATAACAAAGCGAGACCCCCTAGCTTGAGAAGTAAGGTATTTAGTATATTTTTAGGTATTTAAAAATGTCTGTGCAACGAAAAGAATTTGTCGTCGCGTTTCCACCATGCAAATGTAAATTTGATGTAGTGTCGGAAGCCCACTGCTCAAATCCAATTGCTAAGTAACGTAATTATACGTAATTCTATCCAAGTCTAAATTTTTGAGACAAAATCAAGAGGTCTTTCTCCGAGAACTTCACCATATTCGGCCACTAAAAGTGCACTCACTGACACACAACGGATGAAACACTGACTAAGGGTACGAACACAGAGAATCCTAGCTGGTCGCTTACTCGCACACTCGTTTACAAGCCGGAAAAATTGACCCATGCTTCTTTATGGGGACGAACACAGTGGAGCCTGGCAGGTTACCTGGTTGGGTGCAGCAAGCTAGAAGAATTCCTACCTCGATTGTTACATAGCTCTATGCGTAGTAGATTGGCCTCGAGTGTGGGCGCTGAACCTAAAAACAAGCTGCAATGTGTGTATGGCCCGCTACATACTAGGTAAACAGCTAGGTAACATGCGACCTGTCCTGTTACCAACCAGGCTCCACTGTGTATGGAGGTGTAGAAAAAGTGTTAAAGCGCCAGCATTCGAGGCCAATCTACTTCCCATAGAGCTATGTAACAATCGGGGTAGGAATTGTTCAAGCTTCCTGCTATGCTTACTGCACCCAACCAGGTAACCTGCCAGGCTCCACTGTCTTCATGCCCGTAAAGAAGCACGGGTCAATTTTTCCAGCCTGTAAGCGAGTATGCAACCAGCTAGGCTCCACTGTGTTTCTACCAAGTAACCAGCTATAACACGCGACCTGCCCTGCTACCAACCAGGCGCCACTGTGTAGGTACCCTAAGGATACGAACACTGTGGAGCCTAGCTGGTCGCTTACTCGCATACTCGCTTACAAGCCGGAAAAATTGACCCGTGGTTCATTATGGGGACGAACACTGTGGTGCCTGGCAGGTTACCTGGTTGGGTGCAGCAAGCTAGAAGAATTCCTACCTTGATTGTTACATAGCTCTATGCGTAGTAGATTGGCCTCGAGTGTGGGCGCTGAACCTAAAAACAAGCTGCAATGTGTGTATGGCCCGCTACATGCTAGGTAACATGCGACCAGCCCTGTTACCAACCGGGCCACTTCCACTGTGTACGTTCGTGTAAAAAAAGAGCTATGTAACAATCGAGGTAGGAATTGTTCAAGCTTCCTGCTATGCTTAAAGCACCCAACCAGATAACCTGCCAGGCTCCACTGTGTTCATGCCCGTAAAGAAGCACGGGTCCATTTTTCCAGCCTGTAAGCGAGTATGCGAGAAAGCGATCAGCTAGGCTCCACTGTGTTCGTACCCTAATGCAAATAGGAAACAACATGAGATCATGGCCCCCCGTCACTGATGTGTGTAAATCGACCTTAACCCATTCCTTTATAATTTGTAATTTCGGGTCAGATAATGGCGATGATTAAAGTTAAAATTGGATGGTAACTGGAAGGAGGCAATCAGCAGCAGGGAAAACTAAAGAAATAACTTTTTTACTTAAAGATGCAAGCACCGGTCACTGTTTTTCGAATAACATTAATTTTTACCTAACATCATGTTATATTATAAAACAGTCAGAGCATATTTTAAGGAATTTTTACTGGGCGACAAACTAGGACGTTCCGGAGGTCTGGGCGTAAGGATATGGTCCCCCGGAAAATTTTTGAAAATTTAAAGCTTCAATACGCAACTTTAAGCTGTTTTTAACTAATTGAATCTCTTCTACATTTCTTTAGAAAAACAAAAGCCATAACTTTAAGGAAGAAAAAAATTATTTATTAAAATTTGAACAAATATGTTTTTTTACAATGTAACTTAACTAACTGAAGTGCTATTGTAATAAAAACTATTTTTATAAAGAGTTAAAAATTACAACTTATAGGCCAAACATACATATAAAATAATAAATTCGCAATGAAATTCGGCCCTTTTTTAGTTCTTGCTATATACTAATCTATGCGTTGTTCGATGTTAGTTGCTCTTACTATTTTTAAAGTACAGTAAATTTGCAGCAGCATAAGCCCAACTGCAGCTCTGTAAGTCCAATAGTTTCCGAGATATGGCACTTCAAAAATGGAAATTTGAAGTTTTGCTCTCGTTTCGCGCCAAATATCGGCATAAAAACGCTTACCTACGAGAAATGTCATAAGTAATGAAGTTGTAGTAAATTTAATTGGCTTCCTTTTAAGTACAAAATAAAATCTTTAGGCCCAGTAGTTCTGTTGCAATCGTAATAAGAATGGAAAATTGTACATAATCACTTCTAATAACAAGTTGTGACCACTTGACAACAATCACTAGCTCTAACATAGTGCATAACAAGCCGTTTAACACACTACACACACAAGTACACTATACACACTTACCAGAACAATTACACACCACCCTTACACTTAACACTTGGTCACACACAGTACACACCTTAGGACCACCGTTCCTAAGAACCGCAAGGTTTTAAATGGAACCTTGAGATTTTATATCACTATTGGTATTCTAAATAAATTGAATTACTATGATGCTAGCACAAACAACGGAATTAGTACCCCAGGTGGGAATGCCTCTGGCTAAATCCCACCCCGAGCAATCGGGCTGCCATATGGATTCTGGGGAGGGCAAACTAGCATTCGCTACAGCGGCTCACTTGGCTCCAACAACAAGTGAAGAAGAAGAAAGAGGAAAGACAGAGAGACTGCTCCTGGAAGATTTTAAAAGGAGGAAGAAGGTAGCCACACACCACCTAGAGAGAAAAAAGAGGCACCGCAAAGGGAGGAAGACGGTAGATCGGAGACCGAAAGGAGGATACTGGAGTATTTCCAGAAGAGGCAGTAGATAGCCACTCCACCTTAGAGGAGAGATGAGACAGCTAAAGGGAGTGATATTAGCACCCCAAAGCCTACTAGACCGGAAGGCATGGAGGACATCCAGGAGAAATCCCCCGTGAGAGCACACCTGGAAAAGACAAGACTAGAAGAATTAATGGAACTTCAAAGGTGCATGGCCCTAGTCGAAAAGATGAAGGCAGTAACCTGCAGGCAAAAAAATACTAGCACTGAGGTGAAAAACGGATTGGAACAGCTGGAAGAATCCCTTGAGGTGTCCTGAGGAAGTCTTGGCTAGAGGCGGAAAGGAGTCTCCAAGAGAAAGGTGCAGACCAGGGAGTTAAACCCAATGCAGCCTTATCGAAAAGGATCTTAGGTATCTCAAAGAAGAGGATGTTGTCCAGCCCCACAGATAAAGCACCTGGAAAACAAAAAAAAGGACCCGGAGGACGAGGAAAAAAGAGAAGATGTGAAGGAGGAATGGAGTGAGATCGTCTGCAAGAAAGAAAGACACCGGAGAAAGGATGGATGGAGGAACACCAAAACTGCATCAACATGGAACACCGGGGTATAACCCAGATGCACCAGGAAGACTACAAAAAACTCCTGCCTCCAACCAAAGAAAGAGAAGATAGAAGCAACTTAAACCAAGGTCGGAAGCACTCCTCATCAAACCACTGGTTGGGAAAACCTATGGGGAGGTCCTTAAAGAAATCCACAGGAAAGTGAAGCCCGAGGAGATATAAACTGAGTGCAAGACCTTCGATGAACCAGGTCTGGCAATGTAGGTCTTCGGAGATGCTTTAAGGAAAGCTTTAGGAGAGATGGCCTCAGTTCGATGCCTGGAACCAAGAGCTACATTAGAGATTAAAGACCTTGATAGCCTCACTACAGAAGAGGGAGTCCAGGAGGCTATTAATAAAGAGGTGCCAGAACCTACTGGCGGAACCTCCAGAGAGCAATGCGAGGTCTCCACTCTGAAGTAATGCGAAAGCGGTTCCGGAGTGGTTTTCTTTTGCCCCGGAGAGGGGCGAAATATAGCCAAGTTTAAAGATTCACCATAGTAGAATTTGTTCATCTATTACCCGCTTAATCGACCCACCAACAACAAAGAAAATTAAATTTACTACAACTTCTTTTCTAATGACTTTTCTCGTAGGTGAGAGATATTATGCCGATATTCGGCCTGAGAGCAAAACTTAAAATTTTCATTTTTTGAAAAAAATTGCCAATTTTTAAAGTGTCATATCTCGGTAACTGTTGGACGTACAGAGTTGCCGTTGGCCGTAAAAGGAAGCCAATTAAATTTACTACATCTTCATTTATTATGACTTTTCTCGTAGGTGAGAGGCATCATGCCAATATTCGGCCCAAAACGAGAGAAAATATTTAAAATTTTCATTTCTTGAAAAAATTGCCAATTTTTAAAGTGTCATGTCTCGGAAACTATTGGACTTACAGAGCTGCAGTTGGGCTTATGCTACTGCCAATTTACTGTACTTTAAAAATAGTAAGAGCAACTAACATCGAACAACGCATAGTTTAAAGCACGAGTTATAAAGCAAGAATTAAAGAAAAAAAAGGATTTGTTTTCAGTTTTTCACGTATTACGCATCTAGCACAGGTTTTTCGAAGCTTCATACTTAGAATCACACTAGCCTAACTGGTCAGAATAACATATCAGAAAATCAGAACTACATCAAGCTTTGCGAATTAAAGGTCTAATATGACATTCATCACATAATTTTTAAAAAATTTAAACAAAATTAGATCAGTAATTATGTGATAACATCACTTTACTTTCACGGATTTCTTATAACTAGTAACAAAAAACAATTTTGACTAATTGTAAACTTGGCACAGAGGCTAGAGCGCTTGCCGTGCGATAACGCAAGTTAAGCAGCCTCGAGCAGGGTCAGAAGATGGATGGGTGACCACTTCTGACCACAGCTCTGGGTTCGATTCCCGGACCGGGTCCCCCACTCAATGTCCATCCAGCATAGTTTAGACCACAGTAGTTAGTAGTTAGACCACATTTTCTCACGAGTGTGAAGATTTTGGTCCCTAAAGCCGCGTCCACACTATGCCGGCGGCTTTGCCGCCGGCAAAGCCGCCGGCAGAGCCGAACTGATGTAGACGTGATCATTGGCACGAGCCAACGGCAAAATTATGCCGCGCGGCATGCCAACAGGAATCGCTCGAGTGTCGGTCTCCAACAAATAGTCCACAGGCCACCATAAGAAGTAAGTCGCTGATTGATAAAGTTTTCTTACCTTATGGAATCGCTTATTTATGCCTTGTCCACCGATGAATTGGGTATGTGGCAACTGGGCGCTGGGCCATTTCTTTTTTGTTGACATGCCAAACTTGCCCTTCTGCGGGAACATTGAAAAGAGATAGATAAAGTTTTGATTTTCACAGGATCGTTTAATTAAATTATTTCAAAGACAGTGGTAAAGGTGGCCACCGATACGAGTGGGCCGTTTTCTTTTCAACGTCCCCGCAGAGCGATATGTTTGGGGCGGTGGCCACCCCAAACGAGTGGGCCGTTTTCTTTTCAACGTCCCCGCAGAGCGATATGTTTGGGGCGGTGGCCACCCCAAACGGCCCACTCTTATCGGTGGCCACCTTTACCACTGTTTTTGAAATAATTTAATTAAACGACCCTGTAAAAATCAAAACTTTATCTATCTCTTTTCAATGTTCCCGCAGAAGGGCAAGTTTGGCATGTCAACAAAAAAGAAATGGCCCAGCGCCCAGTTGCCATATACCCAATTCATCGGTGGACAAGGCATAAATAAGCGATTCCATAAGGTAAGAAAACTTTATCAATCAGCGACTCACTTCTTATGGTGGCCTGTGGACTAAAAGAAAGCCAATAGACAAAACTAGTGTGGACGTGCCGGCGGCATCTCGCGCGGCTTCAGTTGTCATTTAGACTGCCTGTAAGTCGCTTCGCTTATCATTTTTCACTTTTTTTTAACCCTAGCTAACTTTTTTAACTCTTATTTATATTTTAGCTCTTAAAATATTAAATATTATTATTAAATATTATTATATACTATTATTAAATATTAAATATATATTATAAAATATTATTATTATTTAAATATTAAAAATGTCGATGGAGTGGACGAAAGAAAAGGTTATAAATCTAATCGATTTATACCGGGATCGACCGGTATTATGGGACTGTCGTTTAAAGGAATTTAAAGACAGAAACAAAAGAACGGACGCGCTGATGGAAATTGCGATTAGTTTCAATGTAGAAAAAGAGGAAGTCGATCGAAATATAAAAAACTTAGTAAGCCATTTTTTACGTGAATTAAAAAAAGAAAGAGAAACTTCAAAGTCCTCCTCGGTGAACATTTCCGAACTGACTGAAAGCCAAAAGCCAATGCCAACACTAATGTGGACAGAGGTACAACCAGCGGCTTTGCCTATGCGGCTTTGCCGGCTGCATTGCCAACGTCTAGTGTGGACGCGGCTTAACCCGGGTTTTTTCGATGGGCCCACCTAAGTGGCCTGCGTCTTCGGGTGTAAAAGCCCCCGGAAATTAAAAAAAAATTGTAAACTTTTGATTTACCGTATAAAAAAACCTGCCGGCACTTCCTCTAGCCACTGGGCGACAAAACCTTAACACTGGGCGACACAAGTGTCGCCCAGTTAACATGTTAAAATATGCTCTGAAAACAGTTCATATGGAAAATGAACTGAGTGTGTTTATTTGGACAATGATGGGAAAAGAGTTCATTTGGACAATGAAAAAAAAAAACAAAAAAACTAATTAATACATTTGATTGATGTAATTACAGTGTTTCAAAATCTGGGGTGGACAAGAACTTTGGAAAAGAGGCTTATAAATTTATCGACAGAACAATAGCGTTGACATCGATTCGGGAGCAGGCAAGCGTAGATAGTTACGGTAACTAAACAAGAGGGAAGAAGCAAGGTGAGTCTAGGGTCAAATTAGCCCTCCACCCGTATCTACGGCCCTGTTGGAACTAATTAAATTATTAGTCTAATGAATAAACCTAAAGAGTAAACTCTATCGCTTTACTGACAAAGTATAATGAAGCTATTATTAGCTTATTACTAGTTGGAACTTCCTCAATTCGCTGACGTTTAATCAGTTCTAATGCCGTTGTTTGTATTAGATCCCGTTCAACACATTACATTATACGAAGGAGGGATCGGCTACTATAGTCTCATACTTGATGTGTTTATCAGCGAAACATGTCTCACCTCTCTAGGATTTCAACTAGACATGTTCAGTGTTAGGACACTGGTTTCAAGTAAGTGAAGCACTCGGCTATGCTGATCTCTTCTCTTTTATTGCTAGTTTAGATGTGATTAGAGATAGTTAAACTAGATATGTTCGTTGTTAGGATTCTGGTTTCAAGTAAGTGAAGCACTCGGCAATGCTGATGCTGATCCTTTCTTTTTTATTGTTAGTTTTGATGTGATTAGAGATGGTTAAAACTAAATATGTTCGGTGTTAGGACTCAGGTTTAAGTAAGTGAAGCAGTCGACTAGGTTATCTCTTCTCTTTTATTATCAATTTTATTTTTATAATTAACAGCCCTTCAATTCCAGGTATTGACTTGAGAAAGAAGACTATCATGAATAAAAGTAGATATATCATTGATTAATTAATCAAAGTATTGCAGAGAATCATATTTGCTGGAAATCCTGCCTGTTGCAAGCGGAGCTTTGAATTATAATAGAAGAATGTTCTACAGGATACCAACATGAAATTAATTAAACCCTTTCTACCTTTGACTACATACAATTCAATTCACATTTAATTGAATACTTAAACAAAATTCATCTGATTCATAAAAAGAGGAAAGAATGAGTTAAATTGACTCTATAATAATAAATCCAAATATAGATGGTAGATCATATTTAAATTTTATTACTAATACTCTACCAGAATTATTAGAAGATGTATCTTTAGCTGAAAGAAATTGTATAATCTTTCAGCATGATGGCGCACCGCCACATTATACTAGTGAGATAAGGAATTGTTTTAACACGCATTACTACTTATGGATTTTTATGTTTGGGGAAGATTTAAAGAAAAGGCGTATGAAAAGGAAGTTGACAGTGGGGATGAGTTGAGAGAAAGAATAAGAATTGCTATATTGCTCAAAAGAATAAGAATTGCTGTATTAAGACCCGTTTGGATTAAAGTAACTCAATTCTGACAAATGCGGCCCTTAATATGCTTCGAGCCGCAGGTTGAAGTCAAAAAATAAATTAAAAATGCTGCAAAGTACCCTATCAAAAGTCTGCAAGACAGTGAGACATTTTCACAAAACGCTTTTTGGTGTCGTTTTTTTTTTTTTTTTTTTTTTTTTTCTTTTATTGATAAAAATTCTGAAGAATACCTACACATAATTTTATATATGGATAATTAGGTATCTTAAAAGTAGTATCTAATGGCTTTCCTTTAATAAGAATATAAAAATAAACATTTGACATTACTTGTACAATGCGCAAAAATAATTATTTTATTTTAACTAGATGCGCCGTATATACGAATATTTAGTGATTTTTTGTTTCTAAAATTTGACGGAAAAGTTGGGTGCATATTATACACGAATATTTAATTTTCCTCAAATTTTAGGTTAAAATATAGCCTGGGTATTATACTCGAGTGCGTATAAATATAACCTGCGTATTATACTCAGGTGCGTATTTTACGCGAGATTTTACGGTATGTAAATAATAAAAATATGTTAAATATGTAAGGTATTCAGTTTATTATTTATCATATTCTTAAAGTTTATTATAAATTCAATTCGCAAACATTATATTAATAATTGGCAATATGAAATATGTATTAATAATAATGTAGTGCATAAAATAGAATGTGCTTTAAAATATCTAATAAAAGCGATATAATTATTTTTAATTTCGTAAAAGATAAATTAGTTATTTAAGATAAGTCTTTATGTTGGTTCATAATAATTAAAGAGGACTAGATAGTAAAGACAATGCAATTTACGAACTATTGTTCCACGTAAGAAGCAATCTTTTAACCTATTATCGCATATCGTATTAAACGAAATATGTATAAGTAAAGGGGGTTAAAAGAAGTGCGTGTTTAGTTGTCGAGATGCCAGTGTAGTTTGTAGTCGTAGAACTATAGACTGTTGTAATGTAAAGTGGACCCGATAACCGATGATTCCCGAGTGAGATTCGACTTCCTTCGGTCTTACAAAGCGAAGTGGGGGAGACCGCGAGCCTCAGCCCTGTCGGCCTACGACGAGGGTTCATGGCAAGCCCCTGTACTTTCCTGACTCCCTGTCTCTCGTATAAATGTTTTCGACTTTCTTCGGCCCTACGAAGCGTGGTAGGGGAAGGCACTACAGCTGGAGACTAGATTACAGACCTCCTATGCATTTCTAACTCCCTGTTATACTTTTCTGAGTTTTTAAGCTAAAAAGTAACATAACGTTTTTGACTTGTGTCCCATAGTCTAAACATGAAAATGTCAAAAACTGTAATTCATTATCATTGTGACAAGAGATAGGATATATTGTTACTGGTAATGCAGTAAGACGCAGAGCAAGAATATGTATACGATCTTCTATTTCCAATGCTATTTTGATACGCACAACAAGTGAAATAGAAACAATAAATCGCGGCCAATGAATGGAAAAGAAAAATTAAAAGTAAAAGCAACCCTTTATTAAATGCAAGGTGTCTCAGTAACGTTTAAACTCAAGTTTTAAAACTTTCCCTATGTGGATTTATAATTTTTACTTCCTCATAAGATACGTGTAGTATATACATATAAAAAGAAAGTATTGTGAAGGTGCAAAAATTAATTTTGAGTTATTGATGTATTAACACGTTACGGTACTTCAACCCTGAATACAAACGAGTAAGGCGCGCTTCACGTAAGTACGTGAGGCGATAAACGCCGGTTTCTGTACGATTAAGTTAAAAATAATAAGTAAATAGTTGCATATTCTATAGTTATTTCTATAGTTTCTATAGTTATTAGTTGCATATTCTTTTTCTACACTTCAAGGCCTTTAAATTGATGTGTATCATGTCATGGTGACTAAAAACTTTTTTTTAGTCGCCCGCCATATTGGCCGCGATCTTGAAAATATTAAGTGTGAGTAATAAAAAAAATATCTAGTAGTCACAAATGACGAGATAAACCTGTGTGCCGAATTTCATGTACCTAGCTATAGTAGTTTATGAATTGAAACATGCCAACGGACTGAAAGACAGACAAACAGAGCCGTCATATAAGGTTTATTTTTGTACTTCGTGCAGAAACTTAAAAAGTTGTTTTAAAAATGTATGTTGACTGTGCAGAAGCTTGGAGCCTTAACTACTGGGCAGATTTCAGGTTCAGAAAAAGTAATACCCCAAGGCGAAATCGATAAAGGAATTGTTGCTCCAAATTTAGAGGCGCTACCCTTTAAAAACATTATTTCTCGAAAACAGTTCCGACGATTTTGATTAAAAAGTTCTAGCAAGTTGTCTATCTAAATACAAACCAACCGATATAAGTTGTTTTTCCGGGAAAAATCTAGTTTATGAGATTGATGATATCGAAAACAACCACCACCTGTTAAACAATTTTTAAAATGTTTAAAAATAAATAAATAAAATGAGATTTTAAACAAGGTGGATTTAAATACAGTATCAAAATTTTGTTCGATTTAGTAATGTATCAGGAGTTACGCAGTAGTATGGACGTACGAATTGACAATGCCATGAAAATAGCGTTATCAATTATTTTGAACGAATCTGGTTTTAAAATAGGTCTACAGGGATAATAAATTATCAACTTCTTCAATACATCCTGGCTATATTTAGACCTTCTCTTAGGTCATTTTTAAGCCTATAACATAATTGAATGCAAGGTTATACTATTCTGCCACACAGCTGAACAAGGTTATTACTTACATTTATGTATAACAATATTCAATTATCTTTACCTAATGCGGTTCCTGATTAAATGCAATAAATAAATCCATATCAAAATTAAAACTTTCCAACTTTCATTCAAACTCATTACCTACTTGGTAATTTGTCATTCAATAGTTATTCACGCAACAAGGGAGAGAAGTATGTTTTCCTGCTCGAGGTTAAGTTTTCTCCTGAGGCACCGCCGAAGAAGAAAACTTCATTAGATCTCGAAGCCTTATGGCCGAGGCAGATAAATGAGTTTGTTCCCGAGGCTTGCCGAGGGAGATAACTGTAGTATTAGCTCCCGAGGCATAGCCGAGGGAGATAACTGTAGTATTAGCTCCCGAGGCATAGCCAAGGGAGATAACTGTAGTATTAGCTCCCGGGGCATAGCTGAGGGAGATAACTGTAGTATTAGCTCCTGAGGCATAGCCGAGGGAGATAATCCCGAGAGCAGAAATACTTGTTGAGTGAGCAGATCCATGTTGCGTATTAATTTTTATCTACGACTAGTGCACCATGGCTAATAGCTATTAAGTTTGTAGGTATAAATGTTTTACCTACAAATTCACGTAATTTAAACACCGAAAACTGATATTTAGTAACTTGATTTATTAAAATAACAATTTGTATACTAAATATACACGTTTTACAACGAACACTTTCAATAGTTTGTTTTTAATTTAAAGACTTTGTATGATAACCTAAAGTAACCTTCCCGAAAAATTAGCTATAAACAGCGGAAAAACTTTACTACCAACATAATACTTAAAACATAACTAAAAAAAATCCTTTTAAGTTGGTATCATTGTTTTTTTTACTCCCACGGGAGGGAAGTAACACTTCCCGCCCTGTTATTAGCAATGTAATGTCCACTTACAATGCAAGTCCTAGATAAATTATTAATTGTATTTAATAATAAATTATTTATTAAAAAACTTAAACTTGATCTCCCCTTCTATACCTATATAACAATTAACAAAGATAACAAAACATACAAATAACTTAAATAACAAGATAAAAACGAAATAAACAGGTCAAGCGTGTGCTAGTCAGCACACAGCGAGGCTCCGTAGCCAACCCTGTATAGTTTAATTTGTACCCTAGTGATGGTGATTTTTTAAAATGCTAAAAAGCTTACTTTGAACTATCCTATGGGTCTGATATTCTCAAAACACAACAAACTTCTGATAAAGTATTTTTTTGCCACTGAACCGGACTACAACCATATAAATACATCGAAAAGACCATAATTTTTTAAAAAAACGTATTTTGTCAATAAAAAATAAAATAATATTTTTTTCAAAATTTCCAAAAAGTGGTATCTTTACTTTTGGTCGAAGAATGTACAGGAATTTTTTCAGATTTTTTGCACTTCACATAAGCGAGATAGAGGGGGGGGGGGACACGTTTCACACCCACTTCAAACTTGCCTAAGCTCGCCCTATCAAAGTTATAACCAAAGAATTATATATTTTTGTAATCAGCTCGACGTACCCTTTCATATGATACCCCTCACGGTGTCGAAAAAAACAAAACAAATTTTAACCCTTTTTTACCCAAATTTTTTTAAAAAATATTTTTTTTTAAGTCACTATATTTTTAAAATATGTGGGTAGGTACAAGACATATACATGCCAAATTTCAAAGTGATCGGAAGAAAGGTGTAGCCATGAGAGCAGGCGGCAGGACGGAGGGACAGACACACGCAGGGAAATATAAGGGTCCTTGGTTTTGCCTACGGAACCTAAAATCATGTCTGTTATCACAGTCTATGTCTATTACAGAAACAAAATCTTTGGTAGTAATTGAATACATCTTATCTTGACAAAACCCAGGTTCAAATTTACTTGCGACTGCGTTGCATATAGTATTCTTTTTTAAAAATACAATATTTAAATTATTAATACATAATACTTATTTAACTCTCTACAACCTTTCTTATAATTAATCCTATTTCAAATATATCAATCATGCCAATAACAAGTTACCAAGTAGGTAATGAGATTAACTGAAAGTTGGCAAGTTTTAATTTTGACATGGATTTGTTTATTGTATTTAATCAGGGACCGCATGAGGTAAAGAAAATTGAATTTTGTTATAAATTGAATATTGTTATAAATGTAAGTAATAACCTTATTCAGCTGTGTGGCAGAATAGTAAAACTTTGTATTTAATTATGTTATATGCTTGAAGATGACCTAAAAGAAGGTCGAAATATAGCCAGGATGTATTGAATAAGTTAAAAATGTATTATCCCGGTTGACCTATTTTTAAATTACATTCGTTCAAATTAATAAAAAGGAATCATTGTAGTCAGAATTGTTATGAATTATAATACACAAAAGGAAATCAATTCCCTCGGCAATTTAAGTTATTCCACTACATAATATAACCTTAAATGGTCTTAGTTAAGGGAACTATTGTGTAATAATGGAATATCCAACATGATTGGCGTCAATATTCTACTTACTACAGCGAAATTTACATTACAGTGAAATTAAGGCTGAAGTTGAGTCGTTGCAAAGCTTCAAAGTTTGTTTCATCAAACTTTATTCACTACGTTTAATTCGTAACTTTTTTGTTTATGGCGCGGGCTGTCTGAGTCATATTAAACGACGTTTGTTATACGTCTACCGTGGATAAGGCGTAATTCGTACGTATAGATCGGCATTCTGGATTTGAGTTTCGGGGCGAAAACTACAACGGCGTTTGTGATGGACATCCAACAGAATTTTAAACTTTATAACTGTTACCTTTAACTTTTTAATTGTTAAGAAAACGTTTTTACAGCTGATGGAACCACACACTAATCCCGTGACATCAGTTTCACATAATTGCCTTTTGACAGGCATATGCCATTTACGGGTGCCATTTACGGTTGAGCCACATAGTTACCTGGGTTTAATTCTTGAGAATTGATTATTATCAAAACGGTTCTTAAGAATTATAAATATCATTTACGTATCTAAATTCTGTTGCAGTCACCTAATTTGACTCGAAAAACATTCTACAGACAATGTTGCAGTAATCCGTTTTATTTGCTGCTGGCTGCAGCCCACGATTCTCGGATACTGTATTCATCGGAGTTTATTTCATACAGACAATGTTAAATTTAAAGATGGTCATTGGTAGTACCCTTTTATTTTTAATATACGCATATCAATGGATCCTCTTCAAGTAAATAATTAATATAAAAATACAATTTTTGAAAACTGGTCATATTTTCAACTTTTTTGGTTTCTGTATTCTTCACCTTAATTGTTTCCATGAGCAAAATTTGGGGAAGATTGAAAGACGGAAAGTGGTTCAAAATTAGGGTAATAGGTGTGCGAGGAAACTTAAAAAGCAAAGAAATATGACGCCATTTATTTTTTATTTTTTTTTATTTCTGTATTATTCACCTTAGTTGTTTCGATGTGCAAAATTTGGGGAAGATATAAATACAGGAAGTGGTTTAAAATCGGGGGAACGGAAACGTGCGATGAAACTTACAAAGCAAAGTAATATAAGACCAGTAAAAATTTAAAAAAACAAAAAAAAACGTTACTTATATGGCGACGTTTCGACCTATCCGGTCATTATCAAGCCTGAAATCCATATGTGTACTTAAGCATTACATCGAATAATACATATATAGCATTGCACTTGTATTAATTAATGTGGTGTTGTGATAACACCAATTGAAAATTAAATTTATAAGTATACCATGTGATGATGTCTCTTAATAGTTCCTGTTTGATTGAGTTTTCTAGAATGCAGATGGAGATGAAACGTGACAATATATGACGGATTTTTATATTATTAAATATTGGTCAATTCTATTTCGTTCTTTTGCTCTCGTTGCCTTATAAGTTTGTTTACTTTATCAGTTAGTTATCGCGCATGCGCTACTGAGACATAAGCCTCAGTGCTGTATCTCAGTGTATAAGCCTCAGTGTATAATGATATCCGCAAGTTCGCGTCTTCGAAGTGCTTCTTTTTTTGGCGATTATTATTAATTCGTATGAATATGAATCCGCTCTCTGCCGTTTAACCGCTTTACGCAAATATTCCGCTATCAACTTCATAAGAAATAAACCCGCCGTACAGTCCATTTTATACACAATTGCTCTGACGCGCAAGTTGGAGAACGGGCCGTATCTCCCATTATATCCAACAAATATGACAACGGAACAATAAGTTCTGGCTAAAATATTAGTATGACACTCCAATTAGCTCCACAGCTCCAAAGGTATATTGTTTCATGATTGTAGATTATATTGAGTTTTTTTGTGTTTTCTTCCTCATATAAATATAAGTGCAATGCTATAAATATTATACTTTAAATCAAATTGTAATTACTATTTACAACGGGAGACAGAAAGAGAAAAATAGACTTCAGCACCGGGATTCGAACCACGGGCCTCCATTATTCGGAATGCTTAATTTGGGACTAGGTATCGTTATCGACAAAGGAAATTATTCTTCAGTGTAGCTCAGTTGGTAGAGCGACTTTACCAGAAATAAAGGAGCATGGTTCGAATCCCGGTGCTGAACTCTATTTTTCTCAGTCTGTCTCCCGTTGTAAATAGTAATTATAATTTGATTTAAATTAAAATTTAAACGTTCCGTAGTATGAATACTACCAAAAATTGTATACATATTATTCGATGTAATGCTTAAATAAACAAAAGGATTTCAGGCTTGATAATGACCGGATTGGTCGAAACGTCAAAACATTGAAGATTTGTTAACTACAATGTTGCCTAAAATTGAAGATCAAAAGCAATCATGCCATCAAAAAGTCATCAATAACATTGTAGTAAACACATCTTCAATGTGGCTATTTAAGTAAAGTTTTTTGAATATTTTTACCCTGAAGAGGATCCACTAATATATTTACCGCCCTCCACTTGTAAACATTCCTATCCTGAGCGGCCGGTACAGTTCCATTTTACAGCCCTGGGGCCTGTAAAAATACATGCTTTTTCATTACAGGGCCACTAGTAGTTCGAGAAGCGGCCGCTTCCTGGCCGGGTCGCGGCGTGCAAGAAGCACTAGTAGTTCTCAGCGTCAGCTGTTCAATTTGTAAACAATCAATATTTTTATAACTGCGGATTGTTTTGGTACTGATTTAGAATTAATATGCATTTATTGTTTTTGAAGATTACGGCAAAATAGTTTACTTGTTTTGTAATTAGTTTACAAGTGGTGGGCGATAAAATAGTGTACACACCACAAGCAGTAAGTGACATGACAGGCCTCGGGCGTTAAACGCACTCGTGCTACGCCCTCGGCCTGTAATAACGCCCTTACTGCTCTAGGTACGTAAATAGCTATTATGTTAAATTTTAAGTTTTTATTCTCTCTAATATTTTAAGCGAAGCAAGTAGTTTTTTTATTTGAAATTGGAGCATGTGTGGTTAGAACAGACTGGTTTGCTCCAGGCGCGCCTAAAAATACTCTTCGTTCGAGCGTAATAATCAAACAGAATTTGAGTTTTTTAATACGGTTGTAAGAAAGGGTAATGGAATCCTTCCACGCCCTCGCTATCACGTCTCTTATTTGCTTATACGTCGGGATTACACCTCACTCACTAATACGCTTACTGCTGTCGTACCACGGTAATGTAAACACTCAATAACTTGAACGAGATTAGAAGACGCCGTATTACATCAGATTCTCTTCACTCACCCTTATGCTCTTGCCTCTTTTTAGTTAGAAGCAACTATGTATATTAGGGTGGCCCTAAAATATAAACGTTTTTAGGGTCCGTAGGCAAAACCAAGGACCCTTATATTTTCCTGCGTGTGTCTGTCCGTCCGTCCTGTCGCCTGCTCTCACGGCTACACCTTTCGTCCGATCACTTTGAAATTTGGCATGTATGTGTCTTGTACCTACCCACATATTTTAAAAATGTAGCGACTTAAAAAAAAAAATTCAAAAAAATTAGGGTAAACAAACTTAAGGGTTAACATTTTTTTATTTTTTTTCGGCACCGTGAGGGGTATCATATGTAAGGGTACGTCGAGCTGATTACAAAAATATATAATTCTTTGGTTATAACTTTGATAAGGCGACCGTAGGCGAGTTTGAAGCGAGTGTGAAACGTGCCCCCCTTCTATCTCGCTAATGTGAAGAGCAAAAAATCCTGAATATTCTTCGACCAAAAGTAAAGATACCACTTTTTGGAAATTTCGAAAAAAATATTATTTTATTTTTTATTGATAACATACTTTTTTTATAATTATGGTCTTTTCGATGTATTTATATGGTTGTAGTCCGATTCAGTGGCAAAAAAATACTTCATCGGAAGTTTATTTATGTGTTTTGAGACTACCAGACCCATAGGATAGTTCAAAGTAAGCTTTTTAGCATTTTAAAAAACACCATAAATAGGGTACTACTTAAACTATACAGTGTGGTGGCCTACGGACCCTCGCTGTGTGCTGACTAGCACACACTTGACCTGTTTATTTAATTTTAGCTCCCAACCCTTAAATTTGAGCGAATCCATGAAAAAATGAATTTTAAAAAGTTTAAAGGTCAATCGGCAAATTTTAAATGGTGCCACATTTCATTTGAAAATTGGTATATATAAAAAAAATAGCTATTTCTTCTAGAGAATTACAAAATGTCACGTTTATAATGCAATATTAACTGATTTTTTTATTTTATTATTTACATAAATTATATACTTATATTAACTAATAAAACTTAAAAGTAAGTCAATAGGTAAAGAGATAAAATAATTTGAGATATGCATAATATATACAGAGTGGGCAAAAAAACGCACTTTATTGAACACTTATAGCTCAGCTTCTGTAATAAATAGAGATATGGGGCTTGCGGGGTCTGAAAACTACATTCTTCTACTTTAAATTTCATATCTATAACTTAGAGTAGTTAACACATCTTCAATGTTTGTTATAACACTGAGGGACTCCTCCCACTTACCTAAAATGATCCCTCCCCCCACCATATGATCATTTATTCTATCAAAACTATAATACCAGAAACGATTACTACCCGGACAACGACTTTTATGGAGACCCAAATTCAAACCGTCAAAAGCATGGTTTTCACCCAATAGTTTGTTAAGTTATAGATATGAAATTTAAAGAAGTATCAGATCCGGATTAACCCATATCTCTATTTATTACAGAAGCTGAGCTATAAGTGTTAAAAAAAAGTGCGGGAAAGTTTTTGCCAACCATTTGTAGCAAAATAGTTAAAATTGGAAAAAAAAAGTTTATTTTCGTAAGAATTTCGATACCATTTTAATCATATGAACAATATTCAATGTTATAACATACATAAAAAGGAACAACAGATTATGTGCTTATAATTAATATGAAATAACAATGTATACCTATTATAGTTTTTTTTTTTTTTTTTTTTTTTTTTTTTTTACGATGACGGGAAATATCTTCTGTTTTATACGAATTTCGTGATAAGTTTTTTTTGGGTTGCTGATTATGACTTTGAAGTTACAGTAAAAAATTGTGGAAAATATCTTTCATTTTTACTAAAATATTCATAAAACAATAACGTGCATTGTATAACATATACAGGGTGGTCCAAAAGTCTCCCCCCCCCCTTAACTTTTGAACGGTTTGAGATAAATTAATGAAACTTGGGGGATCTCTACCATGCAAAGGGAAGTTTGTTTTCATGCACTTGCCCACTAGGGGCAACCACCCACTTTGCCCCCAGGCCACCCAACTTCAGAATTTTAAATTGGAGTGTACATTTTTGATAGCATATTTAGATTCTATGGTGAAAAATAATAAACTTTTACTTGAAACTTTTTTTTCTATTTCCAATATTTTGCCCCCTACTGAGGGGCAAAGATAGCAAAATAACTCTTCCGAAAATACGTTGTAAAATCTAAACAGTTAGAGATAAATTAATGAAACTTAGGGGATCCGTAACATGTAAAGGTAAGTTTGTTTTCATGCAATTGCGCAGTAGGGGCAACCACCCATTTTGCCCCCAGGCCACCTAACTTCAAAATTTTAACCTAGAGTGTATATTTTTGATAGCATATTTAGATTCTACGGCGAAAAATAAAACTATTTTACTTGAAATGTTTTTTTCTATCTCCAATATTTCAGCGCCTGGGGGCAAAATGGTGGTTGCCCCTAGTACGCGAGTGGATGATTACACACTTCCCTTTACATGGTACAGGTCACCCAAGTTTCATTACTTTATTTCAAACCGTTTAGATTTTATAACGATCTAAGTGTTATTTTTTTACTATTTCGGAAGGGTTATTTTGCTATCTTTGCCCCTCTGTAGGGGGCAAAATATTGGAAATAGAAAAAAAAAGTTTCAAGTAAAAGTTTATTATTTTTAACCGTAGAATCCAAATATGCTATCAAAAATATACACTCCAATTTGAAATTCTGAAGTTGGGTGGCCTAGGGGCAAAGTGGGTGGTTGCCCCTAGTGGGCGATTGCATGAAAACAAACTTCCCTTTGCATGGTAGAGATCCCCCAAGTTTCATTAATTTATCTCAAACCGTTCAAAAGTTAAGAGGGGGGGGGGGGGAGACTTTTGGACCACCCTGTATAATGAAGTAGCAAAAGTAGTGAACATAAATAAAAAAAATCATAATTATTCCGTTTAAATTTGGATGTAATATTCAGTAGGATTAAAGTATTTTCCTTAGATTGAACTTAAATGCACCAATTATGGATACTTGTTTATTTTATAAGTTTTCTCTTAATACATTTTCCATCTTCAGTGCTCTATTTTGAGACACAGCTATATACAGGTCGATTTTGCGAATCTTAAGCGTATGAATCTGTCGTAGATTAAATGGATTTCAATGTAGTGTATTTGGTTTTTCGAGAGTATGAAATTAAAAAGTATCTATAAATAATGCAATTTTTATCAATATACAGGAAACACTTTAATTATATATGCATTATATTTGTCATTTTTCCATTACTATACGTGATGCCCCAGGTATGCTACATCAACCCAAATTTAATATACGTGTCCACGGTTTCTAGACAGTCGTCAAAATTAAAGGGAAGACAGGTACGACAAACAACAACAAACCCCACTTACACAGGGAGTTAAACAGGCAACTCGCACAGAAATAACTCGTCACCAAGTTGTCATATCAACTCGAGTGACATGTGCATCATTATTCATACTAGTATGGTAAAACTTATCATATTTATACGATAAAATAATCTGTCATGAATATTTACGTGACTTATTTGATTGTATATTCCTGAATTAATTATAATTAAACTTTCAGAGGTTTTGGATTCATTATATGGTATGGTAAAATATACAAAAGTTTATACATACAGAAAAATGCACTATTATAAAAATGACACCGACAGGCTTAATTATAAATTATTTATAATGAAATCAAAACAAAAATATTTTTGATTTGAGCTGTTTAAAAGCTGAATTAGAGTTTAAATAAAATGTTATAAATACAAATATTCAAAAATAATTTTCAAGAATATAACTCATATGAGGTTTATTTTGGTGGCCGAGGGCCACAATAATTTAATTATATAATTCATATTTTACGATTTTGGTAGTATTCATACTACGGAACGATTACATTTTAATTTAAATCAAATTATAATTATTATTAAATACGGGAAACAGACAGAGAAAAATAGACTCCAGCGCGGGGATTTGAACCGCTTAGAGGAGATTAAAGGCCGGTGGTTCAAATCCCCGTGCTGGAGTCTATTTTTCTCTGTCTGTTTCCCGTAGTTAATAAGAATTATAATTTGATTTAAATTAAAATTTAATCGTTCCGTAGTATGAATACTACCAAAATCGTAAAATATGAATGAAAGCTAAGTGTACCCTGTAGAATGATTATTATCATAAGTTTGGATCCTTGAAGGGTAGGAAGAAGAAGAAAACTAGTGTTGTTTCATGTTAGATGGCAACGTTTCGGCTAATCTGGCCATTTTCGAGCCTAAAAATTATATTCATTTATTTGAAAACATGACATACATACGAATAATTCATTAATTGATATTGTTACGGAAAAAACAATAATTACCTCTATCCTATACTTTAAATTTCTGGGTTAAAATTTACATTAGTGATAATTACAGTAGTATCCAAACTACTGGGTCTCATTCAGGGAACTGGTAGTTCATCACGTCAATATCCTATAATCAATAATACATTGATAGTAATTGTGATGATTGGTAATAAGAACAATCAGGCTAGGTATTAATCAAGTAGGAATAACAACTTAGAAACAGCTAAAATAATAAATATGTAAGTATGTGAGTTTACCATATGAGTGAAAAGACAAGTAACTAGGGTAGAATTGGTAACCATTAAATTCACTAACAACACTAACACATATTAAAACTAACATTCAGAATTAGTTTTAGATTGTTATTCTAAAATTAATGTGGTGAACTACCAGTTCCCCGAATGAGACCAGTGGCGCACCCAGGATTTTTTTCTGGGGGGGGCTAACCCAGACTCAAAGATGTAAAAGTTGTGACCGGGGGGGGGGGGGGGGGAATTAGTAGTAGGAATCTAGTACTTTTTACTCGAACGGGTAGAGGTTGAACCACTTGTTCGAACCTAGCAATAATAATTAAAAAGTAAAAAAAAAGTAGTAAAATTTAAATTGTAACTTTCTTAATATTTCTATGAGCCAGTTTTAAAAAAATCGGTCCGAGACAACTGACGAAATTTCTCTTATACGAATTTATATAATATTACTTAGTTCAGTGTTTTCCATTTACTAGTGTTCGAGTTTTCGTTGGTACATAATCATTAAAATTTAATATTTTATCAAAATTTATAATAAAAATAACTTCTCCTCAAGAAAAAATCGGACCCGGCCTCTCTCACTCTCTCCGACCGGGTTTAATGCTATTTTCTCAGGAACTAGAATTTTCCCGGGTAAACGGCTTATTATCGTTATAGATTCGTATTTAAATGGACTACATTTTCAAAATTTTTAATCAAAATCGTCGAAATCGTTTACGATAAATAATTTTTTTCAAGTTTTTTCAGAGTTTTTGGGGGTAGCAACCCTACATTTGGAGCAAAAATCATTTCTCTATTTTACCTTGGGGTGTGATATTATGTGTATATACTAAATTTCGTCAAAATCGGCCCCGTAGTTTAGGCTCCACGCGTCTGCACACAAAACATTTTTTAAAAAACACTTTTTTGAACTCAGGGGGACCTCAAAACGTGATGGAAATTAGATTTTGATGGATTTACAAAATCGGATTTTCGCGCCATCACAATACTTCTTCTTTATAATATGAGGAAGTAAAAAATCATAATTAGTTTTCTTCACGAGTATATTTCGTAAAAGTAAATAGTATTTTCTTAAGTATGTGTATTTTCTTGTGGGGGGGGGGGGGGGGCTTTAACCCCTTCAGCCCCCCCCCCGTGTGTCCGCCACTGAAAAACCAAATAGTTATTGTTTTAGTGACTAGAATTTAACACAAAAGAGAGAAAAAAATCCGAGGTACCTACTACATATCTGTTTTATATTTAAAATAAACTTTTTTGATAAAGGTTTTTTTCGAGGGTTCTTTTTCTTATCTTTATATAGAAGGGGAGAAAAAACAATATCAAACCAAAATCTTAATAAGGTATCATAATGGTATCATAGATAAAGATAGGGTTGGGCCAGGGGGTGACCGTGTCACATGCTCTATTCTCCCTGGATAAGACAACAGGCATGACACCGCTCGCAATAATACTTTAATCTTATCTTATTTCTATTCCTATGAAGGCAAAAAAAAAAATTTTAACACACACTTAAAATAATAAAAACTTCATTTAAATTGTTTTTATTGATTAATTGTCATTTTTTTTATTATCTTTCTTTTCTACCGCAGCCCTATATAAGTTGATCTAGGGTGCTCTGGGGGGGGGCTTCAGCCCCTTCAGCCCCCCCCGTGGGTGCGCCACTGAATGAGACCCAGTAGTTTGGATACTACTGTAATTATCACTAATGTAAATTTTAACCCAGAAATTTAAAGTATAGGATAGAGGTAATTATTGTTTTTTCCGTAACGATATCAATTAATGAATTATTCGTATGTATGTCATGTTTTCAAATAAATGAATATAATTTTTAGGCTCGAAAATGGCCAGATTAGCCGAAACGTTGCCATCTAACATGAAACAACACTAGTTTTCTTCTTCTTCCTACCCTTCAAGGATCCAAACTTATGATAGTAAAATATGAATTTCTAATTGATTGTACGAGGTACAGGTACTAATTGGGTACTTTATAATTATAAGCGTTATTTCTCGGTCTAGTTCTTTGTCATTAATGTTGACTTCTAAGACTTGTGGAAAAATTGAAAGCTTTAAATTCGGGTCAAGGTATCATAAACGTCAGAGAAATTCATTCTCCTGCGTAGCTTAGTTGGTTAGAGCGCTATACTGGAAATATAGAGGCCGGTGGTTCAAATCCCCGCGCTGGAGTCTATTTTTCTCTGTCTGTTTCCCGTAGTTAATAATAATTATAATTTGATTATAATTATATAATTTAAATCGGTCATTGAATAAAATTATTTGAAATAGACTGCTCTAGACTGTAACGTTAAGATTAATTGTGACCCAGGTCGGAAGTTATACACTTATCAGTTTTCTTTGACAATAGCTTTACATAAGTAAAACAAGAGACCTGAACACGCCCTAGAACCTGTCACACCCTTTATTAAAAGGGAGTGATCTTGATGGCGTTCGTAATACGCTTAGCTCTCAAAAGGGTCTGTTATATGCAGTATAATTAAGTGGACAAAGAATCCACTTGATTATTCTGTCGTTAGTGGCTCTAGATCGAGTACTAGAGCTTGACTACTTCAACAAATACCAGAGCAATTAAGTTGGAGTGATAAACTTTTAACACTCCTAAACTTCTTCTAACACCTATTGTGACAGTCTTGCCAAACAAACGTTCTAAGTCGACACTTACAATATACTTCTTTTCAAATGTTACATTAACCGACGAGTTATAAGTAAAACATAAAAATGTAAAAATTGACATTTAGTGCAAAGAATAGGTTATCAACTAGAACCACCTGGGACCTATAATTTATCATTGACCCATATGTTTTTGGTTGAAAAAATAGTTAAATGTAAGAATTTTTAATGGTAAATATCTTCATAAGATAACTCATCCGTTTTTATATTAAAATTAAGATTAAAAGATCGTGTCTAAAGCAGACACCTAAAGTTTAAAGGTAAAAACGATTTTACTACTTAAGTTTAATTTATTATATATAGCTATATTTATAGGTACTAAGACAAAGTTTAAGGTTTTTTTTCTTTAAATAAAACTTGTTTAGGTTATGAGCCCGTCCATTAAAATACTTCTAAGACGATAAACCTCTTAGCTTCAAAGTTTTCCTTTATTTCTTCCATTAATATTTTAATAAACTTCTTCAAATAAAACTCCATCTATTGCTTTACCTTTTTTTAATTTCTTATTATTTGGACAAGTAAAGTCCAACAAGTTTATTTAAAAAAAAAAAATATTCGCGATTTACTCTGTTATCTTGACCTCCATTGAAAGATGATTTGGCAAATTTTAATAATTTAATAAGAGAATTAAACATGAAGATTGAACTGCGTTTACTTGATCCTCATCATTTATGAATATTTAGTTAAAACGTAATAAACGTAAATAAACGTATTGTTGTGTATAAAAAGACTGAATGTGCGTGCTCGCACAAATTTCAAACTCTCGTCAAAAGTCTTTTTAATACTACATACCTACTAAAATTTACCCGGACAATAGTAATTTATGAAACTAGACAGCAAACGGAATTTGACTAACGAGTGATCAAGTTAGCCTCCGAGCCGAAGGCGAGGACAGGCTATACAATATACAAATTAACTGTCGAGGCGAAGCCGAGGCAAGTAATATTCACGAGGCAGAAATATTTGCTTTGCTGCCTTGTTGCATACAATATTTGATCTACTCACGCTATTTAGATAAAAAATGGAAGCTTAGGGAAAAGAGTTAGTTTGAGATGAATCGTCAAAAAACTCAAAACACAACAAGTTTTGCTCCAGTGTCGCCACTTCTTACTCGAGATTAATTATTCAGACCTACAATTCAAATCCTTTTTCAGTTTATCAATTTTAAACTTATAAAATTAATAATATTATTAATACATTAATAATAAAACAAGTATAAAACTAAATTAAAATATAACTAAACACAAACAAAAACGGATGTTATGAGACGCACTGGTAACAATGTACTTTCTCTGCCTAGCCAGAGAAATATTTTCCTGACGGTTTCAACTAATTTCCTGCCTGTTTTTTATATATTAATGACAAATCAGTGAAATAGTACTTTCCAGCCTGAAAACAGTTAAGTATTTCTTATATGTTAATAATATTCTTTTCCTGCCTGTTTTTAATATATTAATGACAAATCAGTGAAATAGTACTTTCCAGCCTGAAAACAGTTAAGTATTTCTTAATTTTGCTACCGTGAGTAGATAAAAAATATTTTATTAGCTACTGCGTTTCTACATCATAGGCCAAAATCATCTCTGAAATAAGAAGATGGCTTCATACGTAAGTTTGATTTAAACTGACTTACACCGAGGGTCTAAAAGTGTAAGTAGCATTAACTCCTAACTCTTTAATCCAACAGGAAAACCACAAATCCTTTCTTCTACGTTTCTAACTTCCACTACAAAATGACCTCGATGTTACATTTGTCCCAGATTTACCCATTTTCTCATACTCGCATTTCCTTAATTCCATTAAACTATTTTGATCCCTTTTAGCTTCATTTAAATAGCATCCTAGAATATCCTCTTCATCGCCTGAAAAGGTAGTGTCATCTATTGTGTTAATTCAATATTATTTATAAACCTATTTGTTACCAGTACACTGGTAACAAATAGGATCTTATTTCATTGTTCGAAACTTCTGATAACGTATTTATTTGTTAAGTTTAACCCATAACAAATGCCTTTAATTGTTATAAATGTCCTTCAGTAATGGGTATCATCAATACAAGGTTGAGTTACAATAATAAAGGCAATATAAAACAATAGTGAGAAGCTATCTAAGTTACCTCCGGTTTACACAATGCAAGGATAATCTAATTGACAAGCCCATATTACTGTCTTTCGGAGAAGTGGTGTATGGATATGTAATGACAAGAGTTTAGTTGCTGTATAATTAATGCCTTACGTCGTAGTTGTTTCCTACAACCTTTAGTGGAACGAATGCCAGAAACCAATAATTTTCGAATTAGATCACTTGACGTGAGAATATTAACGGGGATTAGGGAAGGTATTATTATTCGCCGAATCAGTTTCGGAGAGGTTTTCGAGAATGAAAGATGGCACTGTGAAAATCTATTTGGATTTTAGACTAGCTTGAGGGACCATAAAATGCGACTTCTACAAATTCAGGTTGGACTAAACTGTAATCGAAGTGGTCTCTCACAGTAGAAAATTGCTTCGTAAACCGCTATTAAAGCCTTTCTCAAACGTTTATTAGAAATAATAAAGTTAAGTTATTTTCATTTTTAATCTAGAAAAATTGTTTAAACTACATTCTATCTTAAAAAGCGTATAAAGGTAAAAATCAGTTGAAAAGCTCGCACACGGATGTTAAAGCAACTGCATAATTATGTAGCGTTATGACAAATCAACATCCCTTTTTTAAAGAAATATTTCGGTCTTTCGCTTCACAAAACAGTATCCATACATTGTGAATTTATCAATGATGATTTTAGACCGACATAATAATTTACTTTGACAATTTGCTACTGAAAGACTTCAAAGTTAATCCTCATTTGCTAAAATCTTAACTGGACACCGAAAAAGAGCCGATACGACTCCTCTTAATAAATTATTGGTTTTTTTAACCGATATTTTGAGGTACAACTTCATAAGTATGACGAGAGGTTATTAGAAAGTAACACAACAATATTGATTACTAACAAGCAATAGGTCTAAATCATCCATGTGAGGGGTAAGAGCTTGGTGAATTATACTATGGCAAACAGCCATTTTATGTTTATTTAGGTTGTTTTTCTATAAGTTTTGAATTAGTGTCACAATACGGTGTTATTTTGTTGAAGGGAAACTTCTTTAGGCGCGGTAGAGTAAATTGGCTTGGATGAAAGAAATTGCATGTAACGAAGTTTGTGATTCGAGACTCGTCTAAGTAAAAGATTTTTAACAGATAAACCAACTGCCGGCTTAATTAAGTCGGTTACCAGTAAAAAATCTTTCACTTAGACGAGTCTCGATCCACCAACCTCTGATTCAGCTGGCATGATTGCTAACCATTGCACCATAGAGGTAGATGATTTTGCAATACACAGAATTGACATATATGCTTAATATTATATACATTTTAATAATAAATATAATATATATAAATGTTGTTTTCATATTTTTCTTCATTATTTGCTAAATTGTTATAAAATTATTTTCAATTGAATTCCACATAACCATTTCTTAATCCTGAAATAAGAAAATCGGCAACAAATGCAAAGAGAGCAATGCATAAAATCAACTGTTCTAATGCCTGAGAGTCTCATATATATTTTTTTATTGTTAGATCTAGTATCTAAATCTATATTCCTATAGTGGAATATCTAAATTCTATTGTAAATTTAATGTTATTATGAAAATTATTGATAAATTATAAAAACTGTTCTAGTTGTTTATTTCAACTAACCCACAAACATAATGCAGCTTCTACATATCTGTAACAGTATATTATATGTAACGGTAACAGTCTCTTTCGATGTAACTAACTTATTTACTAATGTACCCATAGATCAATGCAAAGAGTTACTTAGATCCCTTTGATTATACCATAATCTAAATTAGGTGTTTTCCAAAAAGCCGTCACAAGAAAACATGTCAAATTAGAAAAAAACTACCTGGTTTTCTGTGTAACTTCTACAAATCCGAGATAAATTGTCGAAACGCGTTTGTCAAATAATCAATATGAAATTTTTGTGACAATATTGTTGTATTACTTTCTATTACCTTCTCTAGTCATAATCCTCTAATAATGTGACAAGTATGCTCTTTGCACGATCATCTAAAAAATCATAGGAAAAAGTTGATTGTTTTCCCTCACAGATGGAACAATTCAAAATAAGCAATTGTACTGCAATAAATGACTCGTGCAAAAAAGGATTATTTTCCCCCAAACTTACCGTATTTTGAGGAAAAAATACATAAGGGCTCAAATAACCATGTTTCGCACTATAACTCTTCCATAAAGGCCCGGTCAAACAGGAAGCGGACTGTCCGCCGCGGACAAGTCATTGATCCGCCGCGGACTTTGTGGACTGTTGTATAGTGTTATCCTGGTCAAACCGAAGAAATCTGTCCATGGCGGACAGTTCGCTTTCTGTTTGACCACCCCGGTCACACAGAAAGCCGACTGTCCGCCGCGAACATTCCGCTTCCTGTTTGACCACCCCGATCACACAGAAAGCCGACTGTCCACCGCGAACAGTCCGCTTCCTGTTTGACCACCCCGGTCACACAGAAAGCCGACTGTCCGCCGCGAACAGTCCACTTCCTGTTTGACCACCCCGGTCACACAGAAAGCCGACTGTCCGCCGCGAACAGTCCGCTTCCTGTTTGACCACCCCGGTCACACAGAAAGCCGACTGTCCGCCGCGAACAGTCCGCTTCCTGTTTGACCACCCCGGTCACACAGAAAGCCGACTGTCCGCCGCAAAAACAGTCCGCTTCCTGTTTGACCACCCCGGTCACACAGAAAGCCGACTGTCCGCCGCGAACAGTCCGCTTCCAGTTTGACCACCCCGGTCACACAGAAAGCCGACTGTCCGCCGCGAACAGTCCGCTTCCTGTTTGACCACCCCGGTCACACAGAAAGCCGACTGTCCGCCGCGAACAGTCCGCTTCCTGTTTGACCACCCCGGTCTCACAGAAAGCCGACTGTCCGCCGCAAAACAGTCCGCTTCCGGTTTGACCACCCCGGTCACACAGAAAGCCGACTGTCCACCGCGAACAGTCCGCTTCCTGTTTGACCACCCCGGTCACACAGAAAGCCGACTGTCCGCCGCGAACAGTCCGCTTCCGGTTTGACCGGGCCTTAATAACCTAATTTATCCAGTGAATTTGCCCTTCATTATGAGATTAGTAATTGGATGCAAACTAAATAATCTGTTATTATTATAAGCATTACCCATTTAATAGACGGAGCAGAGCATTACTCCATTATCTGAGGTCTACAAGGGTATAATCCCAGTTACAGCTTAAACTATCGAGGGATTAGGTTTCCTTTTGTGTTCTACTCGTCAGTACAGATACTTAATGATCGTATTTGCCGTGATTCGCTACGATCATGTTACGTTTATAAGCATATACTTAATCAAGGATATTAAAATTTAAACTCTGTGTTACAATGGAAATAGTTTAATATAAATTAAGTGAATTGTACGTTAAAAGCTACTTTTATAAACTATCGAAAGGCTCGTAAATGCATTTAATTTTATTTTCATTATGTTAATAAAATATTGATATTTAACTAATGTTTATCGTGAAGTTGTCGATTTACTTGTCTCTAAAAAAGAAGGAGTGAAGTAAAAAAGTTTAAAGCATCTAAAATTCACGAGCAAATCAGGCAACACTGCAATATTAAAGAGTTGAAAGACCATAAATTTCAAATAATACTCCGAAACAAATCAAGTGACGATTTATTACTCGAGGATCTAGGGTAGGGTTCTGTTAGAGGGGAGTGAAGAAAGAAAGAGAAAAAATTACTTTTCCGCACTTCCTTATTAATAATTAATGTGGCTTCTTTTAAACTTTGTGCCATATAGAAATCCACTCTTAAAAAAAAGAAGAAATTTCTCGAGAAACTTTATCAAAAAAATAAATATTAAAGAGAAATATACACACAAAGAAGAAATAAATAAGAAGACAAAGAAAGTAATTAATGATATTTATGATAAATGTATAGAAAATACGTTTTTATTTCCTGTGAAAAAGATGGGCGCTGCTAATTGACGAGCGTTTCGAGAATAAGTACATACATTTAGTGTTTCATGATTCGATTTATACTTTAAATGTTGCTCTGATTTAATTACAAGTGCTTAAAAAGGATTTAAGTAAGAAACATTAATGCGTAGGCTTCCGTGGGTTCACTCAAAATAAATAACTTGCTTTTCCAGTGAAATTCGCGTCACGAAGGGTTGAATTTTGACGTTTCGCTTCCACTGCTGAAAGCATGTTCAGGGTATAGTGCATCGTAATGTTGACTTAAAGCAACAACAAGATATATTCAAGTAGCATATCAAGTAAATCTTGTTGGTGCTTCGGTGCACCACGACCGTGAAAATGCTTCCAGTAGTGAGTAGTGGTAGTCGGACTTCAACCCCCTAGTGACACGAATTTAATCGGGAAACAAGTCATTTATTATAAGTGAGAAAAATAAACTATCTTATGTTGAAAAAACTTCGTATATGAAAATTGACTTATTTAAGTTTATTTTTAATATGTTTAAAGAGTGCTGTGTCAAGCGTTGTTTAATGTGCCAACACCACTTCAATAAACTCTGAAGTAATGACGTTACAAGCGGCTAATATGTTAATATGTGAGCAGTAAATTTCTATTATTAGTCTAGTGTGCAGTACGATTGACTTGTGTAGCGGGACTGGTGATGAACACTCGTGATTAGTAGTTACTAAAAACTTATAATTGAAATGCTTAACAGGAACAATGATTAAATAATTAACTATTGCACGATTTATATTTTGGTTTTCCATTCAATTTATCTTTGAGCATGCGATTGAGAGCTAAACTGTTCGAAAGTTAAATGTTGAATCTGATAAACCGGCATATTTGCAAGAATAGATTTGATTTATATTATTTAGAAAGTGAAAATAACCAGAATAAGAATGGATGCAAAACGGATTTGGAGGGGGGGGGGGGGGGGTCAATTCTACAGTTTATATTTTAAAAGCAAAGAAGCTCAATTCTTCATCTACAAAGAATTCAACAAGTTCAAAAAAGAAGTTTTGTAAAGCTCAAAGGCTAACTTGTTAAAATTTGAAAAAAAGGAGTACTCTTTATTTGATAGGAGCCAACTTAAACCACTTAAATACTTGAATACAACTATTTGAATACCTACATTAAGTGTTTCCACAGTCTTTTAAATTACTTACAGTGTTGGAATATAAAGCCGCAGAAACTTAGTAACAACATTGCAGTAATCTGCAAAGGTCTTGGAACTCCATTGCAACTCTGTCCGTTAAACTGAATTCATTTCCCAGGCCCTTTCAACTTTCCTATTAATGATTCCTAGGAGTCCTATATTCCGTTTTAGCAAACTTGCAGTGCATTAACATTTCCCAACAGATGCGGTAGAACAGTTTTGAAATGAAACTCCACTCTATTATTGATATTATGATGACTAGTAAGTCTGGTAGAATTAAAGTAGTTCTATACTTCAGTTAATATTAGTAGTGTCTATACATCAACTATACAATGGCCTAACAGTAAAGATTTTGTAAAAAGCTTATACTTACTAATATGATTATGAATAAAAACTTTTAATTCGTTCTTTTTTGACTTGCTTACTTACTAAAAAGTAAATCAGAATGTTTTTGTTAGCATACTACTAGGGAGAATTTTTGTTAAAAGAATCGATAACATCGTCCAATACTACTTAGTAACACATACTTTTTTTTATATATTTACTATTATAATATTGGTAAAGCCGGGTTTCACACTAAAGATGACCCAATGCACATAAGACGCATGAAAATTCCTCTTAAAGAATCATTATGTTTGTATTACAAACAGAAGGAATTACTAACGTGTACAAGGTATGTCTTTGAAATTTATCTGGAAAGAATTTTGCAGCTACATAAGGATTTTTTTAGTAATAATTATTATTATCATTCAATTTAACACTTATATCTGATCTATATCATTGTACAACACTGAACAAGTCGTATTACTGTTATTATACACATGCGCATGTGCATGTCTTTTTCTTTCCCTCTTTTTAGCATGTTCATGGGTTTGAATGCTAAAGGTTTCATTAGGTTTGGCAGTATGACGCTGTTCTAAACGAAGACCTAAGTATATAGCCCCCAAGTTTTGGTGCTATAGATGGCAAAACCAGATTGAAGCTTTGTGGGTTCGTCTACCCAGGCGTGTTACGATGAAGCGCAGGCTTGCCTATCTGCTTGTTACATATTAATGTAACAAGCAGATAGGCGTAACAGCGTCATACTGCCAAACCTAATGAAACCTTTAGCATTCAAACCCATGAACATGCTAAAAAGAGGGAAAGAAAAAGATATGCACATGGTTCAAAGACGCTACGAGTCTAATAAATGTGGAAGTCCATATTTATTAGTTCACAGTTCAAACTTCTAATTTAAATTTTATTGATTATTGATTAATCATTGATATCCAATATACAGGGTAACTGGCGTTATATGTGAAAAAATGAAGTGGATTGTTCTACGACTCAGGGGGTACAAAAAACACTATATAAACCATGGGTCAAATATGAACCCTTCTCCCTTAAGTTCAAATTTTATGATATTTTTAAGATCTCATGCCTTTGCTCATAAATACAATAATTGCTCCAAAAGTATAAAAGCTAGAACAAAATTTTAATTTTGGTTGTAAAGCTGACAAAATTTCCTATAAGAAAAGTGTACTTTTCATTTTCATTCCCTCAAATTACATGACAAAAAATGTAAACAAATGTTATTTTTAAGAAAAAATTAAAAGATCTTTTTTCTTTGTGGTTCCGTAACTTAGAATAAAACCAAGCTTAAACTGTTCGGATTTCAGGAAAAACTTTCTTTTTTACTAACGTTTCGATCAATATTAATATTAATACCTATTCGTAGGGCGGAATTTTTATTACACTTCGCTTAAAGTAAAAAAAGGAACATGTTTATTGTTGCTATTTTTGACATACAGGTGAGTAAATAATTAAAAACATATTAAAAAAGCAAGGCTGGTTTAGTATTCTCACCTATATTACAACAAAAACAACAATAAACATGTTTCTTTTTTTTTACTTTCAACGAAGTTTACTAAAAATTCCGCCTTATGAATAGGTAATGATATTAATATTAATCGAAAATTTAGGAAATAAGGAAGTTTTTCCTGAAGTCCGAACAGTTAAAGCTTGGTTCTATTCCAAGTTATGGTACCACAAAAAAAAGATCTTTTAATTTTTTCTTAAAAATAAAATTTTTATACATTTTTTTGTCATGTAATTTGAGGGAATGAAAATGAAAATTACACTTTTCTTATAAGAAATTTTGTCAGCTTTACAACCAAACTTGAAATTTTGTTCTAGCTTTTATACTTTTGGAGCAATTATTGTTTTTATAGCAAAGGCATGCGATCTTAAAAATATCATAAAATTTGAACTTAAGGGAGAAGGGTTCATATTTGACCCATGGTTTATATAATGTTTTTTGTAGCCCCTGAGGCGTAGAACAACCTACTTCATTATTTTACATATAACGCCAGTCACCCTGTATATATATATATATATATATATATATATATATATATATATATATATATATATATATATATATATATATATATATATATATATATATATATATATACACAATTTGTGTAGGTGAGAGACACCAAGGGATGTGCCACGTAAGCG
Source organism: Gerris lacustris (assembly GCA_951217055.1). Classification (NCBI taxonomy): domain Eukaryota; kingdom Metazoa; phylum Arthropoda; class Insecta; order Hemiptera; family Gerridae; genus Gerris; species Gerris lacustris. The sequence goes on from OX578285.1 coordinate 61,253,523, forward strand.
TGACACATAGGAACTGTTCCAACATCAGACTATACGTCACAAAGATGTTGGCTCGGCATTACGCCATGTCCTGCATCGTTTCGTCGCGTCCGACTCATCAGGGGCCCGACGATGCCCACTCAACTCTGGACCTATACCAAATCAAGAAGATCAGATATAGGGCTTTATCAGAGACGAGCGTGCTCTCACACCGCCATTCTTGCTTGGCTGGCAAAACAAATCAGCAATGTAATACCGTGTTTTTGCACACTGCAATAAGGTACACAATTTGTGTAGGTGAGAGACACCAAGGGATGTGCCACGTAAGCGTGACACATAGGAACTGTTCCAACATCAGACTATACGTCACAAAGATGTTGGCTCGGCATTACGCCATGTCCTGCATCGTTTCGTCGCGTCCGACTCATCAGCATACATGGCGTAATGCCGAGCCAACATCTTTGTGACGTATAGTCTGATGTTGGAACAGTTCCTATGTGTCACGCTTACGTGGCACATCCCTTGGTGTCTCTCACCTACACAAATTGTGTACCTTATTGCAGTGTGCAAAAACACGGTATTACATTGCTGATTTGTTTTGCCAGCCAAGCAAGAATGGCGGTGTGAGAGCACGCTCGTCTCTGATAAAGCCCTATATCTGATCTTCTTGATTTGGTATAGGTCCAGAGTTGAGTGGGCATCGTCGGGCCCCTGATGAGTCGGACGCGACGAAACGATGCAGGACATGGCGTAATGCCGAGCCAACATCTTTGTGACGTATAGTCTGATGTTGGAACAGTTCCTATGTGTCACGCTTACGTGGCACATCCCTTGGTGTCTCTCACCTACACAAATTGTGTACCTTATTGCAGTGTGCAAAAACACGGTATTACATTGCTGATATATATATATATATATATATATATATATATATATATATATATATATATATATATATATATATATATATATATATATATATATATATATATATATGTATATATATATTATGATGGTCATTTTAAATAGCGATTTAGTTCACCGCCGAAGTGTTGAAAATAAATTGAGTATTTCATAAATCTAATTAATTTGTTTTCTCTGCAATATCAATTCAACTAAAAAAATGCCACGTACAACAAACTAAAAAGAATGTATAGAATATAAGGAAATTAAATCAGTAATTTATTTTCTAAAACCCAGGAAGAACAAGCAGATATAGATGCACTCTGCTGAATTCAAAGCAAAAAGCTAATCTCTTGGCATTCCAGACCAGTGTTTGAATCATGAATCGCAGAAGAGCGATTAAAGCTTCCAACCGGAAAGTCAAGGGATCTATGTTTTCATTTATTTTGATTCTACGGCGAAGTAAAATTTGTATGAAAATTTAAAAATAAATACACTAAAGTATTATTTTATTGTAGTGTACCATGTATTTTCAGAATATATCAGTAAATATCCATTGCAACCTAATTCAGTAATTTTTATTTTATAATGTTGTACAAGATTTCAGAACAAAAGGTTCGTAAGCCTAATAGAAACTGATTTTTATTTTTAAAAACTATAAAAATGATATAATGATATAAGAAGCAAAGTATGACATTTATATATTATTAAAATTAATAATTTGTTGTACTCTACATCCAATCTAGTTAAATATTTGGTTTACATCGAATAAACTTTAGATTTGTTTGAAATTTAAAGTAATAACAAAACTTAGGCGCCTCAGATATAAACCCTTCTGTAAGAACTTGTTTGTTAAAACATAATTCTTGTATCCGTGACGAAAAGACATCGCGTGCTTTGAATAAATTGACAGAGGAAGCTTTAAAGAACTAGATAAGAAGAAAAAAAAGAGGTGGATGTGACGTCACTAAGTCCTATGAAACAAGTTTATAAATAAATGAAAACAAATTGAAAGATACCGTTCTGTTGCCGATGTTGCGGACGCGGCAGGTAAGATAGGCAGACTTTCCTATAAGGGCGGACACATTCTGCGGAGCAGACGTGTCGAAATACGGCTCTTTGGTATTTGTTGCCGGTCTCATCGTACCTCCTCTCAAGGCGTTCATTCCGTTCGATATATATGCGCTTTCTGTAAACACAATAGTCAAGATTGATTAGGTTTTTTAATAAAAATAATCATTAAAATTAATAAGGTATATGAGTATTGTGAGATCAGTACATGACAATAAAATAATTCTTATCACAGGATTGGTAAACGGCGAAAAAGATAAAAACAAGCTAACTGCATGTACACGTTTATCATTTCCACTTCTCGCTCTGTTGGCTACTGGCATACGTAAACTCTAACTAAAACCAAAATCTGCCTCAAATATTTAGAAAATAAAAGAAAAAAGTATTCTGCAAGTTAGCTTGGAAACAAAAGTCTTATTGGAAATAAAATTACAATCGGGGCATTAAAGTTTCGTCAATGAACAAAAGTTACAAATAGAGAACAAATGTGACCCACGCCTGGAGGGGAGGGGGAAGAAGAGTGAATTACCGGAGGACCGTGGACAGTCCACACAGGATAGTTATCACGCTTCTCAGTTTATCCCAGGGAGCCAACCACGAACGAGCTTCTCGTAGAAAGTTGCGCCGCGTTGAATTAAGTTTTTAGTGGTATTTTAGGAGAAAGGTTGAGCCAGTCACATGGACGGATAAAGCGGAAGAAAAGGAGTTGTTGGGTCAGGAAGTGGATACTTAGTAGAAATTCGGAGGCACGCAGTTTAGATGACGATGAACTAAGATCAAATAACCCTGAAGATTTCGTAGGATTTCGTTCCATTTCCTGATCTTTCGCTAGCAGCAATCTTCTTTAACCCCTGGCAATAGGCACACCTCAAATTCTTGAATTTGGTTATAACCTCCTTAGGTCCAAATCCAGACCAACCCATTGCTTCGCTACTTCTTTTAGCTGCTGCCATTCTAAAATCTCTATTTTTATAATCTGAACAGCTCGAATCATATAACACTCGCACACTGGAATATGCTCGCATACATGGAATTCATGTACTTCATAGTTTCACCGTCTTGCAATTTAAGAATACGAGCCGACGCCGACTGCTCAGACATAGTTCGTGTTGCCTCTATGAAACTTGGCTGGCGACTGGAGTATTCACGCCTGAAAATTAAACATGTTTGATATGGAGAGTGAGTGGTAGTGAACTATCCTCGTTACTATCCTATCAACGTCAGAGGAGGGTTCACTGTGACACGTTCACACGGATCGAGTTCACTCTACAGTGGGCCACTCTAGAGTGTTCCCTCCCCGTGGGAACCCGGCTTAATGTGAAGTTTCTCGCAAGCAAGAGATAGCACCAGCAAGATGCCGGCCTGTTTGACCATGACCATAAAACCATGTTTGATACTGTCATAGTGGTTCGATAAAAAATCGAGGGTACCAGAGTTGTGAAGACATGTTTTACCTAGCAACATATAACTCATATGTAAAAGGTTTGGTTGCCATGTATCAATCCAGTATTGGGTTGATACATTACCTATATACAAGCAGCATTGGGATGAAGCTGGCCTTTATCTTATATGGTTGGCATGCTCAGGTCTACTAGCGGCGTGGGAATACAACCAGCATTGGGATGAAGCTGGCCTTTATCTTATATGGTTGGCATGCTCAGGTCTACTAGCGGCTTGGGAATACAACCAGCATTGGGATGAAGCTGGTCTTTATCTTATATGGTTGGCATGCTCAGGTCTACTAGTGGCTTGGGTCTGCCAACCAAACCGGTTATACAATTCATAATGATGGATGACAAGAGTTCACGATTAATCAATAAAATAAAAGATTGAACAAATTGGCCAAGTATGTGCTTCCAAAAAACATAAAGGGAACGTAGCCAATTTAATAAATAGGACGAGTTCGTTAACCAGCATAAGATGGTGGTAAGTGAAATGTTTGTTTTAGCTATAACTTTTTATTTATTTGTTTATTTTTATTATGTGAATAATAAACAGAAAATTGGGCAAAAACATAACTTGTATGTACGTTTTTTTAAATTAAATATGATATGCTAAAATACAATATCCCCCCCATGTGTTTCTTCACATATATTTTAATTTAGAATAATGTCAGTAAAAATCAGAAAAATGTTACAATACATTTGTTATATAACTGAAAAAGAATAGAAATACAAGGACTCAATACGAGGAAAAATCGATTATTTTTGTTTCTTACTTTTCAATTTTCTTAAAAACGTAAGGAGAGAAGATTTTTTTACTCTTGATTTGTGTTCTTCGTGGTTATAAGATATTCAAACGCCCAATATAATGTCTTCATTTTTTTACAAATTTTATTTGGGCGAAAAATTGAGTCGAAAACCCCCCAAAAACACCTTTTTTTACGAGAAATTTTGATACGGATTTAGCACACAAAAATACTTCAGAATAGGACATTTGTTTTCTGAAGCTTTTTTGCAGAACAGTGTAATTAGCTAAAATGTATATGTATAACGCATAACTAAATGAAACTACTGGGAAGTGTCTAGACCAGCGGTTCCCTACCTTTTTCAACTCGCGTACCCCTTGGCGTTCAATTATTCTGAATCGTACCCCTTAATTCATATTTTATATTTTTTTATATTAATTTTATAATCTAGCTTTCGTGAGTTTTTAGTACCTTAAAAGGAAATATTCTCTCCTCCCTGTAAAAATAACTCAAGTGAGGAGGTCAGAAACAAAGTAACATTTTTTAAAAATGAGATAAATGCATATTAATGCATGTAAATATGGCAGTGGCGCGGCTTATAGAACATGTTTTCATACACATTTGTTTACTCTGATTAATGAAATTTAATCTTAAGTTTATAAAATGCACTTTTGGTAACTTACATCCCTTAACTTCTAACGCCCTTTAATAATTTGGAAATACATATATAAAGTTACAACTCCTAAAAATAAGGGAAGGGGATAGTTTGAGTTTAAGGTTGTCTGCGAAGTTGTTGCTTAACAAAAAATAGAAACTAAGGTTGATTGTGGGGAGGGTATGGTCATGCTTCAAAAATGAAACCACACAAGTTCATACTTAGAAAATAATTGTAATTGATTTGAGTGTCGTTGATTTATTCACCTTCCATCATAGAAAAACAACTAAATAGTTATTTATGCACCTAGGGAGTAAAGTAAGCCATTATTCCCTGAGCGAAAAAAGTTGGTTCTTGAGGCGAAGCCGAAGGAACCATGGTCCCTTAATCCCGAGGCGAAGCCGAGGGAATAACTCTAATTAGCTCCCGAGGCGCAGCCGAGAGAGATAATTATTGCGAGGGGAATAATGGCACTTTACTCACGAGGTACATACAATATTTTATCTCCGGTAGAAAAAAGATACACATTTTCGTCCATTGCACAGTTTTTATTTAATATTTTAATAAATAACAATAATTATTAGCTCTTTTAGTAGCAGATATAAGAGATTCAATATTAAAAACAAATAAGAATTAAAATAGAAGGTTATTTAGATGCAGGTTAAAATGTTGTAAACAAAGATAAACATGGTCAAAAAAGCGCAGTGCCGCCAACCTGATTTCGACATCTTCATTACGTTAGCCATACATTTTCTACTATTTATAAAATAATTAAGTTGCAATCTTTACTTTTTTGCCCTATTTTACTTTTTCGCCCTACTTTTACTTTTTCTCCCTACTTTTTGAGTTAGGGATGAAAAGACCTGTTTTAGTCCCTCTAAACTAATTCAAAATCATATTTTTTTTTCCCTACTGGAGATAAAAAATATATATATATATAAAATTGTATAGGGTTTAAATTATTGGTAAGAATTATTCAATTATTTTTGTTCAATCAAATTAAACTTAACAATAGTTCAACGAGACCCTTGTTTTGATAAACTAAGCTTTTTAAAATCTGGTATGATATTACTGGTAAGATACAGTCTTAAATCAGGCGCTACAAAAACTCTACCTCAGTACTTGTTTTTATTGTACAAATAAGACGAGAATGCCCATCCAATTAATTTAACCTCATTCTTTTAATTTTGCACTTAGTGCGCTACTTTTTATTTTAACGTGTAATTAAATAAATTCCGAAGATGTTAGCCAGTATATATTTAATTTTAAAAGTGAAAGCGATTATTACTAAAAACAGTTTAAAAATAAGACTTGCTTTAAAAATCTAAACTCCTTTATATAAATTATTTTAAATTTAATTAATAAATAAGTCTTTTTTGTCCACCATTACCATTTATATGTTTTATTATCATTGCACAGTGGTTGCTGAAAAATGTTATTCATAATCATAAAATACGTCAAGCAAGCATTTATATTATATATTAAAGGATAAATAATGCCTTTATTTATTTCTTTTGAATTCATGGAGTTAAATGACTGAAAATTACGGGGTAAAATGGACCAATCAAGATTCACCTTTTCCTTCCTCCTTTCCTCTACCTGTTTCGCATCACAACCTTTCAATTTTTTAAAGCTTCTTTTTTACCTCTTTCTCTCGTTCCTTTCTATATTAGTAAACTTTATCTCTACGTAGTATAATATATGTATGGAAATTTTTCAAAAATATGCTTCTTGAAGTTTGTTGTAACCGACTTTTATTTATGCAAGAGCAATTTGGGGATCGTTTTGGAAGTGATAGACTTATCCTTCCCCGCGACCCCCCTTATCCTAATATACATATATATATATATATATATATATATATATATATATATATATATATATATATATATATATATATATATATATATATAAATATATATATATATATATATATATATATATATATATATATATATATATATATATATATATATAAATATATATATTCTCGAACATAAATGTGTGTGAGGTAGAAAATGTATGCGAGTTCTAAAATACATACTTTTGAATAAATTTTATCTTTCACGAGTAAAACAAAACAATTCAAGTCCGGAATGCTATTCTATGTAATGTATGCATTCAATATTCATATATAAAAACAAAAGTAATTTTAGTTTGAGTGGCACCATTTGAAACTGTTTACTTTGTTATTTGTGGTTACCTTTCTTAAAACACTCATAAAACCAAGGTCTAAATATACCAATATAATCTAAGTTCCCGAGTCCTAAAGAGATTTTTCACATTGATGATCGCATCGAGAAGTGATACCTGGCCAATCCCGCCGTCCTGTAATCATAATGTTGGGTTTATCGGAACTTTAAAGTCATTTTTTTAAGTAATTATTGGTAGAATCTATTTTCATCATTGCTATCTATTTTTATTATTGGTTAGCGCACTCGACTCTTAAACCAAGGTTTAAACCCCGGCTGTGAGTTCGAATCCCAAGGGGTAAGACATGTTTCACACTGATGATCTCATCGATTAGATGAGTAAAGTGGCCGGATAACCCCCGTCCTGTAATAACCCTGGCAGTTGATCGGGACTAAAACCCAAAAGAAGAAGAAAAAAAAAATTATTGCTAACTAAATATAAAATATTATTACACATGAATTCAATTAAAATGAATTGTCATTGATTAACCCTAGAAAGCTAACCTGGAGTCAAAATGACTCCCATTTTTTTTTTAACTACGAATGCACGGTGTCTGTAAAACACAGAACTCCCACCTCTTAGCTATGCTATCTCCCACCCTTGAATGACCCTTCTACACTTCTATCAGTTTCACATTCAGATTCTAAAGAGGACATATCGTTTGTTTTTCTGCAGTTACGGAGTCATTTTGACTCCTGTTTAGTCTTACACGTAAATTTTTTGTAGGTCATTTTGACGCGGAATAGTATTTTTTAGAATAGTATGTCGTGTTATTGTTTATTTTGGCATTTTAAATCTTATAAATTAAATATTATTTAACTTTTTATTCAATAATTATTTCAAATTTAAGGTAATATAATTGTAATTTATTCATTTATAAGTATAAATTGTTATATTTTTTTTTTCGTTATATGTCTAAATTATATAAAGTTAATAGAATATGAATATAGTCAAATAATGGAGAAAAATGATCATACAATGATCTAAACGACATTTATCACTTGATGAAGGAAATGACCGATTCAGATACCGATTATGAAAAAGAGCGTATTCGACAATAATGGTGACGATTGTGATTTGGACCCTGATTTGAAAATAGAAAATGCCTTTTTTGATCGCATCAGCGATGATGAGGAAAATGATAAATTAAGTGAAACAATTTACGAAATAGAAAAACCAAAGGAAAGGAAAGAAAATAGTTACATAAAAAAAAGTAAATAAAACCACTCCGGTAGATAACAATACCGGATATGTAATAGTAGTCCAGATTGAAAAACCGGAATTAAAAGGAAAATTTTTTTTTTTTTGGAAACAAAGCACCCAAATGTCCCTTCAACTAGCTCTAAATCGTGTTAAAAAAATATTGTACATATTAGGCCTTTATATTTTAATAAAACTGGGTATAATAGATTTGGGAGTCAATATGACTCTTAGTCTTAAAAGGTTAAAAAATATGGTTAGCGTTCTAGGGTTAAGGATAAAAAAATAAGGATCCCTTATTTCTAGTAGACTTTTATATGCATTAGAAGTTTGGTTTCCCTATTATGTTTGTCTCAGTACAATCTAACTATTTCAAAATTCTTTATTCCCTTCCAAAAATACTCCCCAACATTTACTTAGACTTGAATTTGTCCTTTCTCCTCCTGCAACTGTTTTTAAAAACATCTCTATGGTTATAAAATTATTAATATGTCTGAAGTGAGACTTGCAAGATTGTGCTTAGAAAGAATGCTTGCTCTTGATGCCTCTTCACCCAAATTTATGCGATACAACTGGGTCTCCCTGTATAATTTTTTTTTTAATGAAATTGGTTCTTCGTTATGGTTGTCTCTTGCCCTGACTCTTTTAAGAATTCCTTAATCTCCTCTTTTACAAACCACGCTCTCAAAAGATGTGGACAAAGCTCTAAACTCTTGTTTTTCTTCTAATTACAGCCAGATATCCTCTCTTTTGCCTCTTCCTGAAAAAAAACCTTCTAATAAGAGCTCCTATAGCCAAGCATTGAATAATTGCACAAAACCGTCTTGCTAATCCAAAGTACACTAGAATATTTTACAACCATAAGTTGTACAATTTTAGTTGTGATGAGGTATGTCCTCTCTGTCAATTAAGCCCTAACACTTTGTACCACCTATTATTTGATTGCTCGTCTCTTGCGGATCAAGACACCCATTGTTCCCAAACAGATGCATCACATGTCAATAATCTATTTTTGTTCTTACTAAAACTATTAGTTTTTTATTTTTTTTTTTAAATTATTTTTTATTTTTTTTTTTTTAAATAACGCCTATGCCGTTGGCAACAAGGCCATTCGGCTTCTTGCAGCCCAATAAAGTTTTGCCATGGTGGCACTGTCTATATTTAAGTCTAAATTGTTTCTGTCGTTCTCGATGACATCTGTCAATGCTGTACATACTGGGAGGTGCTGGCCATCCATCTCATCTGCTAGGCAAAGAGGGCACACCGGGCTCTCCTCCACGCCTATCCTGTACAAGTGCCGTTGCAGATAATCATGTCCTGTCGTTAAACGAAAGCCTGCCACAGCTTCTCTTCTGCTGATTGTGTGTGGGATTGGGTTCTCCACCAGACTCTGCCACGTTTTCCCTTCTGCCTGATTAAGCTGCGACTCCTTAATTTCATCTTTATAATGGGCTCTGATGAGTCTTTTGACTGCGCAATAAGAGAGCGGTGGATCGGGTTGTTGCATCCCAGCTCCTTTCCGAGCTAGCTCGTCTGCCTTCTCATTTCCCGCCAAGCCGCAGTGGCTCGGGACCCATTGGAAGACGACATTTTTAATTATTGTGAGAAGCCTAGAACTTATTATTTCTCTACTTCATTTTTCTTTTTGTTTGTAACCACCCTTTGTAGAAAACGTATGTTTTAAAATAAATATATTATTATTATTATTAATTAAGGATAAATAACATTTTTATTAGTTTATTTTTTTCATAAAACCATCTGTTAAGATTTTGCATAAGAATATGGTTGCGTATGTATTATTATTTTTATTTATTTAAAAAAAATAAAACTGCATTTTTGTTTTCTTTTTATCTTCCTAGATTTATACTTATGATAATTTTATACTTATTGGCAATGCTTCGACAAAAATGTAATTCTATTACATCAAACGTGAAAATGATTAGATACTTATTGATAAACTATATTTATTAAATTAAAATAATTTATTATATTTAAAAATATTATGTACAAATAATTAATATTTATTAACAAGAAAGGTATTATGTCTACTATATAAACTGTGGGCTTAATATAAAAACTGATATTGTCGCTCAAATGATAAGATCGCAGATTCGCTTCATTTTAAAACTTTTTAAGAAGTGCTTAAAAAAAGCCATTTACAAATTTTTAAGAGCACTCAAGCATCCTAAGTGCCTAAAAGTTACAAGTATAAGAACATCGTGTAAATGGATTTTTACCTTTCCTCAAAAAATTCTAAAACAAAAAGCATTCGCGACTTCACTGTTGCAAGGAAGATACATTGTCTTTAATTTGAAAGAAGTAAATAACCAAAAAAAAAAAAAAAAAAAAAAAAAAAAAATACACCGACAACATATCTTCTAAAAAAATTTCTGAAAGCTACTTTAATAAATAAAAAAGTATTATTTTATGGATAGAAACAGTTTCTTTGAATCCATTAATTTTTAGAAATTTATCTGAATCACTTTTATTATATATATCCACCATTATAACAATTAATTATATCAAATATCGTTTCTCTGTAATAAATAAAGACGTCACAATTGGGATTAAAGCAAGATCATTGTTAGCGCATGAAAGTTTGTCCCAAATAGAGCTTATTTATCCTCATACAAACAGATCTTCCAATTAGTTTAATTATAAGAATTTCATATGTGTAATTCTACGAAAAGCATCTTGAGAGATTTGGACCATGTAATCCCTCAGAGTACTTAATGATATTGTTAATTAGATAGTAGCAAGAAATCTTTGTAAAGACTTCCCTTTTAGACAAAGCAGTATCAAAATAGAGGATATTGTTATCGTTAACAAATCCCTACAATCCCTATAAAGGTAAAACAAATGTTTTCTACTTAGAGATTAAGTTTATCAGAAGTTTCTAGCATATAGAGACTGGCTTGAGAAGGTAACATTATCTTATATTTAGAAAATTATACATGTTTTAGTTTGAACAATGAATAGAGCGTATAAGATAGACAGTGAACTAAGTTCGTTAAAGAGATTTAATACAAGGACCAATAATTATTAAATTTAATTTAATAGCTATTTACGTACCTAGAGCAGTAAGGGCGTTATTACAGGCCGAGGGCGTAGCACGATTGCGTTTAACGCCCGAGGCCTGTCATGCCACTTACTGCTCGTGGTGCGTACACTATTTTATCGCCCTCCACTTGTAAACATTCCTATCCTGAGCGGTAAAGTTCTATTTTGCAAAAATAGCAAAATAACCCTCCCGAAAATACGTTGTAAAATCTAAAAGGTTAGAGATAAATTAATGAAACTTAGGGGATCCGTACTATTTAAAGGGAACTTGGTTTTCATGCAATCGCGTAGTAGGGGCAACAACCCATTTTGCCCCAGGCCACCTAACTTCAAAATTTCTAATTAAATGTATATTTTTGAAGCAGATTTGGATTCTACGACGAAAATTAAAAATATTTTAATTCAAACTTATTTTATAGCACCAATTTTTTTTTTTGGGGGGGGGGGGGGGAGGGGGCATAGGTATAAAAATGGTACATTTAAGCGCCTGGGGGCAAAATGGTGGTTGCCTCTAGTACGTGGGTGGATGAATACACACTTCTGCCGTTTAAATCTTATAACGGTGTAAGTGCGTTATTTTTTTTTTACTATTTTCGAAGGGTTATTTTGCTATTTTTGCCCTCCTATAGGGGGCAAAATATTGGAGATAAAAAAGTTTCAAATAAAATATCATTATTTTTCACCGTAGAATCTAAATATGATATGAAAATATACACTCTAATTTGAAATTTTGAAGTTGAGTGGCCTGGGGACAAAGTGGGTGGTTGCCCCGAGTGCGCGATTGCATAGAGATCCCCCCAAGTTTCATTAATTTATCTCAAACCGTTCAAGAGTTAAGAGGGGGATGGGGGAGACTTTTGGACCACCCTGTATTATAGTCGAGCAGACGGGACAAGTGACCGGAACCATAGCTCTGGACCCCCCATTTAATATATCTAAACTAAACTTTGTACATGCTTGAATCATTCGCATACGAGTCACTAATGATTTTATGTATTAAGAACAGGGCTTATTATGAGGATCATTAGCAAATAACGGGATTAAGATTTAATAATTTTCAATTCAATTATCATAAACAGTTAATTTTTAAATGATTAAATCGTAATCCCGTTATTTGTTACTGATTCTAATAATGAGCATCTAAGTTCTTAATATATAACATCATTAGAGACTGGTATGCGAATGATTTTAGCATTACAAGGTATTAGCAATTGAGCTGCACATTATCATAGAGATATTATCAATCTTACTTTGAAATTAAGAGAGAAAAATATTAAACAGATAAAAGAATTTTAATGCATATTGATAACATTTATGCATGTGTAATGTTACCATATTATTTGTAACAATAATTTTACCGTTGCCCAATTTCACATTCTTAAAATTCGTTTTTACTTTTTTCATTTTGACCATTTTTCTCTAAATTTACAGTATTTCTAACATTCAAAACCTGAAGAAGCCCAGGTTCCCTGGACGAAAGCTTGTTAAATAAAGTATAATAAAAGAAAAAAGGACTTTCATTCCAAATAGAATTTCATTTCCATAAGAAACCTCAAGTCCACAAAAGAAAAACTTCAATTACTAAACCTTTTAGAGTCAACTATTTAAGCATTTAAAACTGCAAGAAACCATTTTTTAATTCTAGCCTTTTTATAGTATTAAAATATTACAATTGAAATCTTAAAAACCTCAATCTTAACTTCTAAACCATACTTAAACCTAGTTCTGATAAAAATTTATTGCAACTCCGATTCAATACATTATTATTGCATCGGAGTTGCAATAAAATACCACACGGGATAATTCAGAAGAAGAATCAGCACGAGTTACACAGACCTTTGTACTATTAATTCCAATCTCTTGCCATTTATTTTCTTGTTATATATATTTAGTTTGATTCATAGTTAATTTAATATGCAACTCTATAGCTTGAAGGTTGGAAGCGTCCAACTATCTATAGACTTTAAGATTATTCACTATCTTCTTGCAAGTTAAACTGAGTTAATGCTGGGTTTCTGAAAGTGAGCCTAACATTCCGGATAAAGCATAACCTCTACTAGATAATCCCTTCGCTTTGAACATAGTTCCTCTTTAGAAGTTAATAGTGGGTTTAATACCTCGCCCAAATATCATCTCACTTAGAACACTTAACTTGAAAATGCTGCCGATATTAAATGTTAATAAAATTTATATCGGATATTAGTTTGTAACCAGTTAAGAAAACGAGCAAAAAAGGAATTTTTCAATATTTTTTTTTTTCTTTTTCTACCCAAAAGATTTAATAGCTTTGAAATTAACTGCGGAATTTGAACAGACTTTAAGTAATTTTACTACACTTAACTTAAGCTTTGGTTTTCTAGGAAAGCGGGGCCGTTATATAGTGGCGGTAAAAATGCAGTCGTGACGTTACTGTGGTGGACGGTAAGTGTCGGTCGTCTTAACGGTGACCATAGAGGTGGATGTTAACCTAAAACGACATTGAGAGCCTCTTGATTCATTACAAAAGCAATAAATATTTCGTCCTCTTCGCTGATTTACATAGCATGTATTCATTTTATTGCGCATAACATGTTCAACAATGCAAGAAAATACTTCAAAATAGTACATTACGTGTCTGCAGTTTGCATTGGAGAGGGAGTGTGGAGTTTGCACCCGAGCGACAGCGAGGGTAGTAAAACCACACGAGCAAAGCAATATGCAGTTTTCGCACGAATTGCGTACCGTACTTTATCTACGATTGTTTGATTTTAATAATAAATACAGAAAAAAACTAGTTACTTTAATTAAACTAACAGCAAATTAGTTTTGTTATTCTAGGAATTCTGGTGAAGAACTATGAAACGCGCATGCGGAATGTATACAACTACGAAAAGAATCACTTTCTACGTATCTAAACAGAGATAATATGTTTAAATTGTGTATCACTAGTTGATAAACATATTTCATCACTATGATGGTTATAAATAAGGTGTCACTGCTATTTTACGATCTCCATTGTTGTTGTAGCTGTCAACGCTCCATAGACAACCAACGTTATTTAGTTTAGTTTATATACTGTCAACGTTTGTGACGTCACGACAGCTAGATCACGGCCGCTATATAATGGCAACGCTCTCCTAGGAAATCTAAGTTTTAGAGTATGATTGTCCAAAAGCACTACTCAAGAACAAATAACCATATAAGGAAACAAAAGATAAATGCATAAAAGTATTTACTTTTATAAAAAGAACTGACTGGATTTTCTGTTTAATTTATAACCAAAAGTGTTGACACTAAAAGTTATACAACCTGTTAACCACAAGTAAGATTATTATAAAATCTAACATGGTAGCTTGGCAATATAAGTAAATGAGATTATCAGGTTTGCACACAAATGTAACAAATATATTTTACCTACAGCAGGGAGAAAAAGTGAACTTTCCTCCCTAGTTTACAGGGAGGGAAGTTACTCATTGCACCCGGTCGGGTTAAACAGGGAGTAATGAAGAAAAAGGGAACCATGAACTTTCATGATTCCCTCCAGTGTTGCCCTAGATTCTAGATAAAGCACAAGTAAATAAGCTTGGTGCTAATACACATATCATTTACTAACTTTTGTTTAATGTCTAAATCTATAATGTCATCTTCACACTTGTCATGTAACCTCCACAACGGCCGCCATAGTAATTTATCAGTAAAACAAAGGGGCACAAGGAGAATTACCGGTCAGCGGTTAATCGTTTCCATGGTAGCCATGAAGGGTTTCTCTAAACATTTAAGAATATTACTCCATCTTTTGTTATTGAAACTTCCATAAAATACTAAAAAAAATGCAGTCCATCTCTAAATACATAACAGAGAATACATGTTCTTTTTCATCTCTTCACGTATTCATTTTGGTAATCTTTTATCCAAGATTACTGATGTATACTTACCAACTTACGTTTTATCACGCGTCACCTAATAATGTATTTCTTATATTGATTTTTTAAATTTCTGTCAAAATTATGGCTTTTGAGGAATAAATACTTTTTTTAATTTTGATAAACCATGGGAGCATGGGGGTAGTATTTCATGAACTTAAATCAGTACCATACAGACCTATACTGTACGGTACTTTTTTAGATTGTTACTCCCCAATGTTATTTTTAGAATATAAATGACTTTGACTAAATAACTATTAAGACAAAAGGATGTTTAGTTCAATGTACTTTGTGACAAAGGAACGTCATACTTCTGATTTTTTAAGGGGAGTAACAATCTAAAGAAGAACATTTCGTACACCTTTTTAGATTGTTACTCCCTCTGTTTTTTTACAAGGGGAGTAACAATCTAAAGAAGTGCCTATTGTACCACGTTTCCCTACATGTAAGTATTTCAATTTAGAACAGCATAGATAATAAAAGCCCTATGGCCAATTTATTGAAATAATTACTTTCTATATCATCTTTCTACGTCAATAGAATATAATTATATTATACTTAAAAATACATTGTATACCATTCGGAATCGGAATAAAATAAATGATATATTTTCATGGATATTATTCTAAACGCCTGGAATCAATAAGAGGAAACAAATTGAAGTAGAACTGAGATTGACAAGATGACACCATTTTCATTAGCAAGCTTAAATTACAAACAACAGTCTTACACTAAAAACAAGTGTGTTATTGTTACTAAAAACACAAGTATGTTATTGTTACTACAAAACAAGTATGTTATTGTTACTACAAATCAAGTATGTTATTGTTTCTACAAAACAAGTATGTTATTGTTACTACAAAACAAGTATGTTATTGTTACTACAAAACAAGTATGTTATTGTTACTACAAAACAAGTATGTTATTGTTACTACAAAACAAGTATGTTATTGTTACTACAAAACAAGTATGTTATTGTTACTACAAAATCAAGTATGTTATTGTTACTATAACTCAAAGAGCAAAATTGAATACAAAGTAAAACAGTTTAAACAGAGTCAGATTTAAAATCTGATCAATATTTTTTAGTATTATTTTCTTTAAATAAGTTTAATAAAAACCTTTCGTGAACAATAGATTTTTTAAAAAATGTCTAGTACTCGAATTTGTATGAGTTACTATCATGAACTAGATACATCAAATATAAAAAATACATAAGAAAATAAAATTGTTCTCGACAATTCCCTACAAATTTTTTATTATGAAATTTAAAAATATAGCAAATTCAGAGATATACTGAAATGAAAAATTCAAATAAAAACAATTAAATGAATGCAGTAAAGTCATTAGTAACTCAGTGTGGAACTCCATAGGTGACACTATCGTAAGGGGAGACACCAAAAGGAAGAGAGAGTAATAATAAATTGAGGAGTGAAATAAATAGGGGAAGGGTGATAAATCTTCTTTAAAATAGAGGGATATAAAATGGCTCATGATATTGGCTTCTATATATTTCTTTGTCACGAGATGAGAAAAGACAGACGGCTATATGAATTACTTACTGTCTATAGTTTGTCTTAACATTCAGTGTAAAATTGAATAATGAAGTGCGATAATTATACTCGTGATTTCTAGTAGTTATAAAACGAGAAATAGTAAGCCATAATGAGAATATTTCTTGGGTGCAATTTGAAGCAGTAAAGTGTAGTAATTCCTTGGAACAAAAATTGTGAAATATTGAGCAATAATTTAATATGTTTTCTAGATATAAGCCATTATAAATTGATTTCAATAATTGGAAAAATTAGTTTGATATATATTACTGGGAACACAAGTACGATATAGTGTACAAATCATAATCGTAAGATCTTAAAAGGCTATCCACCACTAGGATATCTGACAGCGCTACCAAAAGGATCCCATCACACGAGACCACCATGGGATCTAGCAGCATCACCAATAGGATCCCACCACACGAGGCCACCATGGGATCTAGCAGCATCACCAAAAGGATCCCATCACACGAGACCACCATGGGATCTAGCAGCATCACCAAAAGGATCCCATCACACGAGACCACCATGGGATCTAGCAGCATCACCAAAAGGATTCCATCACACGAGACCACCATGGGATCTAGCAGCATCACCAATAGGATCCCACCACACGAGACCACCATGGGATCTAGCAGCATCACCAAAAGGATCCCATCACACGAGACCACCATGGGATCTAGCAGCATCACCAAAAGGATCCCATCACACGAGACCACCATGGGATCTAGCAGCATCACCAAAAGGGTCCCACCACACGAGGCCACCATGGGATCTAGTAGTATCACCAAAAGGAACTCTTTACACGAGACCACCACGGGATCTGGCAGTGCCATTAAACAGAAAAATAAAACAAACTGGGTGGTTTAAAGACAAGAAACTAACTGGCTTGGTACTCGTGTGAAGAAGAGAGCCACGCGCAGCAGAAGGTTGGCTGTGCCACCAGGACCGTTGGTGCGACCATAGTTGCCTCGTGAATAGAGCCTAATCATTTTTGTCTCTATAATTTTATGCCTATTTTCTTCAGCCATGCAACCTTTAAGTACAATTATGATTTATAGAATTGGTTTCCGCGGCCCGAGCCCATTAAGTTTAGATTTTCCTGAAAAGACCACGTTAGAGATTTTGCTAATGCCAACGCGACGTTTCAAATTCTTTTTAGGGATTATTCCTTAGGGATTTGCTCATGATGAGTGTCATTTGCAAATAAGGTTCTAGATTTACATTTTAGTTCAATTTAATCTGCAATTATATAAAAAACAAAAATTTTATAAACCACATACGTGGCGTTTTTCATTATGTTTATTTCAGAGATTAAACTTTTTGTAGGACATATATGTATATTTATGTAGTTCAATTAACTTTTTTATTTGATGTCATTTACGCTATTTGATATTTCTAGAAAATTTTAAATGTTCAAAAAAAATATATGTTCAGAAAACATAGACATGTATTCCAGAGAAAAGCAAATGATAACAGCCGAAGGTAAAATGAAAACTAAAAAAAATAAAAATGGAATCTATTTCGAACTTACTGCATATCTGAATTGTTTTCATATTGCTTGAATTTATATTGCACGAGGTAGTTGAAGGGAACACGGATTGGTCAAAACATTTCCACGTTTTCATAGTTTATCAAATCTATTCGCGCTGATCTTTACTAGCGGCGACTTCATTCATCTATATCAGTTAAAACTGCCAATATGTGTGCCAAAGCTTCCTCGAGTCCTGTTATTGGAAGAATGACTTTAATGAGATGAGATAGATATAATTTCTACAAATTTAGGATGTAAGCATTAAAATTTCATAAAAATAATGTGATCAAACTGGGATTTGAAAGTGTGGCTGTTTGGACTTAACAATACGTAGGCTTCCACGGATTGTCTCGTAATAAGTAGCTTGGTTTTTCGGTGAAATTCGCGTTAGGCTAGACATTATTTCGCTTCCACTACTGGAAGCATTTTGAGAGGTGTGGTGCATCCTGATTTTAAATGGAAGCAAAACTTGGAGTATATTTTGTTATTGCTTCTAGTTAACACCACGATAAACCACACCCCAGAAGATGATTCTAGCAGTGGAAGTGAAATTTCAGATACCAAACCATTTAATATAATAAAAACTTTAAATTACATAAATATAATAATTTTCTGGTGACTAACAATCCCAGTTTAGAGGTGTTCTAATAAGCTCCCTCGGGGAAATAATAGTAATTTAGAGCATTATTGTTTTATGTGACAACTGGTAAAAGTTAAGGAAAAAAGCTCCAACAGAAACCCAAGGTATACACAGGTTTCAAACAGTAATTAAAACTTATGACTACATAAAAATAGACAGGAAAACAAAACATAAATAACATAACATAAAATATTTAAGTAACTATTGATTAAATAATGTGACTAGATAATTTATAACATTGGACTAGATTATTGTTTATTTTTCATTCAGGTATTTTATAACAAAATATGTTTCAGTCTTTTATGTTTATACTTTTTATATTTAAATTTAAAGGTGTTAAGGTCGTAATTGCCTATTTCATTTATTAAAGGATTGATGTCATTATTTCGACTACTTTCAAAAAATGTTTTAGATAGATTTATAGTAATTTCTTTTATATATGGAATGTTGAGGGTTGTGTGCATTTCTGTTATTCTAGTGTATCCAGTGTATCTAGTGTAACCACACCCTTTGCGTCGCGGAAAACCAAGTTAGTTATAGTTTGGAATCTTTTTTGTCGAGGGATTTCGTTTGCGTTTTTTTTTTTAACTTGCTTTGCTCTATAGATAAGGCCGATTCTTCTTGTATCTATCCTCATATTTGATGTATGTTACAGTAGCCCTGATAATGACAAAATTATAAATAATTGTCGAAAGTAAGGCTTGATGAAATTGTCAAGTTTCTTCTTACACCTTAGTTAGTTACCTGAGTTAAGTTGTAGAAGAAATATTGATAAATATCTATATACATATATATATATATATATATATATATATATATATATATATATATATATATATATATATATATATATATATAGAGTTGCGTCAAGGACGCTGTACAGTGCGCATCGGCTCCGTAATTAATCTTGTTTTTTAAGTATTAAGCAGCAATATATTGCGAAAAAAAGTAGATAACGTTGTAGCCCAAAATTATTTTGATCGATTGTGTATAAAATTTAGTTGATTTACTATTATAATAATTAGTTATTTGAAGTAGATTTCTCAAATTCTATTGTCAAGAATCACGTTTTTTTGGCAGTTAAGTCGTTTTTTCACATGCAAACGGATCGGTGTGAGCAATAGTAGGGGTTATATGGACTGCGCGTGCGCGGGTGCTATAGTGGTGGTAACTCCATTAAGACTCTTTCTATAGTGGCGGAGTGGTAGGGGTTTCATTCAACTCTACTACTAGCTGCGGTGACGTTACGTATGTTACCTGAGGTGACTCACTAATCATACGAGTTGTTTAAATCATAATATTTTGATTGATAAGATATAAACAGTAAAATTCTTCTTTCATTATTTATTTTCATTGTGGTAAATAACTGAAAACCCTCTATTTATTATAAGATAAAAATTCACTATTTATCTCATGCCCAATTCTATTAAGAAATATTTGGAGCATTCAAAAAAGAGGCCAAGGGAAGTCAACCCTCAAAATAACAGCTCTCCGGAAAAGAAATATTCCAAGGTAACCATGGCTCGAGTAAGCGATATGGGGGCGGATGATATGGTTAGTTTAATCAAACTGGCGGTCGGAGAACTGAATCTTGCATCGAAAGATGACCTCAACCAATTTAAGGCGGAGATCAGACAGGAATTCGAGGAAGTTAGAGCGGAGAACGTAAAGCTGAAAAAGGAGCTGGACTCTGTCAAAGAGGAGATAGCGTTAATTAATAGGAAAATAGAGGATATGGATAATAAGATGAAGGAGAAAAACCTAATATTTAGAGGCATTCAGTACACTGAAAAGGACGTTTTAACGGATGTAATAAAGGATTTCTGTTCTAACTTCTTAGGCTGTCACGATTTAACGGTCAACAAAGTGTACCCTATAGGAAACGCATCTGTTTCAGATGGTTGCAGGCCGCTACTGGCTAACTTTAAAAACTCAACTGACGTAATAACAGTCACCCAGAATTGCAGAAAACTTAAAGGAACGGATTTTATAGTACATAGGGATTTTAATATTAATACTCAGATGAAGAGGAAAAAACTACACTCACTGCGTAAGGAAATCATTGTTTTGAACGATAAAATCAGACCATCTGTACGATTTGATTTTATTATTATTGAAAAAGAAAAATTCAAATTGTCACGTGACGGCCAGCTTCTTTGGAGAGGCGAGAACGGATTAAAAAAACTGAGTGAAATACTGGATGTAGATGTATCGACTGTGGAAAGGCTCCTTGACAGTAGTACCGGCGGCCCAGATAGGAAGAATAATAGAAGTGCATGACGCCAAATGAAACCATCCCACCACTTGATGCCGAAGGAGGAAGTAAGCATAGTGTTTTGGAACAGTGGAGGGTACAACAGTTTTATTGAAGAACAAAACCACTTTATAGGAATTGATGTAGTTTGCTTAAGTGAAACATGGTTAACTACTGAAATCACCTCTCCACCAACAGGCCTCCAGAATTACTCCGTCATCTCTTCGAAGGCGCTAAAAGAAAAAAGTAAGGGGCGTGCAAGTGGCGGTCTGGCAGTCTTCGTTTCCCCGCGTCTATCCGTAGAGGTTATAGAATCCTGCGAACACTGGATTTTTTGTAAACTTACAAATTTAGGTAATAACGTAACTATTATTGTAGTCTCTGTATACTTTAAGCCTTCACTCGATGCTGATTTTATTCTGAATATGTTCAAGGATTCCTTAGATTTGTTAATTAATAAATACCCAGAACAATTGTTAATTAATGGGGGCGACTTTAACGCGCGCGTTTCGGGTATGAATTATAATTTGCCTTTTGAAGTTAATAATACTAATCTTATTCGCTATAGGAGAAACTTAGACTCTAAATATGATAAGCGTGGACGTGGGTTAGCTGAAATATTGGAGCTTTCGGGGTTCGTTCTTCTAAACGGCAGAACTCTTTCCGATAGTAATGGTAGTTTTACTTACTGTAGTAGTAATGGCTGCAGTACAGTAGATTTAGTTTGGTGTCGAATCCCGGATTTAGAAAACGTTAAGGATTTAGAAGTATTGTCGAACGTCAGCATGTTTAACCATTTTCCTCTAAAAATATCACTTTATTCTAAAAATAAAACCTTATTTTCTGAGAAAGCATTAACTCTTACTTATGAAAAATATAATTGGAACAGCTCAATGAAGGGCTTATATCAGACAGAAATGTTAAATTCCCCTTGTGTGGCTTACGACGCACAATCCTCAACAGAGTTGCTTTATGGTAACATAGTAAATACAATAAAAGATGTGTCCTCTCAGATAGGGTTGAAAACAATTATGTCTCATAAAGTTAGTAAAAGTAATAATTATTCTAAAAATAAAATCTGGTTTGACTCTGAATGTTACACTTTAAAAATAAGTCTAAAGCGCAGCCTTAGGCAATGCGTAAAAGCCAACTTTAAAGACCCTTTTAAATCTACTTACATTAAAGCGACAAAAGATTACACAAAAAAATAAGATCTAAAAAAAAGGCATACAATAAATCAGTAATGGATATTTTGTCCAATGTTAAAAATACGAAAGAGTTCTGGTATTGTATTAAGAATTTTAAAAAGAAAAAATCCAAGTTTCCTTCTAACTTATCAATTAAAGATTGTGAAGATTATTTTTCAAATCTACTATCGTTTACTGAAATAAGCAATTTAGTTATTCCAAGAAGGCATGTGGAGGAACTCGACGGTGCAATCACGGCTGATGAAATAATAGATTCTTTAAACGAAATGAAAAATAATTCTAGCCCGGGCACAGATGGTATTAATTACGAATTTTATAAAAATTTACCAGATAATTGGCGATTTTATTTGACCGCGTTATTTAATAAAATTCTTGAAACTGGGTCCACTCCAATTGAATGGTCTAAAACGATAACGTTTCTTCTGTTCAAAAAAGGGGACACAGACGATCTGCAAAATTACAGAGGAATCAGCTTGATTAATTGCATTGCTAAAGCCTTCACGTCCGTCTTGAACAGGCGTCTAGCGTTATGGTGTGATAAATATAAAAAAATACCCGAAATCCAAGCTGGCTTTCGAAAAGGGAAAGGCTGTTTGGACAATATTTTTATATTGACATCGGTTGTTCATATTCATCTACGGCTCCCTAAAAGAAAAGTATATGCGACTTTTATAGACTTCAAAAAAGCCTTTGACCGGATTTCACACCAAAAGTTATTAGAGAAACTTTACTTGATGGGTCTCAGTGACAAGTATTTGAAATTTATTAAAAACCTGTACGTTAACGCTTGTACAAAAATAAGGTACAATTCTCAATTATCGAAGGACATCGATATAGGCAGAGGCCTCATGCAAGGTGAAAGTATGTCGCCGGCTTTATTTAACCTTTTTACCGCCGATCTGGAAGACTTTTTGAAGTCTAGGGACTGCAAGGGCGTCAGTATTAACGGCACTACAGATCTACTGATCTTAATGTACGCGGACGACTTAATTGTCTTTTCGGATTCCCCAGTGAATATGAATCATACAATGAGTGCGCTTCTAGATTACTGTAAGAATAATGACCTGGAAGTAAACTCAGCCAAGACTAAATTAGTTATCTTCAGTAAGGGTGGACTGTCCCCAAATAGAAGACAGGTTTTTTATAATAATGAAATTATACAGGAGGTGTCCACCTTTAACTACCTCGGAGTAAACTTCTCTAGAAAGGGTGTCTTCGAAACTGCACTGAAGCAGGCCACGAGTCGAGGACGTTCAGCAGCCGGGGTTCTTAGAGAAACTATGTCCAAAGCCAAAAACAGATCTTTTGACGCTCTTTTAAAGACATACAAGGCTTGTATAGTATCAACTTTGACTTACGGTGCCCAAATCTGGGGTCTCCGCTATATGGACGACCTAGAGACGGCCCAGAACGCCTTCTTTAAACATTTTTTCTGCCTTAATAAAAACACCCCCCACTACATAGTAAGAGAGGAGTTCGGACTAGAGCACATAGCCGTGTTTGTGCTAAAACAGGCGCTATCTTGGCTCAATCATCTGCACACGCAGGAGCAGGACGCCTTACTCAAGATCTGCTTTAACCAGCTTAAACTGCTTGACTCCTCCCCCTCAAATTTCACTAAATTCAACTGGATGTCTCAGCTTAAACAATTAGTAAATCCACTTTGTGACGACCCTAATATTTTGTTTGAAAACACCATAAGTAATAATTTAATCACGTCAATCCTGGCAACTTTTAGAAAAAACCTAAAGTTAATCGATTTCACCAATATTGAAAAGTCCTCATATAGCTCATTTTATAAAATACTAAATTGTTCCGAGTCCCGGGAGTACGATTACTTACACTCAGGACTCTCTTTTCCTATGCAGAAACTTCTAGCCCAAGTCCGCACCTCCGGTTTCGGTTGTTTAAAAATGACTATAAAAGGTATTGTCTACAAAATAAAAACCGAGGATAAGTGTACCGTATGTAACCTAGATGAGCTTGAAACCCTTAATCACATCATGTTTGTGTGTCCCATGTACACTTTGCAGAGACAACAATACCTACCTCTAAACATCGTGGACCTCAGTAGCTCGCAAGATATCAACATCGCCTCTATTCTAAATACGTTTTCTCCACAAATCGCAAAATCCCTTTATTACTTCTTCGTTAATTTCTTAAAGATAAGATCTTTTTTAATCAACGAATAAATTCACCACACTTTATAGTTATTATATAAATATCTGAAAAGGAGATTATATCTGTTTCATAATACAAACCAGTAAACAAATAAACTGATTTACAAGCCTAGGAGCATAAGTCCGTTAATTTTCTTTTGTACATACATAAAATAAATAAATAAAATGTCTTTAATTCATCTTATCACGCTCTAAATCCATGTTGTCTTCATATTATAAGTCTTTCTCTAAATTGTTACGTTTATCTTTATATATTAATGTATTTATTCTTTTCCATATGTCAATGGAAAAAAAAAAAAAAAAAAAAAAAAAAAAAAAAAATGAAAAAAAATTGGAAAAAAGGAAAGAAAAAAGAACTTGTTATTATTATTATGTATATATATATGTGTGTGTATATGTATGTGTATGTGTGTATATATATATATATATATTTGAAACTGGAAAGATATGCTGAAATGAAGAAATTCCATATCTTAATTTATTGTTAATTTACTTTTTTTCGATAATATAATATTTATGTCACTTGTAATTAATGTTACGTTGTTGCTCTAGTGATTATGTATACTGCGAAAAAGCAACTCATTTGTATAAAACCTTAGTTTTATAAACAAATAAAGAATTATTATTATTATTATTATTATTATTATATATATATATATATATATATATATATATATGAATAAAAAAAAAAAAAAAAAAAAAAAAAAAAAAAAAAAAAAAAAAAAAAAAAAAAAAAAAAGTATGTTTTTATCTAGGAGGCTGTGGTTTTTCTCCGTATATATAGGTGTGACGCGTGAGGATTTTTTCAGTCGTTGTTTAGATGTTTTACGGTGAGTTTAGGTCTTGGGTTAATATTTATTGTGTAGCAGCTGCTTAGTTTTTTCCGTTTTGATAGTCATGAGTGTTTGTTTCATGGGTTTTTGTATTTCGTTTGTTTTTTAGGCCCCTGAAGAAGGTTTTAAGTAAAAACCGAAACGTCGGGATTGTAACATAAAGACGATTTTTGTGACCGAAACCTGAGTTTTGTTTGTTTTCTGTATATATATATATATATATATATATATATATATATATATATATTATATATATATATATATATATATATATATATATATATATATATATATATATATATATATATATATATATATATAAATATGAGAGGAAGTAAGAAGGAAAAAAGAGGAAGTAGTTTATAAAACGAATGAAAACTCGCAGTTTATATTACAGAATTACGCCAGGTATAACATTATTGCGAGCAAAACTGTACTTAAACACACATAAAGAGAACATAGTATTCAAGTTAACAAATTAATTTACCTCAAACCTAATATTTCTTTCCTTATTAAATGAAGCTAGCAATTTTTCAATACATATTTAAGAAGAAGGTAAATGTTTAAATAGGCCTATAAAATCTCAAATGTAAATTTAATTGTTACCGTGGCTGTGCACGGGGCTATAAATAAAATTGAACAAAAGGTAGAATTAACCAGAGTACAGGAATACAAAAGGTGCTTTATCATAACGAAATTTATCAACATTCTTCTCTCCAGGAAACCTTCCTTCTGAAGAGAAACTGAAAAAACTTTTTATTAGCAGTAAAATTAAGTTTAATTTAGCCCTACTTTATTACAAAGAAGTACAAGAGAAAGGGGAGTCGAAATGGTTTTTTTGTGAATAATTTAAACTTTGATACTGTAAAGATATTCGTTTATTCATGAATGTTTTTAGAGTATAAACTCTAGTTTCACTGTTTTCAGTTTTAAAAGTATTTTATTTAAAGAATATTCAGACTAGCATTGTATCCTAGTCTGACTCGACAAATTTCTCCCCCTTACACTTCACTAAATAGAAAAGACGGGATACTTATGATTTTTCATTATTTAAAAATAGGGGAGAAAAACTTTGGCGTAGAAAATAAAATTTGTATAAACATAACCTTTTTGTTTGAAGGCAGTCAATATTATGTATTAATATATATAAAAAAAAAAAAATAAATAAAAAATAGGTATACATTTTAAAAGAGAACCTTTAAAGGTCTTTATAGTGAATGCAGAATGATTGTATTATAGTTCCTACATTACAACAGAGGGGGGGGGGGGGGGGGGGGGGTCTTAAAAAATGAAGTGTAACATTTCATTAGCGACATATTCTTTTCCTTCTCTTAAAGGCCTTTAAAATTATGTATAACACGTTATGATGACTAGTAGTAGTAGTAGTAGTTATCTAGTACTTCCTACTAGACGGGTAGGACGAACCACTTGTTCGAACCTTGCAATTAGGCCTTATAGTAGACCCATTTTACTAGCCCCGTGGTGGAGAGTTCCAGCTACTTCACATATCATACATTTGCACATTATACCGTCGAAGCGAGTACGGTGTTGTCATTAGTGAGCTATATAAGCGTGCGTTAAAGCGTGGGGGAAGAGAACCCCTCAGGGGGTGTCCCTCGCCCTCCTCCGTCCGCGATTCATAGATGCAATTCAGACTATTATGGCACGGGATCGAACCCACGACCTTGAGTCGCCTCGACTCATTGGTAGCTGGGCGGGCGCCTAGAGCACTTCTCTCTGGCTCCCTTATGCCGACAAAGTCCTTTTGTTTGTCTTCCGCAATATTGAAAATATTTAGTGTTGGATTTCCAAAAGCTATACAGTTGTCATAAATGCTGAGGTGCATATATGAGCCAAATTTCGTTCAAATTGATCACTTTTTACTCAAGTTATCGTTAGACAAACAAACACACTTTTCAAAGCACAAGTCTCTGAAATGACACATTTACGTTCAATAAGTAACGTCTTCCATCTATTCATAGAAGATTGCAGGATATAACAGTCGAGCTCGGAATGGAGTCTATTTCTTTGATGAGAGTAAAAAGTTGACGTTAACTGACGCACGATCTTTCACTAGAATAATGATCATTCACTTAATTGAGTTTAAATCGATGCTATAAAAATATATCTAAGAACCATGTTAACAATTACTGTAAAAATGCTCTATGGTTTGTTCCTCTTAACTTTAACATGGATATGTATTAATCTCGGGGGGGAGGGAAGCACGATGCAAAAAACGACATAAAAATGTGACGATCTTAAATATCGTGCCAGGAAGTTAGAAGGATAGGAGGTAGATCGGTTTTCCCTCGTATTCATTAAAGTACGATATTTCACCGATAGAAGTTCTGAATTTTACATATGAATTTACATGGTATCAGAGCTCCCATATGAATTTACATGGTATCAGAGCTTGCACCGGACCAAATGGTAATTTAAACGGATTCATTTTTCATAATTTCACACCTTTAGATCCATCTACTACATCAATTAGACAAATGTATACTGGTTTTCTTCATTTCACGGATAAGAATTGAAACGTCGATATGTAGATTCAATGGCCAAAAACATATTCATGATTCCATGTTTTTCCATGACATGGAAAAAATTAGTATTTTTTTTTCAAATTGGTACCGTCGAAGAGTGGTAATTTCGATTTAGGGCTTTTTCCTACACCTGAGTTCTGTGACTGATTCAATGTAAATCCACAAAAAAGTTACATTTGGGCTTTTAATTATAACTTGACTACTTAAGATTGGTTCAAATTGTGTAAACTTCTTATAAATCGATTTCACCAAAGGCCCCTTATACTTTGTAGGATCTGATTTTATTTATCAACTCTTAAGATAGTTCCACTACATAGGGCGACTTGACTGAAAGGTTTTTAACAGTTTAAAGCTTTTATATATTTTCTGGCAACAATATTTCTCTAAAATCACAAAAAAAATGTTTAAAACACTCTAATTCCAAATGTGTTTCTTCGTTTTTTTTTGTTTTTTTCAAAACCTCTACTTTAAGGCAATCAAACTTCTAGAAAACGCTGGCATCCAACCTAACAATGACCAACATAATAATAATAATAATTGAGTAAATAATAATAAAAATAATAGTCGTGCAACCGCCCTTTAAAAGCTTATTCAACAATAAAATTTTGTAATGGATGTAATAAGGTTGGCGTCATTGAAATTTGTAACCAGGTAGGATAGCCCTTCGGAGGATTTTTTTTAACTTTTGGCAATAACGATCGTTGATGGTTGTCCCTTGAGGCAAAACCTCGACAAGAATGCGACCTATTCGATTTCAAAACATGGTTGCCTTAATTTTTCCGGCTTAAGATTGTCAGACGAAAGTTTGGGGCGAGAGGTGAAGAGGGGAGGTGCCAAGTCATTGTTTGCCTTATTGTCTACAAGTTTAGATGATGAAGCGCCAGTGACGATAGAATCCAAAGAAACCTCACCTTGCTCCTTAAATTCCGGAGAGCTTTCCACAGATTTAAAGCCAACCTCGCAAGTTGGAGGGGTTCGACAGCGGAGCGTCCATCTCAAACTGTCACCAAATCCACACTGAAGCTGTTACCGAGCTTGGTCAACGCTAGTTCTAGAGAGGAAAGTCTGCGCTACGCTCTAGTACTGTCATCTTTCGAGAAATAACGGCCGTGTCACCGAAAATTAATGAAGGTTTTTAATAATTCTTAGAAAACCCCCGTATAAAATGGAAATTAGCTAATACCTCTAAATGATGTTTTTTGTTTTAAGAAACCTATTTAAAAAGAGATGATATTGAAGTTAGATGCTTTGTTTACTCAGATAATATCAGAAAAAAACTAGGCTATTTCCTTGTCTTAATAGATATTAATAATGATAAAATCTATTATAAATAATATACTTAGACAGACATAAAAGTGACATATAAAACCGAGTGAAATATTTACGATTCTGAAATAGCTTTACTTTATCCCCAATTTTACCTGTATAATATTAGTTTGTGGATTGAACTTTAATTTAAAGGTGAAAAATAAAGGGTTGCCTAAAACCTAGAACTTATATTTTCTGACTAAGTGAACTAATACCTTAATATTAGATTACCCCCTTACATGACGATATTTCACTTCTAATGTGCTTATTTATTAAGCACTAGTTTATTATAGATGGCTTGTAATTTAAAAACACAACATTAGAAACGCTGAGGGGAATAGAAATCCTGTCATTGCTATAAATTCTTTCTAATTTCTTGGTGGTTATTTTCAAATCCTGCAATAATTCATTCTCAGTTATAGGGCTTGTCTGAGTTAAAAGATTTCTTTTATTGGATATAAAATAATTGATACTTACAGCTTGGGATAAATTATTTAAATATTCCATATAAATTCTATGTCTAACAATATTGGTTGTGGATATACACACACTGGTTTTAGATGTACACATATTGGTTGTAAATAAGCACTAGTTTAATTTAAATGACTTGTAACTTTAAAACACAAGTCACCTATTCGGTACTTCTTTTGATTGTTACTCACCTATGATGTTATAGAATATAAATGACTTTGACTAAATAACTATTAAGAAAAAGGAATGTTTAGTCCAATGTACTTTGGGACAAAGGAATATGTATCACACTTGAGTTTTTATAAGGGGAGTAACAGTCTAAAGAAGAACATTCCGTACACCTTATTTAGATTGTTACTCCCCTGTTTTTTTTTATAAGGGGAGTAACAATCTAAAGAAGTGCCGCCTAGTCTATCCCCCCAAAAAAGTTATATGCTTGAAAGTATGTATATATTAATACTTATAGTATGTATATAATCTCGTAGAAGACTATGTATAAATAAACGAATCTAGCATTATTGTTGAATATTTAAGCTTGCGGTTTATGTAGTTAACCACTTAGACAAATAATTTACTAAACGTACAAACTTCAATATAAAAATACACAATAAAATGATAAACTTGAATTAATTGGAAGGATAATGGTGGAATTAGTAAAGGAACGTGATGTAAAGTTTGAAAAAAACACAAATTTTATTGTAGGCTGAAAGGAAGGAAGTCAATCGTAAGGAAATGATGTCGAGGCTTGTTGTTTTACTATAAACCGCAACCACGATATCATAAACACGGCCATTGTTGGACCCTCTCCAAACCGCTGCGTAGCTTACAGCCTAAACTGCAGGGTGTAGACCTCTATTGTCAGCCATGGAAATTGGGGAATACTCTTTTCCAACATTAAATGCGATTGGTTACCGTTTAAACCACTAAGAATTAGTTATTATTATGTTTCTTCATACCATTGAACAGACAATTACAACTTAAGTCTTCGCCAAGAAATTGCTTTGATTAAAGCTTCAGTGGTGACACTTGTTTTTTAATATTCAGAAACAAAGGCTTTCTTAACAAGTGTAGTGAGTTCTTCATTTCAGAGACTTGTACTTAAAAAGTTTGTGTGTTTGTTTTTCTAACGATAACTGGCGTAAAAATTGATCGATTTCAACCAAATTCGGCACACAGGCGCATCTCATAATTAGTGGCAACTGCATAGTTTTTGGAAATGCCACACTGAATATTTTCGAGATGGAGGTCAATATGGTAGACGACTAAACAAAAAGTTGTTTGTAAGCATGCCATGTTGTATATCGTGTTAAAGGTCTTGAAGAGTAGGAACAGAATATTATGTAACTATTACCACAACATTTTCATTCTTAGCCGGCATTTTAAAAACAAATATGGCCGAAATGGGGGTTGGAAAAAAATGATAAAGCGTGTCACATACCATTTTAAAGGTCTTTTCAGGTAGATTAAGAGTATTTAAGATTTTCCTGCAAACTTTTTCTTGGTAGCTATATTGAAAACAAATATGGCCGATTTAAGAGCAAATATTTTTTTCTACGTGAGTTCATTATGCACCGTATCTCAAGTTATAACAGACTTTGAATTAACTACGCATGTTCTTTAAAGAATAATCTTTGAACTTAAATTTTATACACTTCCCGACTACCCAGAAAGCTGAAACTTGCACTGATCGTATATTTTCCGATGACAATACAATAATAAGTCATTAGTTTTACAAAATCGTTTGTATTAATCGATAAATTACTAAATTTTCTCATACATTTCGACGGTAAAATACTAATAAAATTGTAGGCACACGACCAGAGACATGTAAGTGAGGTTATTTCCGTTTTAATAATTTAATTTAAAATGGTCTAAATGCTTCGTAGGGTAGACAAAGCTCGGTTGGGACCCTGTTCCTCCTCACTTGAGAATTTTTAATCGTTGTTTAGATGTTTTACGACGGTAAGTTTAGGTGTTGAATTAATATTATTTGTGTAGTACCTTTCCGGTAGCTTCTTAGTTTTTCGATTTTGATAGTCATGAGTGTATCTTTCATGGGTTTTTCGTATTTCGTTTGTTTATAGGCCCCTGAAGAAGGCTTTAAGAAAAAACCGAAACGTCGGGATTGTAACATAGTGACCGTTTTTTGTGACCGAAACCTGAGATTAGTTTTATACACACACACATATATATATATATATATATATATATATATATATATATATTATCCTATATTTGTACATTCAATTTTACAAGTTTATAATCCACCATGACATTAACTCAAATAGCGTTTATTGTACAAAATCAGCACAAGGCTGAGGATTATTTATATATATATGTATATATATATATATATATATATATATATATATATATATATATATATATATATATATATATATATATATATATATATATATATATATATATATATATATATATATACATATATATATATATATATATATATATATATATATATATATATATATATATATATATATATATAAATATATATATATATATATATATATATATATATATAAATATATATATATATATATATATATATATATATATATATATATATATATATATATATATATATATATATATATATATATATATTCTTGAATTATGACAGGATCGTGGTTTGATTTGTTACCGAGTCTAAACTCTATTTCAGATTTTAAAGATTAAATTATTAATTTCAAGACGGACATTAAGCATGCAAAATTCCATTCACAAACTTTCACTGTTATTTTCTTTATTTCGCATTGCAGGAGTAAGGAAAAATGTAACAATAAAAAAGGGATAACTGGTGACTTTTCCATTTCGACTATTATTTTTCAAAAGCGATGTCCGTATATGGGATGTGGTAAAAAAGTTTTCGTCGGTAGTAAATTATAAATTCTTCTATAGGAAAATCATTTTTATATATAATATTTAAGGTGGCATGGTATATTCTGGAACGCAACATAACTTTTTGTCGATCTCGCCTGTTTTTGGGTTCAGTTATCCATGACGAACTTCAGTAATGGCAAAAATGGATTAGGAAGGTCCTGCTGAAACTCGGTAAAACTCCTACTTTAAGTTCGACGTGGTACGACCTTAATGCGTATCTCAGGGTTCGAACACATTGTAATACGCTTTCTAGTTCCCTCGGGTGATAAATAGTTGAATCCCTCGCTATTTACGACGGTTAAATTTAAACTTGTCATACGCCGTAGGGTGACCCCCAACTTTACCTTATAGATATTTAACAGTAGGATTTGATCATTTCAAACTCGGTAGAATACACGGGAAGTTCGATCGTATACAGTATATTGTTTTGATTCGGCAACTACACGGTTATAGAGATTGTTCAAGCCTTTATCTCAAATTCTATTTGGAATTTGCAGAGGTTAGCTATTAATTCCGAATACGGGAGCTCCCTTAAACCCAACAGCCGTAAAATTAAATGAGTACCCTTTCAATCCTACCACTTGCCACACAGTCGATTTCAGAGCTCTGTAATATCACATGTACAAATATATATATATATATATATATATATATATATATATATATATATATATATATATATATATATATATATATCATATATCCCTGAGTATGAGCCTACGAACGAGTTTGATCAAAGCTAATACCGATAAATTATTATCATCTTTACAAACCAAGGCTGTCACAGTGCAGTTTGAAATCAATATCCAATATTTAGTACTATCCAATCAAAACCAGGCTGATTTTGAACAAAAACAATTATTACATATTGCTATAGATTACCCACTCCAT
This sequence comes from Gerris lacustris, assembly GCA_951217055.1. Classification (NCBI taxonomy): domain Eukaryota; kingdom Metazoa; phylum Arthropoda; class Insecta; order Hemiptera; family Gerridae; genus Gerris; species Gerris lacustris. Next base: position 61,286,996 of record OX578285.1, read on the forward strand.
CTAAACACCAATATATATATTTGTGAATTTAAAAAAATAATTAAAAAAATGCTTTTACAACTCAATTTAATTGACTTTAATTTTTGAGTTTAATTTTTAATTAACTTTGTAAATGTTATCAAATTAAGTACAGCAAAACTAATTTACGGAAAACGATCGCAATGAAACAATGCAGTAAATAAATAAATCAAACTAATATAATTTATAAGATACGTTATAAATAAATACGCCATTTATTGATCTATAATAAACTAATACAGTGTATTTACAATAAATCAAATCAGCTGAACGCTGTGGAAACAGAATTGTTATACGGATATATATTAATGATAAACTGATAATCGTAGCCGAAAAAAACAACCTGTCTTTTTTTTACTGATTAAACTAGTTTTATAAATGAAAACCATTAAGGAGAGAGCCAGAATGTTTATATAAATATTCAAAGTTCTTGCAAAATTATTTAAGCAAACACTGTACTAAATTTTTCAATAATCTATTACTTTGCTTCCGAGCTTACCGAAGGTAACGAAAGCATTGTGTTCACTTTTGAGAACAATAGTTATTTATGCACCTAGGGAGTAAAGTAAGCCATTATTCCCTGAGCGAAAAAGTTGGTTCTTGAGGCGAAGCCAAAGGAACCATTGTCCCTAAATCCCGAGGCGAAGCCGAGGGAATTTAGGGAGTCTATTTTTATTTATTCGGATACAAATATCTATCTCAAAATGATAAATACGTTATATAAGGTTTGTTCCAACCACACTTCAAACTGGTTTGGAACTGTCCGACGCGTGCGCATCGGACCACACTTGAACGTTTTATACTAATGCACATGCGTCGTACAGCTTGAAACTAGTTGGGAACTAGTTTGAGGTGTGGTTGGAACAAACCTATATTTAGGTTGATCAAATTACGAGCCTGTTGCGATCATCTGTTTCATTTTCTGCACTGTCCCACTTCTTTCAGAATTCATTCCTCAAAACGTTTAGTTACATTTTTTACCCAATTATCGTAGAATGAATGGCGGATATGAAACCAGTTGCACAAGAATTCAGTGAGGATAGTGAGGGCTTCTGGGTCAAGTTTCTAACCCTTGAAAATCGTGAAGTCGTCCGGCCAGCAATCGTTGCCGACTTCAGTGTCAGTGCATGGAAGATACCCTCTCATGGAGAAGGATAAAAGTTTGGTACGATAAAGTGTTGGCAAGGCCGTAAATATACTGAAAGCCAAAATCAGGGCGTCGCCCGCGCACTAGACAGAAAAAGTGTGGTTATTTTCGTAATACTCCTTTGTAGAGAAAATCATGTGCCTAGGTTCATGAGGTAGCAAGCCAAAGGTCGATTACGAAGCCACAAGGTGTTTAAAGGTCTAAGGTCTAGTTACCCTCAACTTCCTAAAACCGTGACCGAAAAACGAATTCCAAATTACGATACTAATCACTATATTTCTTCAAGGTCAGAAGCGTTTTCGACCCCCGGCTTATACCCGAGCCAAAATTTGATCGACCTGGTTTGGAATTAGCTTATCATAATTGAAAAGACGTTTATTAAAAATGTTCAATGAATGATCATATACAATGTTATTTATGAACAGATGTACTAATGGACACTATAAATATTTGGCTTCAAAATACCCTTATTCAAAACACAATATAGATATTTTAATAATAACTTAATTTGTTCTAATCATAATTTTAGACACAGTTGAGTAAATTGCATTAAAAGATTATAAAAATGGGTAAATTGAAGGCTCCCTTTTACTATCAAAATTTGCTTAAATACTAAACCAATTCACAAACAATCACCCGGAAAGGTATTACAATCACCCGGAAAGGTATTACAATCACCCGGAAAGGTATTACAATCACCCGGAAAGGTATTACAATCACCCGGAAAGGTATTACAATCACCCGGAAAGGTATTACAATCACTCGGAAAGGTATTACAATCACTCGGAAAGGTATTACAATCACCCGGAAAGGTATTACAATCACAGTGTCGAATACCTGGGCTTTAAGAGAATAGCAAAGCTTGCAACTGCCAGAAAAAGCAAGAGATATTGCAAAGATGATCTCATTTACATGCTGCAATCAACAAGAGCCTACAATACTTTTCAAAATATTATAAATATAAAGCGTTCACCTGACGACTTGGTGGATGTGCATTCAACCGGAATCATCACACAAAGAAGAACGAATTTTCAGCCTTAACCTGTTGCAAGCCTTCATTAATATTAAATGTGACAAGAATATAAAGAGTTCACTATCTTAAACAAATAAATAGTGAGGTTGTATTTCTCTTTCATAAAAAAAGTTTAAAAATAACAACGAATGTCACGTAATTATCGCAGATAGAATTTTTTTTTTTAGTAGTCGTTAACATTTGAAGAATTTTTTCTTCTAAGAGGTGATTAAAAAGGCTAGTTCCCTTAGTTCTTGGTGTTGAATATCATTAGATATTTGAATGCACTATTAGTTATTTCTGCCTAAGTTTTATGAACCCACATGTAATAAACGAATTAGGCAATAATCAGTGAACTGAATCAGTATGCTATTATTGTACGGTGCAATATGTAACGAATTAATGTTTATGTGGCTTGGTTGGATACAAACTTTCCAATAGCCCGGTTTCTTCTTATCTATTATCATGATACCTAAATATAACATGGGATTAAGTATAGTCTTAACACTGTTGAGTGCATTAAATAATGAAAATATAGAGTTCTCTCAACTAGATTTTCTCCAATATGTAAAGCAAGAGACTATCTTCTTCATGCAATAGATTAAGAAGGAATTTTCACAGAAAAAAGTGACATAGAACTCTTCAAGTTGCTGATACACTAAATCAGTACTCTCCATGTTTTATAGTAAACTGATAATATGACCAACAATAGAAGTCGAGACTAGTCGGTATTAATATATAAACTATTTCATTTCTTCAACAACCATCAGATAAATTAGGTTAGTTTACAAATTTTCACTTTGTTTGAATACACCTCTGAATTCACCAAATGGATAAACTGAAGCAAGATTTGCAAGCATCTATCGTCTCACAAGGAACACTCGTCATTTAACTCCCTCAATATCATATGCGTTACTTCTTTCACTCTTCATCTAAACACATAGCGACTTTCATAAATACTAACGCACTACTATGCATTGCGGGTCTACTTAACCCTCTTTTGGACAATGCCTTTTGGCACTTACGTATAGGCCATACAACCTTAGCAATACTCAATAAATACAATACTCAACCATTAGCATATAAGCCACATATTTACTTGAGCGTTCGCTCTGAAGAAGCTTGTGTTTGTCCTGTTTTGGAGATGTTGTTTTTGCTTCCGAGCTTACCGAACGTAACGGAAGCTATGTGATCGTTTCGAAGAACGAAAATATTTTAGATGTCCGATTTCAAAAATTCCAAGACAGAAATCCGTTTCAGTCGTCAGGGAACACTTTTGGTTCCGTGTCTGTCTGTCGGTCTGTCGTTCGATTTTTGCGAACCAACGTATCTTAAAAACTCCACGTCCGTTTTTTAATGAAATTTAGATGGTAGGTCATAATTAGCCCATTGTTGGTGCCATATAAGTTTCAACCTTCTGCGCTTATTTGTTTCTCTTCCACATAAGCACAAACATACATCTATTTACACCTATAGCTTCAAAAGTAGTTATCTGATTTCTATGAATCTTTTACAGTTTATTGAATGTAACCCGTAGATACCCTAAGATTAATTTGAACCGTCTGCGCCCTTTAACTTTTGCTAAATTGATATTTTAATTCATGTAAAATATTAAAATAATTTTGACAGATTAAAAAACGGGGAAACTATTAAACAAATAAGACAATAATGGCTTGTAAGAAAAAGCATAAAACCAATACAGTACGTGGATATGATGCGAGGAAGCTAAGTGCCTCACCAATTGGCAGTCTATTTTGTTTAGGTACATAAAAAACTGACGATCCCAAAACCGTTTTTCTATTAATTCAAACAAGGCGGTATTTATCTAATGAGCTACTCCAAGTGTTTAATGCAGCAATTGAACTCATTGCGTTCTTTGCACACCCCGAACATTTACGGCTATGATCTTTGGTGTAAGATAATACATCAAAAAGTTTCCTTGTCACTCTCTGGCAGTCGAGATATGTGTCAAATTTGTTGCCGAGGCCTCTACTAAAGTATGTGGACATAAATGTAGAGATGGCTACATCAGGTATGCTCTACTATCAAGATCGGTTATGCCTGATCTCTCCCATAAGTCATCAGACTTTGTTGTAAATGTTGTAAAAAAATGTTGTAAATTTCTGTTTTTCCAACACATTGCGCGACCGGAAAACATTGAAGTATTAATGATATTTCAATTTATTTTACTTTATTAAGCCATAAAATAACCATTAAAAACTATAGCGGTGTTGATCGTAAAATTTTAAGGAAAATTAAAAAAATTACAAAGAATGTTCAATTTCGTGAATTTTAATAAACTTTCAGTGCGATGCGCTACAGGAGATTTCAACCGATTTTAAAATTGTTTCCGTCGTTTTTCTTCTTATTGTAGGAGGCAAGTTTTCCGCACTATAGCGGTTCCAGAAAAAAAAAAAAAAAAATCGGTCCACCCTAATATATAAATATATATATACAACGTGTACCCGTCTACTTGACAATATTAAGGGTCTGTTCAGGGTCACTACGTCATCCGTTTGGACTAAAAACGGATTGTCAGAGGAGTTCGATATTAAGACAGGAGTCAAGCAGGGATGTCTGATTAGCCCTTTATTATTTAGTCTGTTTATAAACGATCTGTATGATGAGTTAGATGGAGGGTTAAGTGTACAAGGTATTAAAATTAAAATGTTAGCTTATGCCGACGACATCGTATTGCTAAGTGATAACATTATAACTCTTAGGAGAATGATCAAAAACCTAGATGACTATTGTAAGAAGTGGAACTTAACGGTAAACCTGTCAAAATCGAAAATAATGGTGTTTAAACCTAATGGAGGGAGAACGTCGAGTAAAGAAAAATGGTACTACAGAGGACAACAAATCGACATAGTATCCGATTACAAATACTTAGGTATCACTTTGACTTCCACACTCAACTATAAAAGAAATCTATGTGAAAAATTAAACGCAGGGAAACTCGCGCTTAATAACGCAGGAAACATCTTATGGTCTTCAAAAGATTTTACGTTCGACGCGAGATTAAAATTATTTCACTCGATTTCTAGAACGGTGATGTGCTATGGTGCGCAAGTGTGGGGATGGAGCCGTTTCGAAGAAACCGAAAAGCTCCAAAGATTTTTCTTGAAGCGGGTTTTCGGTTTGCCTTTTAATACAGCCACTTATTTCCTTCAGTTAGAGTGCGGAGTTAATAGTGTGTATATTTATACATACAAGCTTCACTTAAACTATATCAGAAGAGTTCTGTGTGAAATGAGTTGCTCTAGGTGGCCCAACATGATTGCCAAGCGTATAATAAGTAATAAAATACTATGGTATCAAGAGTGGCTTAACTTAATGGATAATAACAACATGGTGCAAGATCCCAACCTAAATATTGAAGATCAATGGTCCCTGTCCTCCCCTTTATTGTTGAAAGCCATGACAGCTATGGATAAGGCTCAGTGTGTAGAGAAAGCTCGTGCGAGTGACAGTCATCCGCTGTATCGGCACTTAACATTTGATCTTAATGATCATTATCTAAAGTCACAAGCGTTTTCTATCTGCAAGCACTTAATAAAAATAAGAGGCGATGCGGTGCGTCTATGTTGTAACCCCTGGGCTCCACAAGATGAGCCAGAATGTCCATTGTGTCACTCGAAAACCAGAGAAGACCTCCATCACTTGCTCAACGAATGTTCATCTTTGTCTCAGGTTAGACTCACCTATCTAGGAGCCGCACAGGTATCTTCAGTCGAAATGCTTCAACTTTTAAACGGTAGAGACTGGTTTACTTTGTATAAATTCTTTAAATCAGCGTATGCGTATAGGAAAAATAAGTTGTTCGACCCAATTTTACCTCATAATGCCTAAAACCTTTATTACATTATGTTAAGGTATCGTTTATAAATAATTTTTATAATAATTTGCTTGTTTTACTTATTTATCTGCTAATTTATTGTTTTTTGTTTCATAATCTATCTAATTTATTTGTTAATATGTTATTAATTGTTTTTTTACTTGTTTTAGTAAATCTACCTCGTAATGCCAAAAACCTGTATATTTTGTTATTTGTTATTGTTATTGCTAATATGATAGAATTATAGCACTCAAGTTTTATCATCATAGTTGTAATTTGTGTTTTTATTATGGTTACGTATCGTGTATAAACATTTTTTGTAATTATCTGCTAGTTTTAATAATTTATTTGCGGATGTGTTATTAATATTTTACTTTTGTTTGTTTTAAAGCTGTAGTCAATATAAATCTCTAAATAGGATTATGAATGATCAAATGATATTAAATGAATAAATAACTAAATAATATAATAGTCATAGTTTACATAGAAGTAATAATAATTAATTATTCCGATAATCAATCAATTTAGCTTTTGTGTCTTTTATTTAATCTTTTTTTGCCTGTATATTGGAGTATTTATTTTTTGTTAATATTATTATTTATTGGTTGCATTACTATTGATTTATGTAGAATGTATTTAATATGTATTTACCGCCGGAATCTCGCCTGACGGTCCATGACCAAGGCTCACGTTTGTTATGAAAAAAAAAATGGTTCTTTTGTATTTGCTTGTAATAAATAAACGATTATCTATCTATCTATATACAACGTGAACTGGTGCATTTTATTTTAGTCATTTTACTTCAGGTATTTTACAGTTTATTTTCATTACCTGAATTAATAAATAACTAGGTTTATCTGTTAATTATTCATGGAAAGTTAAGATGGAGATTTTAACAACGGCAAGCCGTAAATAAATAGAGGTTTTAACAGGTTTTTCTGCAGGTCTTTTGTTTTAAGAGACAAGGTATTCTAAATGCTCTTTTAAGAAAATAATTTTTAAGCATTCTCTAATGATTTAGAGCGTGAAAAAAATATTTATAAAAATTTATATACGTATTAATATTCTTTTTTTCCCTTAAAAACAAAAGAAACTTGCCTGAGGTAGACATTTCATCATTATCGTTATTGAAAGCTTAATTTGTTCTATTTTATATAAAAATAAAAACCAGCCATTAATTTAATTATCTTATTGATGGACACTAAAAGAAAACAATGTTAACTTAGCGGACTTTCATGGAGATGAGTTTAATTATTTTTCTATTAAAAGAAGATCAAAGATAGACAATTATCCCTTTGGTTATACAAAAGATCCAGTTGTTTTATAATTTAAATTCCATTAGTAACACCTAATAAGTATTTGTGCATCTGAGAGACCGTGCTACTCAAGACAAACGGGAACTTACTTTTTTAGCCGTATTCTTTCCTTTAAGAAGTTAGATTCAAATTAAAACTGAACTTGTTTTCTTTACACCGAATAAGCCTTCATTGATGAGTCATCAATGAAGGCTTATTCGGTTATAGTCATCGATGATGACTACAAACATTATTTCAAGAAACGTATAAACAAAATTTCACAAAACGTGAAACCGACTTCAATCATTTGCCCAAAAACGTAGAGGCCGAGTACTGGGTTTTCGTAGGTTGCAAGTAACTAGGTTTTCGTAGGTTGCAAGTAACTAGGTTTCATGGATTCTGATTTGCATTTTCAATTATTCTCTATTTTATTGGCAACTAATCCAGCGATGGGTTTGAACTGCTTTGTTATTGAAATGGTTGAAAAATATTCAAGTTTGTTTGATTTCGTCAAATATTACTGCAACAGGGGCAAGGATTGGACTACCTGAAAAAAGGGTTCGAAAGAAGAAGGACCACACTTCTTTTGAAAATCAAGGCTTTTGTTTTCAGGTAATATAAGTAGTAATAAACTAGTCATAACAAAAGAGCAACATCATCTTGGCTGGATAACGTCATGAAAATTACTGGAATGAGTTTCCTTAATGTTCACGAAACCGGATACATGAAACTTGTTTCAAGAAAAAACATTGTTAATTCACTAATTTTATTATATTATTAAACAATACTTTACAGTACAACAGTTAGCCAGTGCGCACATTGAAACGCAGGTGACGCAAGGCAGGGCAGAAAAGTTTTCTTCGACCGCAGAAATATACTAGTACGAATTGAGACGCCAGATCCACTAGCATGGGGCAGGCAACATGTGGTGTAATACTGTCCCGCCCTGCCTGCGTTCAATGTGTCTCAAACATTGAAAAATTTAGAAAGCAGGATGAAGCAACACACTTACGATATAAAATCGAAAATGGGAAAACAGCCTTAGCTATTCATAATATAATATAATAGAATAATATTATTATTGTAAGATAAAAAAATAATTATATACATATTATTACTAAAAAATGTATATTATATTAATATTATCATAAGCAGAAATTAAAACGAAGGTTTCACCTTGGTCACCTTAAGTATTTCCCAGATTTTATGTTCATGTCAGTGTTATGAATTGTTAAATTTTTAAATAAATATGAATTTTATGTGTGAAAGGAGTAAAACATTAGTTACATGAATAAATGACGAAACCAACTTGTGGGTGAATAAATCTTTTCAATATATGGTAAGGAAAAATTATTTTTGCTTTTAATGTCAATGTTTTAAAAGATGTTTAGTTTTTTATATTTTATTTAAAAAAATATATATTAAGTGTTAAAGGAAACTTAATAATGTATTATATACATGATAATGTCCCAGAAGGGGGACAAAATATAGCCAATGCAATTAGCAATGACTTGACTTCTAATTTTTTTACCCCATAAGATCTAACAAAAGGAAAGAGAAAAAAATCATCCAAGACAACTCAAACATACTTTCTCACATACGAGTTCATAATTACTTAGCCCAGTGTTTTCCATTAAAAGTTTTCGTATTTTCGTAGGTACATTTAATTATTATTGAATATTTCATCAAAATTTATCACAAAAATTACTTTAATTTAAATGGAATATATTTTAGAATTTTTTAATCAAAACTTTTCGAGAAATAATTTCTTTCACGTTTTTTTTCAAAGTATTAGCGGGGTAGCGCCCTTAAATTTGGAGCTAAAATTAATTTCTCGATTTTTCCTCGGGGTATAATTTTTCTGATCATGTATGCCAAATTTCATCAAAATCGGCCCATTAGTTCAGGCTCCAGGCGTCTGCACAGACAGATGACAGACAGACATTTTTTAAAAACCATTCTTTTGGACTCAGGGGAACTCAAAACGCGCAAATCCATCAAAATCTAAAAATTGAATTTTCGCGCCATCACAATACTTTCTCTTTATAAGATAGTAAAAAGGATTGAATAAATAGGGCCAACAACAAATAACTTACGAATACTTTTGAGTACAACAGTTAGCCCGGGAAACACAGTATATTCCAACCGCAGAACTACGAGTCCTTGCGAATTGAGACACCGTTATCATTATATCCAGTAGCATCGCGCTCGCAACGTGTGGTGTAGTACTGCCCTGCCCTGTCCTGCTTCTCATAGTATGCCCGGGCTTAAAAGTGGTAAAATCTATAGAATCGCAGTAAACAACATAGATTCATTGAGACTATGACAAAAAAAACCCCATTCTGCTATTACTTTGCGTATAATGTTATTTTTTTAATGAGATTTTAAAGGTATATATATTATAATTGAGACAAGAGGTTTATACACAAATTACACAACAATATTATCACCACAATTGTGGTGACCATATTGTGTTAATTGCTTATCAACCTCTCTAGTCATAATTATAAGGTGGAACCACTAAATCTCTGTCAAAACCATCAATCATTTAAATACATTTTTCCACCGATACTTCTTAAATATATTTGTTTTGTAAAACTATTAGTTTATTATATGAACGTGAAGAGTTCAAAACACACCTGATACTCGAACTATACCATCCATGAAATTTCTAATGTTTAAAAATTAAATCCTCCACACATCTAAATTCTCTTTCTTGTTTCTCCTCAAAACCTATCCAAGCGTTAATTTTTTTTCTTCTGCATTTATATGAACAAAGGTTGTAGAGGTCAAAGGACACCTAATTCTCAAACTATACCAACCATGACATTTCTAATGTCCAAAATCCTCCACACATCTAAATTCGCTTTCTAGATTCTCATCAAAACCTATCCAAGCTTTCATTCGAATTTTTATCTTCAGATTTTATATATATATATAAAACGGAAGTAAAAAAAGTTCATGATCGTGTTAATTTCATTTTTGGAGTTAGACAGAGAAACTAAAGGATAGGTACGGAGGAAAGGATATTTCATCAAACGAGACTAAATTAAAAAAATAATATATATATATATATATATATATATATATATATATATATATATATATATATATATATATATATATATATATATATATATATTATTTCAACGAAGTCAGGCATAAATGAGGATAGAAAGGTTTCGTCCAAACACTCACTCTAACGATATTCTAGAAATATATATACACGTACAGTATATTGCCTGTGTTTAAATGTATGTGTGCTGTTATTCACACACACAAAACAATGAATTGAAAAAAAAAAATGGAAAAAAGGGTGTCCGTAGAGAAGGGAAAGCACAGGCTTGAGCATAAAAGGGAGGGAAAGGGCCGTTTGCTAACTTTGGGTTTTTATATAAAGGGATTGGAAGGGAGTGGTTGGATTAGAAGAGATATATTAGACTTATATAGAGATGGGGCCCAGGGATATACAAGCTAATCCTACCTTAAAGCATATATACAATATACACCAAGCTTTCCTTACCGTCCACGTATAGATTACTTAACCACATATGCAAACCATATGAAGAGTGATGACCCTTAATAAAATATTTTTTTTACGTGGTTCATTTTCTACCCCAGAATTGAACAAAAAGTGTTTAATATATATATATATATTATTTTTGTGGAATGGTCGAAGTAAACGGTTTCTTTTGGTGTTTGTTATACACAATACACACATTTGTTTTTTCTCTTTCGTTTACAATTACCACTTTCGTGATTTTTTTGTTTTGGTTGCGGATGGGAAGGGGAGGGGGGTTATTGAGATGGTAATACTGTTTAGATAACAAGAAAATTGTAAACACAGACTTTTTAACTTTTTTTTTTTTGGTAATTACATTTTTTTTTTTTTTTTTTTAGGATGTTATTGAGAATTGGAATGGAAGAAGATAATTCTATTTTTGAATCTCAATTTTAATGCTAAATTAGATTGGGTACAATTACTTTATTTAATCTTTAGAGACCGGACATAAAAGCAATTCAATCAACAATAATACAATTTCATTACATAATTTGATATTTTCATTATTATTCTATATCAGCCTTAACCCAGCGCTCCACGCCGGGTTCATACTAGGTATTAGTGAGCGCTCCACGCCGGGTTCATACTAGGTATTAGTGAGCGCTCCACGCCGGGTTCATACTAGGTATTAGTGGCTATGTTTCCTATTATAACGTAGGCCTAACAATTAAATGAAATACCTCAATAGTTTAGTTTAAAAGATCATTCATTCCATTACTAAGATTACAATACTCTCCAAATCGTAGTTTGGAGTTTATTTTTATAAAAGAAAAAATAGCGAATCGAAACTCGAAAATTGAATAAATATCAATTCTCGATGTAATCAAGATATGCTAAAAAAGAGATAAAATAAATGAGAAAATAAACTCAGTCAAAACCAATCATACTGGCAAGTCATAGAACAATCATTAACCATTGGTACGTTAATTTAATTACCAGTCTCTCAATACGGCAGAAGCACCACTATACATTTAATTTTTCTAGTTCTAGCACTAATTAATAAAATAATAAATACTCGATTTAAAGATCTTTAGTGTGAGGTTTAAGCTCCCCAATCAGAAATTAAATCGATCAACAATAAGAGCTCATAGTAAATTTTTTTATAAAAAACCAATCAAATTTAGCTCTAAAAATAAAGCTAAAATAATAGCTCTAAAATCAGGTACAGCTGCTGCATTCTGTATTTCGATACTACTTACCGTTTAGCCGCAGTAGGCCTCCAAAGAAAACTTTAAAATTGCGTCCGCCATCTTTATTTTTTTAAGGGTCAATTTCCGACCAAACGTAAAAAAGTCTCTAGGTGGTCTAGAAGTACCTGATTCGGTAAACATTTTGATTACCAAATCAGTGGACATTGTCACTTAATATATTTATTTAGTCAATTTTATTTCTTACGATTTTATTGTTATATAAAATCAATAAAAACTTTGGTTCTACTTAATATTTTTCGATGAAACCAAGCCAACAAACATGTTGCGCATATTGTCAATTTCGTAGCACAGTTTTGTCCCTATAAAGTTAAACTGGTGGCCAAAGACACACAGTTAATTTTATATAATATGTATATTGATATTATCTTAGAGCTGTCGTATGATAATTTGTGGTTCTAAATACCCTCGACACAAAGTTTACTGAAAATCCATATTGAATTAAACACTAAAGACAAAATCGACTGGCTAATTGTTAAAAAGAAAAACTCCACGTCATGGACAAACATTCAATCATGGATGTTTTTGTGTTCACTGCAAGTGGCGAAATAATATAGTACAACTATAAAAATCAAAATAGTATTTTGACAGTAGTCTATTTTATAATAAACTGACTACACATGACACAAAATCAACACTACTAGCGCTGCCATAACTTCTCGGGCGACCTTTAGTGGCGCAATAAAAGTCAAAAGTGAAAACTGAGCTACCTCCTGTCACATTATAACTTTCTGGAATTAGCGTCTCTTTTTTCATGTCGTTTCCCCAGTGCTGAAATATATTCATGCTAAAAAGCATTACAAGCTAGCAAATATTAAATACACTTAAGTGAAGGCCCCCATACACGATCAAACATTTGCGCAACCCTGATGTCGGGCAAATTTAGGCCATACACGTCAAACATCATGTTTGCGCAAACATCAAACAGCCCCATACATGGTCAAAATGTTTGCGCAAACATCATGTTTGCGCAAACATTTTGACCGTGTATGGGGGCCTTGTTATTGTAGTCATATTAAGTTCACCGATAAAGCAATTAAAAACATTGTTTTACACAGTTTCGTTCTCAATACATGTAGACGTCGAATTTCGGACAAATTTAGTCGAGCCACTTTTTTTTGCGGGAAACATTTGATGCTTACTGAAACTAATTAATTTTTTATTTCAATGGTATTTGGGCTCTATTACTTGATGGATTTGTTAGTAGACAGCTATATTTCTTTTGTTATACTTTATATTTTTTTAAAGTATCAACGAGTAGCGCTTTGATCTAAACTTGACAGGTCTGTAATAAACCTTTGATACAGCCTTTATGGAACAGCACATGCCTAAAAATGAAAACGGAAAAAATAAATGACGTGTCCATCACAAGGTTTTTTATAGGCTTTAAAAAAACCAGTGATGTCTTTATATAAAATGCTTTACCTATTTACTAAGTCAAATAAAGAGAAAGTACTGTGATGGCACAAAATTCGATTTTGAGATTTTGATGGAGTTACGCGTTTTGAGGCCCCCTGAGTCCAAAAAAGTGGTTTTTAAAAAATGGCTGTCTATATGTCGTCTGTGCAGACTAAACTACTGGGCCGATTTTCACGAAATTTGGCATACATGTTCAGAAAAATCATACCCCGAGGCAAAATTTTAGCTCCAAATTTGGGGGCACTACTTCCCTAATACTTTGAAAAAACGTGAAAGAAATTATTTCTCGAAAACGGTTCCGACGATTTTGATTTAAAAAAATCTAAAATGTATTCTATTTATTAACGAATCTAACGATAAAAGACATTTTCCCGGAAAAAATCTAGTACCTGGGAAAATAGCTTAAAACGCGGACGAAGAGAGCCCGGGTTCGATTCCCTGCCGAGGAGAAGTTATTTTTATGATACATTTTGATGAAATGTTCAATAATAATTAAATGTACATACGAAAACTAATTAATGAAAAACACTGGGCTTAGTAATTATGAACTCGTATATGAGAAAGTTTGTCTGAGTTGTCTCAGACCGATTTTTGCCAATTGTAATCAGATAACGTTTGGCTGATTTAACGAATATACAAGCTAAATGCGAATCTAAACGAAGATATGACTATCCCTAAAATTTCGTTAGTTCATGTATCTGTCGGTATACAAAAACTGCTTATTAGTACGATAACTAAGTATATGCGTCGGAATAAAATTAAATTTTTGCACAGCAATTGATCACTTCTACAAGCAATGTAGCAGATAAGTTGTTCACTTCTATTATGATGTTATCCGCCTAAACGTTCGCGCGCAACGCTCGCTTTAACATTTATAAAAGGAATTTTAGGACGGGAAAATTATAACTTCATCTATTCGATAAAACAAACATTTTTTTTTTTTTCAAATAAAATATTTTAGTAAAACCAACAGCGACACCGCTAAGAAGTGTTAAAACACGCTAAAACTATTAAAGCGGACCTAAAAGTTAAAAATAGAGGAAACAGCGTTTTTACCGATATCTTACGTTTTAACGTAAAGATTTTAATAAAACTTCATATACATCGTCTAAAGTACAATAGAAACAGACATGTAAAATGTTAACCTTATAAAAACAGAAGTTTTTGTGTAGCGATGTGATATAATTTACAATACTTGAAAAGGAGATGTCCGGACCGTGTGGTTGATGAAATAAAACCCTCTACTAGACTCTCCGTTACAATTACACTATTTAAAAACTCATCATAATAATTTATCTTATAAATAATCAATACATTATGTTGCAATACACTCACTTCAATGATAGAACTACGAGATGCCTAGTAATAGTAATAAGAATAATAATAAATTTATTGGGAGAGGTGTGCAGACCTCTTTGTTATGCAAACATTCTTCGATTAAATTCTAGTATACGTGAAGAGAGAAATTAAAAGTTATTTAGATATAAAGATAATATGAAATGAATATACTGCAACAGCTAACACTAAATAAAACAAATTAAAATAATATTTTTCGATGAAAATTTAGATCTTAAATTTAGTTTCAATTACGTGGATAGTAAAGTAATAAATTTGATTAATTTTATCACTGGGCAGGAGGTTGGTTAGGAGTAGAGAGAAGTTCTGAAATGTATTCATATGAAATTTTTATCTTGGTTCAGAACTTGGGAAATTGAAATAAAAAGTTATGAGCATATTGGGTGCGGAGTCACTACACGTCAGGCAGGGCTTATTAATATCAAATATATGTAACTTATAAGTTATATATATATATATATATATATATATATATATATATATAACTGTTACACTTCTATTGCCAAGTCTTATTTGAATTAAAACTCTATTCTTGCAATTTTTTTTTTCATTTTAAAAAAACCTGATAGTAAAAATATCAAGTGTAACAAATAATGATAATTAAAGTTAAACAAATATTTATTATTTAATTATTTAAATAATAAATCAGGTATTATAATAATAATATAAAGCTTCATCAAACTTTAAGATGCAAATAAAAATAGACCTTATAAAATAAATTTAAATGGTTACAATAAAACCATTGCACGTGATAAACAACGAAGCCAAATTTTCACAAATCTACCATAAAAAGCAATAAAAATCAGAAAACTTTTGTCGGTAACTTTATAAATAAATCATTTGATATGTTGCCGGCAGACTTCTCTCGGGAGTGCGGAAGCAACTAACCTATTTCAGAATTCTTTTTCGACGGTATAAGAATCTACCCAACTCCAATAATTTATCTGAAAGCTCTCTTAAAGAATAACAAGGGTTGGGTTCTTAAGTTTTATACGTATTGTCTATAAGTATGTACATCTTTGTAAGCTTATGAAATTCTTGTAACAACAGTAACATATAAGATATTTATTCGAATGAAATATAATTCAAAAATTCTGTTAAGATTGTAACATTATCAGCTAGATTCGTACACACATAGTGTAGACCAACCTATGTACATATACGAGTATATTTAAGGCTCCTTCACTCAACTTGGGGGCTCGGTCAGGTAAATAAAAAATCAACTCCAAAAAGCTTTCACATAGCCGACGTTTCGGCAACTATATTATGTAGCCATCTTCAGGGCGAGCCTATATAAAAACAAAAGCAATAGGTAAGAGGAGAGAAGGTAAGAATCTATAAAAGGACATGCGTAATGCCGAGCCAACATCCAAATGACGCAATGTCTAATGTTGGAACAGTTCCCATGTGTCACGCTTGCGTGGCACATCTCTTGGTGTCTCTCACAAATTGTGTAGCCTATTGCAGTGTGCAAACACGGTATTAAATTGCTGTTATATATATATATATATATATATATATATATATATATATATATATATATATATATATATATGTGTATATATATATATATATATATATATATATATATATATATATGTAGAGGATGTTTCAGCTAAGCACAGACACAGAAAAGGGGGGGATATTTCATCGAATTTCCAGAAAATAATGCATTATTAACCCATGGTCTATCGACCTTAGTTTTCGAGATATCGATTATTTTATTTTTTTTCCATGCATTGCTATTAACTCTGCAACTAAAAAAGATAATAATATGCTGTTTACGGCATTCGAAAGAGGAATAATTTTACATTAAAATGCACTATTTGTTTGATCAATTCGGGTTTTTTTTTCAATGTGCTACATGCTACTAAAAATTAAAATAAAACTTCTTGCATACGAGTCTGCAAGACAGTGAGACATTTTCATGTGACGCTTATTGGTGAAGTTTTTTGGTAACGCTTTTTAGTGTCGTTTTCTGGTAACGCTTTTCGAGTTTATGGGCTCATGGATGTGTAAAGACATGAAAATGTGAAAAAATTCGAGCTTGCAGATGCTTGCGTTTGTAAATTAATATAATAGTAAAGGAATTAGTAATTAATAATAGGAAATAAATCGACCGTATGTTGTGCACGATGAAAGAAAGTACTTTTCTTCTTTTCCAGTTTATTAAGAAGTAATCTTTTAGCTCCTTCACCCATATTGCATTATACTATAATGCAAAACATTATAGTATAACAAAAATAAATGTTATGTATGTATGTTTATTAGGAATAAAATTCTAAGGGTTGTGGCGTGTGTACGGTGCAAATCGGAGCAGTAGAACAGAAGTTGTAGTAGAGGGGGGGGGGGGGTGCCGCTGGGGCGCGCGAGCCACTCCCGCGAAGAGAGTGAGACGTGGGGCAGGTAGCCGATCGGGATGGGAGGGGTGTGTAGGCCCCTCCCTAGGGGGGGACCCTCCCTAGAGCGGGAAGGTTTGATTGCACACCTCCGTATAACGCTAATTTTTAGTAACGCTTTTCGATATGTAAATGTATATATGTATAATATGTATATCTATATGTATATTTATATTAAGAGAGAGAATTTAAAAACCATTATTTTTTCTTAATAATTTATTTTACATTTTTAAGATCAGTTCTTACTCTGCAAAATTTATTTAATTCTTGGTTTGTAAATTTATAATGTTTAACCGTCCTTAGAAGGAAAAATTATATTTATTTAATTGCTTTTTCAACAGAGTTTGAAAATTCTTTAGTGAAATATTATTTTTCCTCAAGAAATTAATGTAAATATGAACTGACTTGAGACTTAAACTGCTAAGGTCATAAGTATTTCATTTTCTTAATATTTTTATATTAAAAAATGGAAGTTATTTATTTTTAATGAAATTGAAATGTTTAAAAATATATTTAAACTTCGTATTGCTTAATCTAAGAAATAATTTTCAGTGTTATAATTAAGACCTACAACGAGAATTAATGATGAGAATTGGAATTAAAATTCTGAGTTTACATCCGAAATATAATTCCACTCCAAATACTCGTAATAGTTACTCCTTCAATGTTTCTACAATTTATATTACATTCCTTCTGGAAATATATTTATATTACATTTTACAAAAATAAAAATTAAATTCGTCACCGTTAATAAGATTATTAATTTAATACTTCAATTTGTTCACCAATGTATTATTTATATTTCCATTAATATAAAATAATAATAGATTTTGTCTCCGTCAGAGCAATCTACGAAATTCCGTGAGGCCAATGTAACAAAGCTACAAAGGAGAAAGTAATCAACTAATCTGCAACCGCATGAAACAGCATACATATTATGATGAAAGTAAAGGCAACGCCAATACTGCCTTACCTTAAGCGCAAAGGCCACCAACCACAAATTCAATTTTGAGGACACGAAAATCATTGCTACTAACATTAAGTCCAATCGCAAAAAGATGGTAGATGTGCTAAACATAGCAATCAGATCCGATTTTACAGTAAATATCAAAACAGACTCGAGAGCTTTAAAATAAATATTACAGTGGTATTTATACTAATTCGAATCATAATTCCCGCTGTGGAAAGTTATAATTGCGTTGTAGATATTAAGGGGTATTTGTGTCATGTTTTAGCTTGATTGAATGACTAGAAGAGGCTTAATTAGCCCTTCAAAGATTTTGACGACAGCCAGCCATAAAAAATCAAAAGCGAAACTGATCGTATAATAAGCGTAAATGTTCATTAAAAGAATACATGGTGTCTCGGAGGCTAGAGCGCTCGCCTAGGGATAAGGCAAGTTAAGCAGCCTCGAGCAGGGTCAGAAGATGGATGGGTGACCGTTTCTGACCACAGCTCTGGGTCGGATTCCCGGACCAGGCCCCCCGCTCAATGTCCACCCAGCATTGTTTAAACAAATGGGAAGCTCCTCGAAAGAGTGGCACCACCAGGTTTCGACCTGGAAACCATGACAATGACACTCTTGGGTGTAATACAACTAGGAGGGGAGTCATGGTTAACGACCATATCTTCAGACGAGTGTGTGAAGATTTCGGTCCCTAACCCGGGTTTGTTCTATTGGCCACCAAAGTTGCCTGCGTCTTCGGGTGTAAAAATCCCCTGGAATTAAAAAAAAAAAAAAAAATGGTAAGTTACGCTGGACTTGGGTACGTTTATTATAATAACGCAACCCATCAATTGCAAATCCTCATAACTATCAATATTACTTTTTGACAAACACTCATCGAGACGCTGTTAGTGTGGTAAGACTATACGTTTAGAATAACGCAATCCATCAATTGTAGCAAATCCTCATAACTATCAATATTATTTTTCGACAAACACTCTTCGAGACGCTGGCGCTGGCGCAGTTACTATGGTAAGATGAAAACCATTCTAATATCATAAACTTCTTATAGTAATTCATCCTCATAACGAAGACGATTTATTTATAATTAACACTAAAGACTATGCTAATTAGACTATGCTATTGCAAGAAACCCTAGAATTTTTCCTTTTGAAGCGAGGTAATAAGAGTAGGATTCCGAGTAAGATTTATTTAATTAATTTATACATATTAAAGTTTTTTAGCTGAACAACAGATAGACCATTTACTATTTACTCGTAAGATATAGTTAAAGTTAAATAGTTCAGCAGGAAAAGGAGAAACTATATCTACCTTAAAAACATCCCTGGCATTTAGTAGGCCTACGGAAATTTCCAATTTTCGAAATGCAAAATTATTAAGGGAGTAAGTAAACTGTATTAACATTGAACTGGACCAAATTGCTATACTAATTGGACAAGGTAACGTTTAAAATAAACAAGGTTCCTTTGCTTTGATTAACAAGTTTACAATCCCCTCTAATCAAAACATTTTAAGCAAATTGTGACAAAGCTCGGTGAACTTCTCTAGAGGCATAGCCTTAGCTACAATATGCTCTACAAGCCTGTCTTTCAAATCTACATATTTGACCTAATACGACAAGGAATTGGGCTTTTGAGTACTTAAAGACACCAAATATTGACTTAAGTAAAGTTTAAAAGGGGCAAAGTTCAAGTAATTAATAATAATAATTCCTATTTTATATAATATATTATTAGAACAACCATTTATTTAGTCACCATAGCTCTAAGATGATTTAAGAGACATGAATACTTTATATTTGTACATTAGTGATATGAACCACTTAATAAATGGTTTATTTATTTAATTTAAAAAAAAACTGGAAGAGACCAAAATAAAAGATCACGAGGAAGTACTTACATCCAAGTACTTTTTAGGGTTTCATAGGTTCCCCATCCCACCCTATATGAAAGAAAAGATCACGAGGAAGTATTTACATCCAAGTACTTTTTAGGGTTTCGTAGGTTCCCCATTGTTTTGAATATGCTCAGGAGGAATATTGGCAATGACCTGTATATCATTCTTTACTTTAGCTCATCCACGCTAATAACCAATCGTTTTGAATAAACCTTTTTTTGTTTATATTTGAAATGCACAGTAAATAATTGTTTGTTGTTAGCTTCTTATTGTTTATATTCAGAAAACTAACTAAAATGTGATACTTAATTACTTGATTTGTAATATATAAGGGCGTGTATGTGTGTGTGTGTGTATGAGAGTATGGCGATCAATGTATATTAAAGGTAGAGGTAGAGCATTACGAATCTAATTACAAATCAGGCCTACACGAAACGCCGCAGTTTATTTGAGCCAAGTATCAAAGTTATTTGAATTGGATAGAATTGCGTGTTTCAATAGCGTAAATTGTATGGATTCTCAAATACCTATCTAATAGCTTTACAGCAGCCCAGAAAGTGTTGACAGAGAATATTTACAATGTCACAATAACACAAAGTAATTAATAAACACTTGACGACTACATAATAGAAATCTAGGTACCACATACTAACTAGGTAAATACTAAACAGCAATTAAACAGAAGTAGATTTAACAAAGCGAGGCTTGCATCAGTTCTAATGCATTCAAATAACAAAACACGTGTGCAACTTGTTTAAACCCAAGTTAATTGATTCCCCTCTTCATTGTGATAGCTTATTTTAATTTGATACACTTGTAATGAGTTGCAAGAACAACTTTTACGCAAACAACAAGTCAGTATCATTAATGATACCTATGTTAACACATTGAAACTTTAAACATATTATGCAAAAGTTAAAATCAAATCAAGTCCAAAAATATATAAACATTCATGTTTAACCTTTTCACTATCCTTTCGAATAATTATGAGTTGTGTTAATATCGATTATTTTACTACGTTTTTACTGGTTTGCTTTCTTGTTTGTTTGTTTCTTTGTTTGTCCAGTACAAATCTTGCAATCGATTTTTAAGTAACTTCCCGAGTTGCTAAACATTTGAAACTTTTACAATAGCTCAGAACACGATGACAATCCATTATTTTAATACTTTTAGCTATCTTTCAGCTGTATTTAATTAGTTATCAGCAAATTTTGCTCTATGGAAAGTTAGTTCGGAAAAAATCCGTTTTTGAAAAAGTTATTTTATTTGTTTTGACATATCCCATAGTATTTACAATCTTCATTTGGACGGGTTTCAAATTTCTGATTTTGTATTAAGAGGTAAACATTGAATGACAGCGAAAAGTGAACAAAGAAATAAATTAATTGACCTGTGACACCCAGGTTTGTTTACACTTGTGTCCTAAGTATAGGTTAAATTTTTCATCTGTAATTCTTTACTTGTACACATTTTTCTTCTCTTACTGTACCTACGCAGGGGCATATCAATGGCACGGTTTAGATTCGGTGTTGGTGAGATCCGTTGTACAAAGATTTGTCCTTTTATAGGTTTAAGGTCAGCTTTCCAGATGGTTGTCATTATTATGTGAAGTAAATAAATTCGGAACTATGTATTTTTTTATATATAACAATGACAATTATATTATCAACATTACATATGATTCAACAGAAAATTTTAAAACGTAGTATATAAAAAGTTCTTTTTATCTTGTAATTTTTATCTTATCCACTTAGAAGTGCACCTCACTCTCGTTGAAAGATGGTTCGTCAAATGGAAGATTAAAATGAATACGGATAAGTTGGTTATTGTTAAAATCACCCTGATATTGACCATCAGTATTCCTAAACAAGTTCCTCTTTCAACTGCCCATTAATAACGCATTTCCATGAATTATTTCAATATTTTAGCACTATCCGTTATAGGGCGGATGGGAGGGGGGACTTTTTTTGGTATATTTTGAATCAGCATTAAATATATATATATATATATATATATATATATATATATATATATATATATATATATATATATATATATATATAATCGTAACCTACTCATCAGCAGCTTTCATTTGATACCTCACTCAGATTTATTTAAAAAAAAAAAAAAAATCGCATTTACCACATTTGTGCGATTATAGTTATCGCATATTAAAGTATAAACTTCTCTATATTTTTCCCATGTCTTGGTCAAAAAGTTGCACTAGTGTTTTAAATTTCAGCTCTTTAGCTTAAACGTTTCGGGAGATATTAAACATAGAACGGAGGAAGGACAGACACATCACCCTAGACACAAGAGTTTCGAGAAGGATCTACGAAACCCTAAAAATAACTAAATTATGCGCTCCACGACTCAACAACCGAGCCCAGCAGTGAAGCTCTATTTCCCTCGCTTGACTTTGGTCCTGTTCATCTCAAGCGGATAAAGCTGATATTATATTGGTTACACCCTCCTCAAATTCGTTCCACTTTAACCGATCCCTTTTGAAAATTGGCGATTCTAACTTCGGTAATTTTACCGAAACTCTACTAAGTTAAAGATGTGGTTACTCTAAAGTGACTACTGCATGCCCTTATTCTATCACCTTATCTTTCTATTTAACTTATATTTCTTTAAAACCTTCTACGTAATTACCCCGCTAACTGTTTACACGCCTTTTCATCTCCTACTGATACACTTTGTATTTCTTTACCATATTCATTATAATTATCTAAATAAAGATTTAATTTGTGCCGCTCGTCTTTGAATTTCTTTTTTTAGCCCAGTCTCGCAAATGTTATCCGCATTTTTCCGCAACAATTTTCAAACCTCCCTGACCTTGTCAACCAACCTTTTCTTAATCGGACCAAACGCCTTCCTAACCATCCCTACTGTGGTAGAGGCCATTCCCAATTGCCAATAAACCCTAATGACCTAGGAAAGGGAGACCCAAACTACTCAACGTTACCCGACTGAAATCTTCCTCGATATTTTGCCATCGGATCCTGCATAATTCGTTTTCCACTTGATTATTTACCGCTCTGCTACCGAATTTCCACCTGGATTAACCACGCTCTGCTACTAGGTTATGACTTCGAGTCTTTAAACCTCTGTAGGTTTTAATCCAGATACAAGGTTTTATCTTTTATATGACAATAAGAAACTGTCACAATATTAAAATTATAAACTTAAGGAAACATTTTAATTTCCGTAACTGCAGCAAAATTAAGTTATTTAACGGAAGTTAAATAACAGAAAGTTTCAAGAAAATTTTTATTATTTTTCACAGCAGAATCCACATATGATATCAAAAATATACACTTTGAAATTTAAAAGTTGGGTGGCCTTGGGGAAAAATGGGTAGTTCCCCTAGTGCGTGATTGCATGAAAACAAACTTCCCTTTACATAGTAGGGGGAGACCGGGGCTGGTTGTTACATGGGTAGGTTGTTACACACTGAATTTAAATTGACCTAAGGTGGAGAGGTCTACAGCCCATATCTCAGTTTGACGAGGACAAGAAACCTTAGTTCTTCCATCATCAGCTTGAGAACAGGTCCCTTCATTCTACAGATATGTACTCATTTATGTTTTAAACCCCTAAAAGTAAAACAAATTAGGTGCTATAAAATATGTTCTGCAATCTTCATTTGTTTTATGTAGCTTTAGTAAATACTAGATTCAAAACAATGTTCATTGGGCTTAATTATCACAGTTTATTGGATCTTTTCAACTTATGTGGGTAGACGCTTTACTTGATTGCGTCCAAAATGGCAGCACGGGGGTGGTTGCTAAGGGGCAAGTTGTTTCACTCTAACAACCTACCCCATTATTTTTAATCTGTAATAGCCAACCCTAGGAATGGAAATTATTAAATAAACTGTTTAAACCGAGGTTTTGCTCAACTTTAACTTATAATGAACAAACATTTTTAGGGAAACAAATCAATTTTTATCGTCAAACGGGTATAATTTTCTTATTTAGAGTACTATTTCGCCATTTTCTTATTTATGAGTAGTATAAAATTAATTACAAGTAAAATAAAGCAAACTGTTTAAAATTTACTTATATAAGGAAAACTTTTTTTATCTTTTTACTTTTCCTCACTACTAATAGTAGGAAAAGTATTGTTTTCACCAAAACATTTTTTTTCGAGATTTCAACGGAATTATCCGTTTTAGGGGTTTTTAAGACCTCCTGAGTGGTTTTCAGCATGACGTATGTATGTGTGTATATGTGTGTATGTGTGTTATCATCGTAGCGCCCAAGGTATTTAACCTAGAGAGTTGAAACTTGGCAGAAAAATCAGTCCTAACCTGTAGTTGTGCCGTTCGGAAAATCAACTTTCTCCGCCATCTTGAACCCAGTTTGCTGAGTCAGCAAACATTTAAAAAAATTGTAATAAATCGAAAATGGTCCTGATCGAGTTGAAATTTGGCTCGAATGTACCTCTCTGTATGACAAACAAGCCCACTAAATTTCATTTTGATTTTGGCCGCCATTTTGAAGTTATAAATTTTTGAATTTTTAAACTTTGACGGTTATTAATACTGAAAGTATAAATAGGTTTTTGACATAATATAGCATATCGTTGGAACCGGAAAAAATTAAGGAACAAATATAAAAAACCCGATGAAATTCCATTAATTAGTTTAAAAGTTATAAGCGAATATAATTATTTATTAGTGCAATAATTTTGATGACGTCAAAGTTTGTTTACATCTGTCAAAATACCGCCAAACTTCAAATAATTAAATAAAATATAGGTATTAAAAATAAGGTTTTTTTTAAAAAAGATAATAAATCAGTTCAGAACGGTCACCCATCCAAGTACTGACCACGTCCAATGCTGCTTCCTTTTAGTGGCCTCTGAAGTGAGGAAAAGTTCCGAGGTACCCCGTACCCGATTTTTTAATTTTATTTTTACTAATGAGCCTCAAGCTGTTTTCGAGCAGGTCGAGGTCCAGCGGTTAAATAAGATTAACTTTTTAAAATATTTTGCTTTTCTCCATTTAAATGGTTTTGACAAATTTAAAGAGAGTCATTATTTATCAATTTTTACTTAAATTTCATTATTTTTTTTGTATCCTTACCTATTTTCTTTTTTATTACGTACCTAGATATAAAACAAATTGTTGAACTTGATGTATGATTTTTCGAACCCAAGCAACCTAATGTAATTGATGTTCTTGAAATCACGTTATACTTAAATCTAAAATGTATAAAAAGGTGTTGGAATGAGGTACTTGATAAATTCAAGACATTTGGAACGTCCATAAATAATTTCTAACAACTCTCAACACGCAAGTTCCTTTCCCAATATAACTGCAACAGCTTGCCCCAATACCTGTAACAACTTACCCCATAGCGGGGCAGGCTGTTACAATTTAAGTTATCTGAGATTATAAGACCCTGTGACAAGAGACGTGGATATTATGAGCCGAAAAAAATAATTGAGGTAGCCAAGAGTTGGTTTTAAAGAACGAATGTTAAATTACTTTCATAAAACTTATGGCATGACCAAATAAAAATAAATAATAAAAAGTGTAACAACCAGCCCCGGTCTCCCCTACGGATCCCTCAAGTTTCATTAATTTTTGGACCATCCTATATAATTGTCTATATTACTGTGCTTCCCTACAATTACGTGTTTTAACTCATTCGTTAAGGAGCTCTGTTTAGGTTTAAAACTAACTAAGTTCCTTTCGAAGTAATTCAAAGAAACAGTAAAAGACAATTACAAGAAACGTTTTCGACTCTGTTATCATTATATTGGAGATAGAGTGTAGGTTTATATTAGCAATCTTACCACTGACTGAACACTAAAAGAAATGTTTTTGTCCCAGTGAATTTCAATTTAAGAGTATTATTTCGTTTCTCAACGTTCAGAAAAAGATACAATAGAATAATACATCAAAACTCTATAAATATTTGAGGTCACATTGACACTTTTCTAGTTCAAACTGAATGTATACTAAATATAAGAAGATTTAAAGTTATAAGAAATCTCTTTTTCACTTTCTCTAAAAGAGAAACTACTGTGATGTCCCTTGAGTCCAAAAAAGTGGTCTTTAAAAAATCCTTATCTCCAGTAGGAAGAAAAAGTTATGATTTTGAATTAGTTTAGAAGGACTAAACAAGTCTTATCATAGAAGGACTAAAGTAAGTCTTTTCATCCCTGAACTCAAAAAGTAGGGAGTAAAAGTAAAAGTAGGGCATAAAGTATAGATTGCAACTTAATTCTTTTATAAATAGTAGAAAATTAATGGCTAATGTAATGAAGTTGTTGAAATCAGGTTGGCGATACTGCTTTTTCGACCATGTTTATCTTTGTTTATAACCTGCATCTAAATAACCTTCTATTTGAGTTTAATTCCAATTCTTATTTGTTTTTAATATTGAATCTCTTATATTTGCTATTAAAAGTGCTAATAATTATTGTTATTTATCCCCTATTATTAATAATTATTGTTATAATTTGTTATCCCCTCGCGATAATTATCTAAATTAATAGTAAAAAAATAGTAATTAGAGTTATTCCCTCGGCTGCGCCTAGGGATTTAGGGACCATGGTTCCTTCGGCTTCACCTCAAGAACCAACTTTTTTGCTCAGGGAATAATGGCTTACTTTACTCCCTAGGTGCCTAAATAACTACTGTTTGTCGCCTGTGCAGACTCGACGAGTCTAAACTACTCGGCCGATTTTGACGAAATTTGGCATACATGTGCAGACAATTATACCACGAGGGAAATTCTAGAAATAAATTTTAGCTCCAAATTTGAGGGCGCTAACCACAAACACTAAAAAAAAAAAAAAAAAAAAAAAAAAAAACACGAAAAAATTATATATTGAAAACTATTCCGATGATTTTAATAAAACAACTTCTAAAATGTAGTCCATTCATTTAAATTCGAATCTAACGATATAAACCTTCGAGACATGGATGAAAATAAATCTGTAAGAAAAAAGTTAACAACTACCTTTTAAACACATTTTAAATAATATATTAACTAGGCATCGCGTGGCTTTATCATTGAAGCGAGCTTAATGTAATAAATATATAATATTAAGAAAATGAATAGTTCACCATGTGTTTATAGTTTAATAAAAAAATATTGGAGTAGACGGTAGAGCCGGGTGGGACTCTCGCTTCACTTGGAAGGTTCTATAGGAGGGTTCCTAAAGGTGGGTTCACAGTCAGCTAGCGGATCGACACGCGTATCCGTTTTATAGATAACAATACATTATTTTTTTCCGGGATTTGGGATCGGCATTATTGGAGAAAAATATTAAGATATAAAAATAGTGCGAGAGTTGATAGCTCAAAATAGAGTGAGTTAATAATCTTTAGAAGACTGCAGTAAATAAACAATAGAAGAAAACAATAGATCGAAGATCACGGACGGAAGAATACGCAACCAGTCTGTGTCTGTGTGTGGCTCTGAACAGCTGATGACTCACACCGCTCCGCTACCGCTAACAACTTATATCCCTAAGGTACCGCCAATCTAATTTAATTATATTAAACCGCAACCGCACCTACAGTCCACCTCCGCAGTGGTTGAATTTAACTTGCTATATAATTTAGCAAAATTTCACCATATATTTTGATCCTTTCGGGCCGCATATACCAGTTCGTTCATTTTTTTTTTGCCAGTTAAA
This sequence comes from Gerris lacustris, assembly GCA_951217055.1. Classification (NCBI taxonomy): domain Eukaryota; kingdom Metazoa; phylum Arthropoda; class Insecta; order Hemiptera; family Gerridae; genus Gerris; species Gerris lacustris. Next base: position 61,314,775 of record OX578285.1, read on the forward strand.
CCGGCCGATTATTCGATTATTAATTAAATTAAATTTCGGTATTTTTTATAAGTGCTAGACTTTTTATTCTTTTCCCTTTATCTTACGTAAAAATAGGTGTATTTTTATTTTTCAATTTTAAAGGACATTATTATTTTTTATAAAGACTTTTGTTTAATTTAACTTTAAAGAAAACGTTTAAATAATTATTAAACCTTTTTCTTTTTTTTTACGATTTATATTTTACGAGTGAACTTTTTTTTATTTAAAAGTTGTACCCGCAAATATTGTTTTATTTACAGTTTACATTTTTATTTGCAATTTTAATTATTTTTATAAAGGTGTCTCATTTTTCTTAAACATATTCTTTTGTTTATTACCAATATTTTGTGGTAACTTTTGGTTGTATTTTTTTGTTTTACGGATTTACTTATAAATACGCCTGCTGCCATCGTTGATTTATTTGAACATTTCTCTTTATTACATTACTTACATGTTAATTTCATATTTTCTTTCTTATATGCGATACATATATATATTGTTTAATACGACACTTTTAGAAGTGTGTGGTTGATAACTGTGACCTTGAGTAGCATCCTACTCAGCGCCCGGGTTTCCAACCTTCATCAGAGGTCCCGAGCTTAGCGCCCTCGCCCCCCGCTGCACCACCGCTCAGCGTCTTACGGCCTTACACCGCCCGCCCCGCCCCCACCCCCCCTTCCACTGCTGCGCCCATAACCATAACTTACGTTCCTGTGGATCGATTTTAATGGGAACAACGCCATGCATTCCCAATTCTTCTCCCGCATAATTTAACCACTACATATTTCAAGCCATAGGAAAGTTTTATTTTTTTTTTTGTTTTCTCTTCTCAACAGATTTTAATATTTTCTTTTTACAATGGACGCCAATAGTAGGCAATTAAGAAAACTCGAGGGAAAGAAAACTGATTATTTTCGCCGCTTACAACTGCTTTACGACCTAATACCCCAAATTGAGGGAAGTGAAGCAGCTAAAAATAATTTTCTTATTCGGTATCAAACTATTGCCGAGACCCGCTCCCAGTTTTATTTCACTGTGGATAAAATAAACGATTTAGAAATGGAACATGATGACGAAGTTGTTCCGAATTATCAGGCACTGTCGTCCTTCGACGAGTTATATGGAGCAGTTTTAATAGCTTACGAGAAACTCAATACTCCCGATCCTACAGTTCCGCGAAGTCCCAGACGAATTTAGACAACTGAAGTTCAGACACAGTTGCCCCGTATTCAAATTAAAGCTTTTTCGGGGAAAATCAGTGACTGGCCAGAATTCAGAGATCTTTTTCAAGCAGTTATTTCCACAAACAATCAACTCTCGAATGCACAGAAGTACCACTATTTACGTACCTATTTGGAACCCGAAGCCCTTAAAATTATGAGTAGCTTCCCTCTGTCTGCCGAGCATTTTCCCTCGGCTTGGAACGCTCTCGAGGAGAGGTTCGAAAATAAGAGACTTCTTGCCGCGCACTTCTTTGACGAGTTGTTGTCTCAAGAAAAGCCGCCCACACAACCTTCTGTAAAATCGTTACAGGATTTTTTAACCCGGTTTTTGACTTAAATATTCCTGATCCAAGTGACTTGATAATGTTGAACTTAGCTTTAAGACGTTTGGACCAAGTTACTATAAAAACATTTGAAAAGGAATTTATTAACACCGAATTTCCGAAATATGCAGATCTCGTGGTTTTTGTCAAGAATCACCTTAAGGTTCTTGAATTGGCATCCGCCGATAGCTCGGCTCAGTTACCGCATAGGACTCAGAGTACGGATTTCAGTAAACCGAAGAATTTCAAACGAGTTTTGTTTACTAATGAACAATCCGCCTCCGACTCACCAGCACCGCAACCGTCTTCTGTTTATTCTCCCTGTCCACTTTGTCAGGCAGCACATCCGCTTTTCCGTTGTTATTCCTTTCAACACATGACACCCGAACAGCGTTTTACTCGAATCCAAGCATTGAAAGCCTGCAAGAATTGTCTCTCTCTGACGCACTCATTTGAACGTTGTCGTTCTAATTCAATGTGTTTTAAGTGTGGGGCTCGACACCACACGATGATTCACGTGGACACGAGAACTCGTCCGCGACAAAAGGAAGTCACTTCTTCGAAACCTTCAACATCAACTTCTTTGTCTTCTCATCCTCCTAAGTCTTCACCCGCTTTAACAAATAATGAATCTACCCGCCGGACTAATCAAGTTGTCTTACTTGGAACCGCATAAATTAGCATTAAATCCGAGAGAGGAGAATATTCCACTGTACGAGCGTTATTAGATCCCGCCTCCACCCGAAGCTGCATCACTGAGAAATGTGCCAGGAAACTTGGATTAAATGTAACTCCAATTCATCAACAGTTTACGGGTTTGGGAGGAGTCCCTGTCGTTACCGGACATGGTGTTACTGAATGTGAAATTAAACCACAAAACAGGACCGAACCTCGTCTGTCAACGGAGGCAGTAGTTATTCCAGATATAGTTGGCCCTACGCCACCAATTTCTTTACCGCATAAAATTATTTATCAATATTCCAATTATTCCCTTGCTGATCCATCCTTCGGCGACGCTGGTCCTATCGACTTTCTCCTAGGCGCTGACTTGTTCATACGAGTACTTTCATCACAACCTAACCAAAATTTAAAGCAAAGTGTTTTGGGAACGATATTCGGGGATGTTATAATGGGACCTATTTCCGCTAAAGATCATCCAGGAAAATTAACATCTTTTTGCACTACGGCATCCGATAATTTATCATCGTCGCTGACGCGTTTTTGGGAAGTCGAAGAGGTTCCTACTGCATCTATCTCTAATCCAGAAGATGATTTATGTGAACAACATTTTTTATCCACACACCGCAGGGGCCCTGATGGCAGATATAGCGTGCGGTTGCCTTTTAAGAGCCCTGAAGTCAACTTTCCAGATTCTCGAGTGGTAGCAGTGAAACGGTTTCTCTCATTAGAGCGTCGGTTTCTTCGATATCCAAGTCTGAAAGAAAATTGCCTTTCTTTTCTAAAAGAGTATGAGGAGTTAGGGCACATGGAGCCAACTCAGGAAGATGCAGCCTATGTATTACCTTACTTTTGTGTTTTCAATCCTCACTCCAAAACGACTCCTTTACGTGTAGTTTTCGATGGGAGTGCTAAGTTGACTCATTTGTCCTTGAATGATACGTTACATCCCGGTCCGAAACTTCAGAAACAAGTTCCAGATGTAATGTTGAATTTCCGCCTTCACCGCTATGTTTTTTGTTGCGACATTATAAAAATGTTCCGCCAGATACGTTTAGATGAGGAAGACCGCAAGTTTACTCATATTCTTCTTCGAGAGAGTCCAGATCAACCCCTACGCGAATATCAGTTGAACACAGTAACTTACGGGTTGGCATCCTCTCCGTGGCACGCTCAAAGGGTGCTTATTCAACTTGTCCAGGAGGAAGGTTATGCTTATCCTTCTGCCTCGCGAGTCTTATTAGAAGACACCTTTATGGACGATATAATTACTGGTGCTAACTCAGTAGAGGAATTGTTTTCTCTTGCTCAACAATTAGTCCAGTTGCTCAGGGCCGGCGGGTTTGAATTGAGTAAATGGATAAGTAGTTCAAAAGAGTTTCTCTCCCTCATCAAAAGTTCTTACTCGTGCCCTTTAGTTATTTCGGACGATCAAAGTCAAACCTATAAAATCCTTGGTATCCGATGGGAACCAACGGATGACGTATTCTCTTACCACATCACGCCACCCGCACATGTTAAACAAGACACTAAGCGCTCTGTTCTATCGGTAATCGCCAGCATTTATGACCCGTTGGGGTTTTTGTCACCGCTTACCTTTCTGTTTAAATGCTTTATGCAAACTCTTTGGAAGAGTGGTCTTGGTTGGGACGATCCTCTTCCAGCTGAGTTGGCTACTGAATGGCAAAGGTTGACTAAAGATTTATCTTGTCTTTCAAATATCCGCTTACCGCGTTGTGTATTACCGCAAAATAGCCGACCCACTATAGTCGTGGGATTCTCTGATGCTTCTGAACGGGGCTACGGTTGTATAGTTTATTTAAAAATAACCGACAGCTCTTATCAACCGCAAATATTTGTTCTTATGGCAAAGTCCAAAGTTGCACCCCTTAAAGGGTGTACTATTCCTAGGCTAGAGTTAGCAGGTGCTCTGTTGCTAGCTCGCTCGATTAAAGCCCTCCATCCATTCCTGACTAAACTAGATGTAGGAGAACTCCGTCTCTTTACGGACTCCAGTATAGTTCTTTCTTGGCTACACAAGCCACCGCACACCCTAAAAATGTACGTGGCCAACCACATCACCGCAATACTAGAACATACCTCATTAAGCCAGTGGGAGCACATACCTTCTGAACAGAATCCTGCCGATATTGTCTCTAGGGGGCTAGACGCGTTAGCCTTGTCTCAGTGCTTGGAATGGTTTCAAGGTCCACCGTGGATGGCTATGCCAACTGCTGAATGGCCGAAACCGATTTGGTCACCTATTTCATCGGAAATCTTACCGGAAGTAAAAAAGGAGAACAAAATTTTACTCACCGACTTAAAACAAGAAATTGATGTGGAGTGGATGACCCACTATTCGAGTTTCCAGAAGCTTCAACGAATTCAAGCTTATGTTTTACGCTTCATTTCTAATTGCCGCACTAAAATTTCTTTCCTACGCAGCGTCGGTACACTATCTGTTCTAGAATTGCGTACAGCACTCTATAAGTGTGTTTTTCAGGTGCAGACGGTACACTTTTCTAGGGAACTTAATTCGATCCAAACAGGTCAACTTAAATCTTCATCTTTACTTCCTCTGTCACCCTTTTTGGACCCTGAGGGCCTTATTAGGGTTGGTGGACGTTTAGAAAACGCCAACTTAGCAAACTCTACGCAGCATCAACTACTTCTTCCGAAACACAGTCACTTCACTCACTTGCTTATAGATCATTACCACAAATGTTACCTCCATGCTGGACCACGCACTTTAAGATCTCTGATTCAAAGGAAATTTTGGATCCTCTCCGCCCACTCGGTTATTCGACAACGCATTCGAAAATGTGTGTTTTGCAACAAATTTACTGGTGCCACACCTTCACCCCTCATGGCTAACTTACCTCCAAGCCGAGTAACTCCTTCGCGTCCTTTTCTTCATTGTGGAGTAGATCTAGCAGGCCCTTTTTTAATTAAGGAAAGTTGTCGCCGCAACGCCCGCTTATATAAGAGTTATTTCGCTCTTTTCATTTGTATGGCCACTAAGGCAGTGCATCTGGAGGCCCTTACTAATCTCTCTTCGGAGTGTTTTATAGCGACTCTAAACCGGTTCGTTTCACGTCGCGGTCTTCCATCAGACATTTACTGTGACCAAGGCACAAACTTCCGTGGTGCTGCTCGTGAACTGAAGGAGATAAATACTTTTTTGCGAGAACAAGATCAGAGTTAGCTATTCAAAATGAAATGAGCCACCGAGACGTCCAGTTCCATTTATCTTGTCCTAGAGCCCCTTTTATGGGTGGGATCTGGGAAAGTAATATTAAGAACGCTAAGTTTCATTTACATAGAGTAGTTGGTAAACAAACTCTTACGTTAGAGGAGTTCATCACGGTCCTTGCCCGAGTCGAGGCTGTCCTTAATTCCCGACCGCTATGCGAGATATCTTCAAATCCGAATGAGATCGAAGCGCTAACTCCCGGACATTTCTTAATTGGTGCACCGCTTCTAGCACTTCCTGAGCCGCAGTACTTGGACGTTTCTCTTAATAGACTCTCTAGATGGCAGTTGGTTTCACGCATTTCCCAACATTTCTGGCAACGTTGGTCCAACGAATATCTTTTAACTCTTCAACAAAAAGGTAAGTGGTTCAAGGAGTCTTCAGAAAATCTTCAGCCCGGTCAGTTAGTGTGGATTAAAGAGGATGGTGCTTCTCCTCTGAATTTTCAGTTGGGTAGAATTGAGGAAATCTTCCCAAACAAGAAAGATGGTATTGTGAGCATTGTAACCGTACGTACCACCCGTGGGCTTTTGCATAGACCTGTGCGCAAGCTTGCTCCCTTATTCTTATCGGAATAAGTCGTCCTCAATTCTAGTTATTTTTATTTCTTTTCTTCTTTCCAAAGGTAGAATTTAATTTTCAATTTTAGGAGTTTGATTAATTTTCCTTCTGAGTAGATATTTTTTGTTTCCCTTTAAATCAATCATATGAGACACCTAATTCGTAAATAACTTTAACTTAGTCTTTCTAAATTAAACTTTAACTTAAGTTCCGCGAGTTTATTAAGAATCGCCTTTCTCGATACTTGGCCGGCGGTTTTGGAGAAAAATATTAAGATATAAAAATAGTGCGAGAGTTGATAGCTCAAAATAGAGTGAGTTAATAATCTTTAGAAGACTGCAGTAAATAAACAATAGAAGAAAACAATAGATCGAAGATCACGGACGGAAGAATACGCAACCAGTCTGTGTCTGTGTGTGGCTCTGAACAGCTGATGACTCACACCGCTCCGCTACCGCTAACAACTTATATCCCTAAGGTACCGCCAATCTAATTTAATTATATTAAACCGCAACCGCACCTACAGTCCACCTCCGCAGTGGTTGAGTTTAACTTGCTATATAATTTAGCAAAATTTCACCAATTATATCGTTACCCGTAACAAAAACCTTATAGTTTTTGGAAATTTAATACTTCATATTTTCAATATGGCGGACGACTAAACAAAAAGTTTTTAGTCAGAATGATATGTTATTCAAAAGTAGCATAATTGTAAAAAATTTCACATTTAATATTTTCAAAATGGCGACCAGTTAGAAGGACGACTAAAATAAAGGTTTAAATCGTGTATATTGTTTAAAAAGTCCTACAGAATAAGAAAAGAATTCGTAACTATTAAAATATTTAATTTAATATCTCCAAGATGGTGATCTTTGTGATCGATAAAAAGGTATATAAAAGGCCGTTTGGGATAAAGGCAATCTTTATTAAAAAAGTTATTGCTGGCTCGCAGCGCTCGCCTGCCTAGATAGCTTGGACTTATCATATTTGCCTTGCATTTGTATATAATCTTTATTTAAAAGTTTTTGCGAGCTCGCTACGCTTGCCAGTTTATACAGCAGTTTCAGATAATTATTATTTAATAGAATTATTGCAGGCTTGCTTCACTCGCCTATTTTTAAGTGGAAATTGAATTTGATATGATAGTATTTTACAGTGTGAGCTTTCTGCTTTGCAATAAAAAATGTAAACAGATTTAGTTTAAGAAGAATCATTTACGTTGCACAAAGAATGATGTTTCAGTAAAAGCTATAATGAAACAATCTGAAATATATTCAAATTATTTATAAAAAATTATATATTCATGGTGTAAGGTTTAAGTATTCATTTTGAGTTGCACCTAATTGGAAATGAGTCTTAGCGGAGTGGATGGAGCGTCAGACAGACACATATTGGAGGTACCGAGTTCAAATCTAGAAAGGGAAGGGTAAATCCATCAAAATAGAAATTATATACTTTCACATATATATTATACAAGCATTCGCCCCGCGCTTCGCGCGGGGTTCATGCTTGCAATCAGTGGCTGGTATTATTACTATTTTATACTTATTACTATCATATTGGTTTACTTAATTATTTGTTTAGCTTAATAACAGAAAATGAAAATGGCTTAAAAGAAATTAAAATAAATTACTTGAAAATGGGCCCGCTCACAATATCGCAGGACTTTTTCCAAAATTACTATAAAATGAGGGTACAATTAAACTCAGTCTTCCTTAGGAATTTCCTCGCTAACCGGAGGAAACATGTAGCTAGGCCACACCTAATACTATAACGTAATCCTAAAAACAAACACTATATTACACAAAATACTTTTATCTATGATTGTTACGAAATATAAACACTGTATCTCTGTTTAGATGCGTAGAAAGTGATTATTTACGTACTTGTATTCGTGTCTCATAATTCTGAAGAATTCCTCTTTTTTTCCGCCCTAGGGCGCGGGCGGTAAAGAAGAAGAATTCTTCACCTTTAGCGAGTTTGTTTACATTTAACAAAACTAATTTGATGTTTGTTTAATAAAAGTAACTGTTTATATCGAGTTTGTTGTGAAAATCAATGCGTGATTTAAGTGATTATGACGAATATGAGGAGAATAATACGCCTCCCGAAATAATTAATTCGGCACAAAATACAACTAATGAATTAATGTCATCTTTATCAATAGAGAAATACAAACTTACATACAGGAAGTTTATTTTTTTCTGTACTTATCATTAAAATCTAACAATCGTAAATAAAGTACGGCACGCAACTCGTGCGAAAACGGCATTTTGCATTGCTCGTGTGGTTTTACTACCCTCGCTATCGCTCGGGTGCAAACTTCACACTCACATGCAAAATGCTACTTTCCGCACTCGACGCGTAATGTACTATTACTAAGTAGTAATGGATCGTAAACCATATTCCTTGTATAAGCAATTCCTTCGTGACACTCTCAAATAGTAGTTCATTGCAATAGCTTAATTTTCTTCGAACATTCACTAATTGGGGCCGTGTGTCTGGCCGACGACACGACGAAACCCCCTTCGAATTTATTCGACTACTTTTCGATTTTATAGTTTGACTGGTATAAATTTGTTTTGAGTTGCGTTTGCAGAGGTGTACGCAAACATGTTACGCATGTTGTAGACTTGGTTTCATCGAAAAATATTGAGTGGAACCAAAGTTAATAACAATTAATAATAAATAATAATCTAAGAAATTAGGTTGACTAAATCTATTTTCTTAATTAATCCACTAATTCGGTAATTTGTCAAATAAAAATACTATTGTTTTATTATCTAAAACTTATAATATAATTATAACATTCTCCTAATTGAACTAAACATTATATAAATTAAATAAACTGAAACATTTATTTAATATAGCTTTAAGAAACTAATTAAAAACATTCCTATAATAATTATAATAATAAACAATTATAAATAAATAGTTAGCATAAAAAAATAAATTGTAGGTACTATAAATGTCGGTATAAAAAAGATGAGGGGATGGATATTTGCAATATAACTATATAATAATAATAAATATATGTATCTATATAGGTATATAAGCTTATAAAAATGATTGCTAAAAAGTAACTATAATGTTATTTATGAATTTTTAAAATAGTTTGTTCTTTATAAATAGGTACTAATTGTTATCTGCAAAGAGGACAAATGAATATAATTATAAAAACCCAATAAAGAGCAATAGTGTGAGGTTGAAGCACCCTAATCGGAAATCAAATCAGTCAATAATTGCAAACACCGTGAGAGCTCAAAGTCAAAAATTTATCAAATTTACTTCTACTTAAGGTAGAAGCGATGGTTGTAACCGTGGGGTTCATGCTAGGAATCGGTGACTGTATCATGGTGTTAACATATTAGATTAAAATGTAGGCCATGTCATGAAATAAATTACATTATATTTTATTAGTTTTTATACTAAAAATGGCTCTGCTTGGCTTGAGAAATAATAATAAAGAAACAATCATAATAAATATAGAACCTATATAAACTAATAAATATAAAAATAATCATAATAAATATAGAACCTATATAAACTTATTTTATTATTTATTAGTACTCTAAATTATTTGAAACATAAGTAGTTAGGGTTGAGGTGAAATAATAATTGTATATATAAATTAATCTACATCATATAATAAAGAAAACAATGTCGTAGAAATAATTTGCCATATTACAGGACTTCATTTCAATCTAAAACACACAACTAAACTATAACTTATCCTAAATAAACTATAACTTATCCTAAATAGACTAAAAGATTCATTTAAACAAACTAAAAGATTCATTTAAATAAACTAAAACATTCATTTAAATAAACCAAAACAATCATTTTAATAAACTAAAACATTCATTTAAATAAACTAAAACATCCATTTAAATAAACTAAAACATCCATTTAAATAAACTAAAACATCCATTTAAATAAACTAAAACATTTACTTAATATCGAATTTAACAACCTATTAAAACAAAATTCTAGTAAATATAATTTAATAATAAAACAATTAAATAAATAGTTAATAAAAGAATGAAATTGTACCTTAATAAATATCAGTTACAGGAAAATATTACGGGATGTCCACCGCACCGCTCGGATGTTGACACGAGACTGAGTCAAGACTGTAGAAGGAGAGGGAGTTTGTTTACATCTACTTGTTCCGTGGTTTGTTTATGCGGAAACTAATCTATTTATTTATCTTTCACCTTGCGAAAACCAAACTTAATTATTCAATATTTGTTTATATTTTCTTTGTACTTGTTTTTAACTATGCAATATAACTATATAATAATAAACATAAGCTTATAAAAATTAAAAACGTAAACATGACATTATTGACGGAATTTGAAATTCGTTTTTTCTTTATAAATACTAATTTTTCTCAGCAAAAAAGACAGATAATTTAAAAAATAAATACTCGTTTTAAAGAGCATTAATGTGGGGTTCAAAAACCTCAATCGAAAATTAAATCGGACAATAATTGCTCACGCCATAAGAGCTCAAAGTACAAAAGTTAACGAAAAATGATCAAATTTACTCGATTTAAGGTAGAACCGTTGATCGTACGACAAAAAGTCATAGAATCAAAGTTGTAGATCATCAAAAATCAGTTTACGGTGGTGCTATCCGCTTTTCGATACGACTTACCGTTTAGCCGCTATAGCCCTTCGAAGAAACCCTTCAATTTGCGTCCACCATTTTTATTTTTTTAAGTAGGGTAAAAATAATTTTTTTTCAACTTTTGAGACTTTTCTAGTCGGTTTTGGGGCCGATTTGGGACCAAACGCAAAAAAACCGCAAGTCTCTAGGTGGTCTGGAAGTGCCCAAACATTTTGATAACACGATCAGCTGATTAGCCACTTTATATATATTATTATATATATATATAATAATAATAATATAACTACGGGAGATATTTTATATATATATATATATATATATATATATATATATATATATATATATATATATATATATATATATAGTGATTGCTAATGGTTAGAGGGAGTTACAAGATGGTGGAAGGCCCGCACAAAGCTAGTGCGGGCGGGGAGGTAATTAGAGGTTTTGTTTTTTCGTGGGACTTGAAGATTATACAAAATAGATTTGAGTTTAAGAGACACCAAACAAAATTTTGAACACTATACGAAAAAATAAAAACACAACAGAAAAGGCAAAAAGTGATTCCCTACGTTATTCAGGCCTCACAGATATTATTGAGAAATTTGTTTTTTTTTGGAAATTAAAGCAGGGCAAGACAAATGTCGTTAGAAGAGAGGAAACATGTTAAGGCGCGACAACACTATGCCGAATGGATATCGATCGAAAATTTTAAACCAGTGTGCCTCCTACACACTCGGGGTTTAAATATGGGTCGGTCAAATCATGTTGCTCAACTTTTTTAGGTACAGCTGATGTTATCAGATCACTTTATCTTCTGCTAACACTGTTAAACTAAAAAATATTCATTCTGTTCAGTTTTGTTTTCCTAAGTGCATTTACTTAGTTATTAGTTTTGTAAATTTTAGTTATAATGAATTGGAGTGACGGTCAAACAATTTCTTTTATTGAAATGTATCGTGATCTGATCATAGTCAATTGTGGGACTCAACTGGTTCACAATCAAAAATAGAAACATAAAGCATGATTGGCTTTTGGAAATTGCTGTTTCTTCTGGTGAACATAAACTCCTCCGTACTGTACTTTCTTCTACCTCGGACAAGGCTGGGCCTTACCCAAAACCTCCTTGGAAGGCGACGACAATCTTGCTTGCTTCCAGCAACTGCAATGATAATAACAGCAGCAGCAGCACACAGTAGCATCTTCTTAATCACTCATTCTCATTTAAGTTAAATTAAAATTCACTACTAACCGATGTGTTTCGGAGGACTAGTCCACATATATTAAGGTAATGTGGACAAGTCGAAAGTTAACCGTGTGAATTGGCATAGTGGGGACAAGCCTATAGAGGAACTTAGTCAAAGAAATTAATGAGGGGCAGACCAAAATAACAATGAATCAAAGACTTCAAAAAGAGATTCAGCAGCTTAACATAGTCTCTAGTCATACTAAAAGAGATTAAGAAAAGTGCTATATATATATATATATATATATATATATATATATATATATATATATATATATATATATATATATATATATATATATATATATATATATAAAAAATATATATATATATATATTATATAGCGACGCGTTTACAATGATGGGTCATTAAAAATATCAATTTACAATAATAGGCGCCTCGCGTTTGGACAGGCTTGTTCCATATACCATCAAGGATCATTAATGTGTAATAATAGTCCTAATTAGACATTTTTCATCTTTAGCTTGTAACAAGCAATTAGAGTAAAATTAAGTCTGGTAATAATTATATGATACAGCTTTTTTTAAAAAATTAAAGGTAGACTTGTAAAGCATTCATACAATTAAACTGAAAGAAAATCAGTGTATTAAGAAGAAAAGAGAATATAAATTATGACATTGTGGTAAATAAAACGCAAATTGGGAGATAAGTTGCCGAGAAAACGCAATATTGACTACTAAAGAGGGATTATTTATTTTATTCTACTTCTTTTCTAAGAGTTGAAAACGGAAGACAAACATGTCGGCGTGGATTCATTGAATGAACGCGGTCTTGCTGGATGGGAGGGAATATGACACATCACTTATCTATTTGATATCATTATCAGTGTAAAACATGTCTTACCTCTCAGGGGTTCAAACCATCGCCAGGTATATCGATAATGCATTCAGTTATTGATAATGCTAACCACTCCACTACACCGATTCCCAGAAAGTGGCTTCAATCATTATCACCTCTAGCGCTCCCGGTGTGAGTTAAAATGCAATTAATTAACAATACTCCTTAATTTCGTTCTTGAAGTAATATGCACTGTGAGAAAGTAGAGCTAAATGACGGTAGAAACAACTGACTGAGCACTAGAATAGTAGTAATAGCATAGAGATTAAGAGCGATACTATAACATTATTAAGGAGAGCCAGGGTGATCGTGGAGATATTGGCACCAGTCCCGTCTATTCGGATTTCAGTGAATCAAAGGCGATCACAAGGTAGTGGATTCGATCCCTTGCCAAGATGCTTTGATTTGCATCTATGAATCGAAATCAAAACAGTTCGAGGGTACCCTTTCACCGAGAGTATTCCTCGAAGGAGTTATCTGTCGTAGTGATTTGACTTGTATCTGTTAACCAAGAGGGGTTATTGGGGATATTGTCCTACGCTTTGACGCTATCATTTACATAACTCACTAATGACCACACCATATTCGCTTCGGCGGTACACTGTACAGTGGTATTATGATTTGTGGCTAGAACTCTCCGCCACGGGGCTAGTAAAAAAGGCCTAATTGCTAGGTTCGAACAAGTGGTCCTACTCGTCTAGTCCTAGGACTAAGACCTACTACAATTATAACATTAGTAAACAAAAAAATCCCGTATTAAATATAAAATTGTATCCAGTAATAAAGTTAAATGAAAAATAAATGGCACTGTTTTAGGTTGTTACTCTCCTTAAAAAAAATAGAGGGGAGCAACAATCTGAGGAAGGTGTAATGAATGTTCTTTTTTAGACTGTTACTCCTCTTATAAGAAGTATGATATTCCTTTGTCCAAAAGTACATTGGACTAAACATACCTTTGTCTCAATAGTTATTTAGTCAAACAACAATCTAAAGAAGTACCATATAAATGTATGTATATACAATTTGGATTAGTACTATACCACATCAAATATGAATTTTAACAGTATAAGTTAAGAAATAAGAAGACATGTAACAGGTTTGTTTAATGTCTAAATATTTTTAGAAATATCCAAAAAAAATAAAAATTTCCTACGCATCTAATTAAAATAAAAATTTGAAATAAAACTAAGCATATAAAATATTTTATTAGTTTCTCAACAAGAAAGTGAAATTTAAATTATTTAAACAAACTTAACATTTATTTGATCTAAACTTGGAATTTATCGAAAGTTTACAAAAAAAAGAGGTAAACGATTTATTTTCTTCGTAACGTATATTGGGAAATAGTTTAAATAAAAGTACAAGAACCCTGATAGATCTGGGCACCGTTCTACCAACCTGATTAGACCAAATTCCAATGCAAATGCCGTAAACAACAATTGGCTATAAATTAATCAAGATCGATAAAACCCGTTGATTTTCATCGACGAGATGGTTTGGCGCGGGAACGGAGGAAAAAACACGGGTAGTTTATTGCCTTTAAATCGACTTCACGGCTCGACAAAACAAACAATATTTCAAAAAAAGGATTTCTTCTTTAAAGCTTCGTTCACTTTGGAAGCTTACACACCATAAACCATTATAAGGCCAAGGGTAACGAGAATCTACCCTGGATATTACAAGCTAACTCTTGTACTAATATATCCATTTTGGAAAAACTTCATATTCAGGTCGTTATCATTTTTAAAAACGGTATAATATATACGTATATATAGATCGTACGTATTATTTTTATTCTCGATATAGTTTCAACTCTAACATAGAGATAGAGGATATCTTTGATACAAAATTAAAAATAAATAAAAATTACACATGCTGACGTAGAAACAGAATGAAGTAATTTTAAGATAATCATACAGAGATTAGTTAAAAATAATAGTATTTAATAACAAGCATTAAGATCATTTTAGCTAAGTAAATAGGAATTTCACGGAAGAAGCTAGATTTTTCAGTTTATATTATAAACTTTTCATAGAATTAAAGTTCTTGGTCTTCCGCGGGCAACCATGTGTTGAATGTATATAGTAGTAGTAGTAGTCTAGTACTTTCTACTAGGACGGGTAGGACGAACCACTTGTTCGAACCTTGCAATTAGGCCATCATTCAGGCCCTTTTTACGCCCCGCGGTAGAGAGTTCCAGCCACTTCACACATCATACATATGTACATTTGTACCGCCGAAGCGAGTATGATGTGATCAATAGTGAGCCATATAAATCAGAGTGTCACGGCGAGGAATCGAACCCCGTCTCGTTCCACTCGAGATTCAGTGATGGCCGAGCAGACGTGGTTTAACTCACACGGCTACGCTAGCTCCCCCCAATGTATATAAGTACCAAAGTTTCGCATCCAGTGTTGGCACCATCTTCAAGGGAGTACATTTTATTCAAAGAAAGCAGTATTTTCATTGAACGTTTATGATACCTTAAAATACGGAAGAATGGGAGTAGTAAATAGCTCGATTTTGGCGAGGATTCAGATTTATGTTATTTATGATGACTAACCTTTCTGATGGGCATCTTCATTGCAGAGATAAAATAAAACAGGTATTTAAGATATCATTGAAACTAACGATGATCTTTGGTACGCATCAAGCAGACCATACCGGACGATCCTACACTTAGAAGGAAAAGTAAGAAGAGCAAAAACGGAATGGATGGTTAAGGTAGGTGTGAAGGTATTTTCTTTTTTCCAGCGGACTTTAAAATAAATTCTTAAACAGTAAGACCTCACATGTGGCTCCAAGGTGTAATCCCGGTTCAGTAAGCCTTCTTATAGTTCTCTATCCACTAAGCAGGCTAACAGAGCCACAGAAAGTGAGTACTTTTTCTAAGGATAAGTAACCTTACTTCTTTAGTTGGGAGAATGGCTGAGCCAAAGATTTCCTACCTCAGGCGAGTTAATGGAGGACAGTTGCAGATAAAGTGTGAAGGGGTTTCATCCTCTACCTCACAGCTTGCAAACTGGGCTTTTCAGCTAGACCAATCAGTTGCAGATGTCGTTTTTATAGACAATGTCCAGCAAGAATGTCTGTCAAATGATGACAATAGCGATCTGATAAGATGCTTTTATGGTTGCCGGATCATCAACTTAGATTGCCGCATCTCAATTCATAAAATTCCCCATGCAATTATTATAGGGAAAACTTATTCCCCGTTAATAATCGCGTAGATAGATGTATAAATCCTACAACAAAAGTAGGATCAATACTGCAACAACAAAAAATCAATTGAAATAGTAATTACGGTTTAATAGAAAACAGTTTCGCCTTGTAAGTTAACTGGTAAGCTTTAACAAATCTTTGTATTACTCATAATACTTTTGAGTAATGCAAAGATTTGGTAAAGGTAAAATAACAACATCAAATGTAACTTTCAATCTACCATTTTACCTTAACCGAATCTTTGCGTTACTTATAAAAGTTACAAGGCATCGCTGTTATAATTGCCATTATTCTATCTCCTCATCTCAACCACACTACTTCAATTTAACAAACTCGTCTTAACAAGCAACTAATGAAGATGACTTTCATTTCGTACTTGAAATTTCATCAAGATGATAGATGATAAATATATATATATATATATATATATATATATATATATATATATATATATATATATATATATATATATATATATATATATATATATATATATGTATATATCCAGCCTGTTATTTTTTTTATCTTACTTAATAATTAAGTGGAAAGAACGGGAGAATTGCTTAACGTTAATCAAAAGTTGTTTTTCTCTCTTTTTTCTGTAATTAAGATGAGATTTAATTAAAGGAGAAGTTACTTGAGTTTAAATCTGAATCCACGTTAATTAAATAAACCCATGCTTGTATTTTCTTTCCACTTGTTAAGGCAATCCCACATTGTTAAAATAATATGTATTACATAAGAGTGTATTCTATGTGTGTAGATATATAAGGAAAATATAAATAAGTATCCGGAGAGTATAAACAATATACCTAGAGATCGGATAAGTTTTTAGCCTTTAATTAAAAGTATCGAAATTACATATATAAAGAGAAAACTGATAGATAGATCATCATTTATTTTGTGATGAAACTAGAATTTAATTAATATACTCGAATGTAGAATTAGTTAAAATTTATCACCTCTATAAATACTATATCTACATTTATCACTTTAATATTATTAGATATGAGTAAAAGATTAAATCACAAAATGCTTTCTCTAATAAATCGTTAATAATGTATTTTGACGTTCTACAAATTTTCGTTTTAATTAAAATTTATTCGACTATTTTACAAAAAATGAAAGGGAAAGTAATCAATTAGTCGAAAGTTATTAATTAGAAAATCTCAATAAAATATGGATTACATTTGTATATAACTCTTTTAACTAATTGTTGGAACGATAATGAAAGAAACCTAAAATAAAAAGTTTATTTTGTAATAGTTATTTATCTTACTTAACACTATAAATCAATTCTACAGTTTGATAGGAAGTTTTTTAAATTCCCTCTTTTTAAAGAATTCAGTTATAGTTAAGTCACAAGTAACGCCGTATGTCTAACAGTAGAAGCCCGGTCAAACAGGAAGCGGACAAGACTTTTGTCCGCCGCGGATTCTGTGGATTGTAATATAGCATCATTCTTGTCAAACAGAGGGTGGCTGTCCGCGGTGGACAGTTCCAGTCTGCCACGGACAGGGTTCAGTCCGCCACGGCCCGGTCAAACCCGAAGAAAACTATCGGCCGCGGACTCTGTGGACTGTAATCGGTCTCTGGTCACAGAGAAGACGGCGGTCCGCGGCGTATAGATCCAGTCTGCGGCGTATTTTGATTTGTTTTATTTTCCATAGAGTTGACAGCGGACTGGAAGCAACATTACCGATGAATCTATATTCATCAATAATTGATTGATCTTGCTCTGGAGTGGAATTTTCTGTATGATATGCGTCACCCGTCATATTTTCTTTTTTAGTCATATCTGTTTTTATTTTAGGTTCTAGGATAATATGTAACTTCTCAACTTGTTCTTCACTCATTCAAAAATATGAGAATAACCAGTCTTCTAATAAATGAATAAACTGTTTTTATTTCACCATAGTAAATACATTAAATTGTATTTTTAATTACATTATTTACACACACTCAAACACATACATAAGATTATTTTGATTATTGCCTTGGTCGTGGTTACTGATTTCAAAGTAGTATCGGCGGCGCTTCCCCAAGCGATAATGCAATATCAAACACCAAATAAATGAACTTAATTTACAGCACAGAAGGTAAAACTTGCCGAACTTCTCTCTTTTTTTATTAATTTCATACACCTATTTTTTTGGTGTTGCTTAATATATTTGCACTTAAAGTGTATCACTTATATTATTATCATATCATATTATTTATCACCCTTTATTTATCACCCTAAATGATTATTTAAAATATTTCAAACCTTTTAACTTCAACAATTTTTTTAGGGATGATTTTGTGGGGCTCCCCTTTATTTTTCCTATGTTGAAGTTATTAGATATAACATGACTACAAAGTTTCAAATTTTTTGCAGCGTACTTTCGGAGGTCAAGTGTGTTGAAGACAGACAGACTTTCAGAAAACAATTAGACTGCAAGTTAATGTCTGAAGACACTACAGACAACTAGGGAAATCACAGTGGCATTATGAAAATAACCTTAAATTCTTCATTTATACACATGATGTTTAATTGAAAGCTGTAGGGGGCCTGGGCCTGGGTAGCTCGTAGGGGAGAGCTGTTAGCTCTCAATCAATCAGGTTAAGCGGCATTGGCCGTGGTAACTACTTGGATGGGTGATCACATAGATCTGCGTTCCATTCCCGGACCCGATCAATATCCACTCCCTTAAACAAATGTGGAGCTTATCGAAAACAGTCGAAAATACAACAACAATCGAAAAAAATCACAGGGAAGTACTTGCGTCCAAGTACTTTTTAGAGTTTTGTAGAAGATTAAGCAATGCATGCCCGTTATGTAATTATAATTTTATTCTTCGATCTCAAGGGTCCGGGTTCGATCCCCCGGGGGGTCACAATGTTTTTCATCGGTAATAACGACTAAAAAAAATTCATTTTTTCAAACCATTTCCATCGCTTCACCATAAGGTATAACCATGAATTATTTCAAAATTTTAGGATCACCCGTTATATAGTGGTTGGGGAGGGGGGAAATTTTTGGGGGTATATTTTGACTTATAAAATTAATAAAGAATGAAAAATTTAAAAAAGCAAATATATATTTGAATCCTACTCTTCACCAGCTTTCATATGATACCCAACTCAAAATTTTAAGAAAATAAAATTTTTGGTGCAATTCAAATTTTCTCGCCCAAAATTGTCAATTTTTAAAAATTTGGTATGAACTCCCGGAATTTTCATCGCCCCACAATAAGGCATTAGCATGACTTATTTCGAAGTTTTAGGACCAGCCGAAGTATAGTGGTTGGGGGGGGGGGGGGAATTTTTTTTGTGTATATTTTGATTTTTTTTACCCAATAACGAATGCAAAATTTGAAAATGTATATATATCTTTGCGTCCTACTCTTCAGCAGCTTTCATTTGATACCCAACTCACAATTTTAAGAAAATAAAATTTTTGGCGCACTTCAAATTTTCTCGCCCAAAATTGTCAATTTTTAAAAATTTGGGATGAACTCCCGGAATTTTCATCGCCCCACAATAAGGCATTAGCATGAATTATTTCGAAATTTTAGGACCAGCCAAAGTATAGTGGTTGGGGGGGGGGGGGGGCATTTTTTTGTGTATATTTTGATTTTTTTACCCAATAACGAATGTAAAATTTGAAAATGTATATATATTTTTGCGTCCTACTCTTCAGCAGCTTTCATTTGATACCCCACTCGAAAATTAAAAAAAATATAAATTTTTGAGTTTACAACATTTTTGCGAATTGCACATGCGCATATTTAATTTTGAACTTCTGTAAATTTTTCCTGTGGTTGGGTCAAAAAGTTACACCAGTATTTCAAATTTCAGCTCTTTAGCTTAAACGGTTCGGGCCCTATAAACCAAAGAGCGACGGACAGACGGACACATCACCCTCGGCATAAGGGTTTTGAGAAGAATCTACAAAACCCTAAAAAGAGCTTGTCGAAACAGGTAGCGCTACCAGATTTAAAATCGATATTTCAGACATGGTTTACCGACCAACATTTCACACAATCGTGAAGAATTTCATCTTCCAACCCGAGTTTGTTCGATGGACCCAACTGAGTGGTCCGTGTCTTCGGGCGTAAAAGCCCCCCCAGAATAAAATAAATGTTTGATAATAATACATCTAGCTTTAAATAAACAGCTTGGTTTTCCGGTGAACTGGAGAGAAGAACGGCGTATTTATACGGCGTATTAGCTTCTCTCCAGTCGTCTGTATATCCTGTGTTTGCTTCAAGTTAACACCACGATGCACCACACCGCTGAAGATGCTTCCAGCAGTGGAAGCGAAACGTCGGACTTGATCCCCTTGGTGACTCGGATTTCAGCGGAAAACCAAACTGTTTAATACGAGTCTACCCATGGAAGGCCTATGCACCAAATCTAGCTTTAAAGTAGGTTCTCCAAGGCGCGACATCAGTGATGATCAGTGACACTGAGCGGAGGCCTCCTCTTCTGAGTTTGCGTGTTACCGTTTACCTACCCGCACAAGAAAATACAAGTTTTTTCTTGAAACCCATAATTAAATTCACGAAACTATCAAGCAGTTTACATTTACCATTAGTTATGTGTTGTTGTGTTACAACAGTCACTGGAGACGCGTGGAAGAAAACACCTTTATAATTATGTGCCAGCGATTATCGCCCAGCAGCTAATGCTCAGTGACTGTCACTAGAGTGGCGCCTAGGAATACGTTCCTTTATTCTAGTGTCTAAATAAATTATTTTATATTTTCAAAATAATTTGATATTAGATACTAACATCATGCTGAAAAATCGTTTGGAAAATTGCGTTCAAAGTATACAGCTAAAAAGCTATAATTCCTTAGAATTTTTATTTAGACACTAAAATAAAACAACAGTCTTTTAAAGTGTAATGTTTTTATAGTCGGCTAGAGATAAAACCTGTCATTATTACTACCCACCAATTGAACTTTATAGAAAGAGCACATTTTTTATATTTCTCTTTTAGTGAGGTTGAATAATCTATAATTTATACATTTCAAGAGGATTCCACTGACGGTCTAATCCGACGATTCACAAGTTGTCAAAAAAATCAGAATAATCTGTGTAATCGATAATCATTTGAATCCATTATGCCTTCAACCCCTGCAACTAACAGCTCCAAGTAGGAATCGATTTTGAACATCATGTGTCCTGCCGTCAATGATTCCTTTAATGGGTTCTAAAGTTTTCATTATCTTCGATTCTAGACTAGTACCTCATATAAGGACCAACAAATGATTCCTGAAGCCTAGAGGGAGGTAATGTCCCAAAACTTCATATCAATTTATTAATATTCAGGCCTTACATATATTAAGATTGCCATAAAAGGGGAAACATTGTCGAACGACAATTTTAAACGATAGTGTATGTGTCCCCGGGTGCTTTGTTGAACCATGTCGGCCGAACCGAACGCAAACCGAATCAAGTCGGTATGCAACAAAAGAAAGTCGATTCGACAACAGTATTGTGGACGTGTCGAAGTATGTTCCTCAACTTTTATAAATACAGCCGATGTTATCAGATAACTTTATCTACTGCTAACACTGATAAAACTACAAAATATTCATTTTATTCTGTTCATTTATTTGGATTTTAGTTTTGTTAATCTTAGTTATGATGAATTGGAGTGATTATCAAACAATTTCTTTTATTGAAATGTATACTAACCGAAGTGTGTCGGTGGACTACGTCGGGGATTTTTCTTTAGCGAAACCATGGATTAGTTTATTTTTGTTAATTTATTTCTTCATATTTATATATATATATATATATATATATATATATATATATATATATATATATGATGAAACAATCTGCCAGATAAAGCTATTAACATATATATTATATCTGATTTTTATTTTATTTTGTTTGATAAAATCAACATTGAATATAAGTTACGAAATAGCTTCTGACAGATTGTTTAATTTCAGCTTTCAGCTTCAGTACTCTGTACGTTTTACCAATATATATTTACTTTTCCACAAAAGCCTTTTGGCCGTAGGCCGTTGTTCACTAATTCTTTTTTCAAGTTTCCATTAACACGTTCAGGACGGCCAGAAAAACCTGAAATTTCCTACGGGCTGAATTTTTATAAAATTCATAATTGATGTAAAAACATCATATAAACACATAAAAAATATTTAAAAAAATTGTTTTTAATTATTTAGGTAATTAATAATTAAATTATTCAAAACGCATATACGCGGCGTGCAGGCCGGGGGGAAGTTTGCAAAAAAATTGTTGCTGGTTTAGCCTACCTAGGATGGCATAGCTTTACTACATATATTATGTTATAAAAGGATCTAAATATTAAAATAACAACTCTAAGTTGTAGTTTAACATTACAACGTATATTTAGAACATTAAAAAGTATAAACATAATAATTTACGCTGATAGCGTACGTCATAATAATACTAATAATTAATAAATACTAATAAAAACTTAGGAAGCATAAAAAATATATAACATATAAAAACATAACAATTTACGCTAATAGCGTACGTCATAATAATACTAACAATTAAACTTGTAGTTTTCCTTCCAACAGTGTTCGTACGACTTTAGAGGTGTGCCCGGTCCCTGCAACCTCTGCATCCTTAGCTCCGCCATAAACATGGATTTTATGGACAAGCCCATCAGGCTCAGCCAATACATACAGCTTTATTCCGTACTTGTGTCGATTGCCATTTACGTATTGACGAAACGATAAACGACCTCGCCATAACACCATACTTTCATCTATAGATAAATTCTTTGACGGGTAATAATTGGATTTCATGACTTCGTTGAAGTAAGTTATTACTGGCCGAATCTTCCCAAGAGGGTCAAATAAATTTAGTTCCATAGAAAAATGAAGAGCCCTTGAAATTAATAAGAATTTGTCGCGAGACATAAATTTAGGAATGGGCATTTGAAAGAGGTAATCTCCTCTCCAATAATCTTTTAATCTATTTAATTTAATTATCCCCATTAAAAAAATAACGCCTAAAAATGTTTTGAACTCCGCAGCTGTAATGTTTTTCCACTTGACAAAGGACTTTGGAGACACGTGTTTAACCAGAAGAGACGAAGCATAGGCATTAGATTCCTTTACCACCATGTCGATCAACGAGTGCGTTTAGATTTGCTGGGGGCTCATTTTTGTCCTCATTTTCTGACGAAAAGTCCGAGTCGTCGAAAGAAATTTACCTATAAAAAACATTTTCTTCTAAAATCCGTCGCAACTCCTCCTCTGTGTTAGACCCTTCTCACATCATCCCCCTCAGATTACGACCTTTTCCTATCAGGACCCTGAGACGTAAACGGTGCATCCATTCTTAAAAAAAATGAAGAAATTAGTAAATAAATTAATAGGTACATATTTTGGTAAAAACAAGGACATATTGTACAGAGTATTTATAAACTATAATACTTCAAAAATATTTGTATGATAAACCCCAATGGTGATAAATTTAGTCAGGGGTAATAATAACGGGGATTAGATATAATCGCAACTACTTGAAGAATATAACGGATTACTTGGGCCTTGAAAAATAAAGGTCATTAACAGGGGGCAAGGGTTTTCCAAGTTTATTTGAATACAAAGTACAAACAAACAACACGATTACTCTTAGCAAAATGAATAGGGTAGTGATTAGCGCCCAACTTATGCAAAACCATCTGCCATAATCCCTTTAGGGTTGTTGTTTTGTACAAATATATACATACTAAGTAATTTTTTTAACTGTTACCAAACAAATCTGAGAGCAATAGGCTAAAACTGTGAATACTTCAAATTATTATTCTGATTTTTGTACTCTTGAAAAATTAAGCACTAATTTTAAAATATCCTCTTCCAAATTGTTGAACAACTCGAAAGTAATCCATCAGTGTACCAATTTCACTACTTTCAATGTGAATCACATATTTTGGGGTGAATACCATTGAGAAATACATGCTTCAGTAATTTAAATTTAAATATTATGTAAAAAATAACGTTCTAGTTAAATTATGCCATATGACACAAGGGTGGTGAAAATATTTTTAGCTAAGCTTTCCTTGGGCATTTTGCTATGCATAGAAAAATGCAATAAAACTTCAACTTTTAGTAATTATAGATTAGGATTATAGAATAATTTAAAAATAAATTTTATTAGAAATCATTTTAACTTCGTTTATATAATATATTCAAACTAAAAAAATAATTAATAAGTCATTGATCATAAAAATAAAAAATATAACGACCAACTAAAAAAAAAAAAAAAAAAAAAAAAAAAAAAGGTGTTTTGCAATTCTAAGATAAATATTATATTTACTAAAGCACTTTAAAGTAAAGTAGTAATTAATGTATAAATCTAAGATATTATTTGCTTACCTTTAAAAAAATGATGAATACTGAAGAAATCACACTTTTGAGAATATTGAAAAAAGTTTTCCCGACAACTTGCAGACGAAGTAAATGAGGTAAGAGGTATGGTTGTTGTGAAGGCCTACAGCGAGTTTCAGACTTATAAAGCCAGCCTAGCTCCCTCAACAACCCATTACAACCAAAAATACTTGGCCCCGCACATGTGCGGCGGCAGGCCGGCGGGTAAGTCGACCCGCCGCACATACGCGGCGTGCCGTCCTGAACGTGTTAAAGAAGTTTGTTTGTTCAAAGTTCTGCTACGTGGGAAAAACTTTTATTCGAGTAACGTGGCCTGAACCAGAAAAAACTCCAGATTTACAGTTTTGATAATGTTTTGCTCAAGACTTTAGCTAAAGTACAACAATAACATTGACGTATCTTCATAGCAAATTGAGATTTTTCAAAAGTCAACAAAGGCAAATTCAGAATTTAATAGACTACATGAAGTATTTTGCCTAATTACAATAGGGAAAAACAATTCCTTTTTTAACTTTTGATACGTTTTTTCTTACATAAAATTTACCAATAAAATATATTCAAACATCACATTAAGAAGAACTACTGAAAGAAATGGCCTAACTATATACTTCATACCATTTAGAGGAGTTATACAAGGTGATCCATTATCTCCTGCATTATTCAATTATGCGGTAGAAGAAGTCTTTAGGATGCTAAACTGGAAGGACCGTAGGTATGGGCTGAACATAAATAATGGAAGACTTTCACCAACGACATTGGCATGTTTGCAGACTCACTTTTTTTATTTGTTCATTTTTTTATTTTTATTAACGGAATCTATTAACGGAAGTTACAAATAATTAAGTTGATTTTTATTATTTTATAAGGAGAACGGAGAACATGACGGTGGTAGTGTCGTAATATCCAATATTGCTTTTGAAAGTTAGTGTAGGTTGCCGTACTTTTTAGGGCCCTAAAAAAAAATCGAGGACTCTTATTCTTTCCTGCGCAAGTCCGTCCGTCTGTCTCTAACACACCTCATCTCCGAAAGTACCCAACACTAATATTTGAAACTTAATATTTATGTTATGAGTAATTACCCAATGACAGGAAAATTATAGGCATGTCACAAAATATCATCCCTAAAAATCTAGGGGTTGACATTTTTTATAATGAAAATGCATAATATGAGTTGTTTAATGAAAGTGAAGGGAGCCCTGAGTACAAATATGGTATATTTGGTTTCGTTTTTGTGCCAATTCATCTTTGCCTCCATGTGTCCCAACAAATTGCGTTTTTTGAGTCCCCATCCCACCCCCTATATTTCATTTAGAAATCAATTTAATTTATCAAGTTAAACGGCAATGATTCGTCAAATAATACATTTTTATTGTCTTTTAATTCATAAGCTCATAAACGTTGTTAGATCATTGGTTTAGCCAAGTCACTCACAGTCCAAGTAAGTTCTACTAGGTCTAATTTATCTAGTACAAGTAAGGGATGTTGTTTATCCGTCCCCAATCTCTATTCCCTGTCCTTCACAAACTCGAACTTTTTTTCCCCAAATCACTCTACACTCTACACGTTTAAATTTAAAAACATTTTCTGACTTGGCAATTACGTGGTACGGGGATTTAAAGTTGTATACGACACTTCATAACATTATATTAAAAAAAAAACAAAAAAACTTAATATAAACCAAAGGGGAAAATATAAATTAAATAATAATAAACTGTTTAACTGTAATTGCCAAGTCAGAAAATGTTTTTAAATATAAACGTTTATAGAGTGATTTGGGAAAGAAAAGTTTGAATTTATGAGGGACTGAGAATAGAGAGGGGGACATGAAAACAGCAATTCCTACTTGCACTGGATAAATTATAACTAGTAGAACTTACTTGGACAGGGGAAGCTTTGGCTAAACCAATCATCTCACAAGGTTTTACGCCAGACTTGGCTTATTTTTTTACACAATTGTTTTTGTTGGGATTTTACCTTGTTAATAGTTCTCTAACTTTATTTTGGTTGTACAGGTCTATTCTTAAATGTCTCTAGAATTCGGATATTTTGATAGTGGTAAAACAATTGGTATTTATTAATAAAGACAGAAATATTACTTCAAGGATCTAATAAAATATTTTAAATCAAATTATAATTATTATTAATTACGGGAAACAGACAGAGAAAAAAAATTAATCTTTCCGTAGTATGAATACTACCAAAATTGTAAAATATGAATTTTTAAGTGATTGTACTAGTTACAGGT
This sequence comes from Gerris lacustris, assembly GCA_951217055.1. Taxonomy (NCBI): domain Eukaryota; kingdom Metazoa; phylum Arthropoda; class Insecta; order Hemiptera; family Gerridae; genus Gerris; species Gerris lacustris. The sequence goes on from OX578285.1 coordinate 61,341,423, forward strand.
ACTAATTAGGTACTTTAAAATTATAAGCGTTATTTCTCGGTCTAGTTCTATGTCATTAATGTTGACTTCTAAGATTTGTGGAAAATTGAAAGCTTAAATTCGGGACAAGGTCTCATTAACGTCAGAGAAACTCATTCTCCTGCGTAGCTTAGTTGGTAGAGCGCTATACTGGAAATATAGAGGCCCGTGGTTCAAATCCCGACGCTGGAGTGTATTTATCTCTGTCTGTTTCCCGTAGTTAATAATAATTATAATTTGATTTAAATTAAAATGTAATCTTTCCGTTTTATGAATACTACCAAAATTGTAAAATATGAAAAATAATAAAATATTTATTTTTTTAAAAAGTATAATCTACTTCCAAAAATAATTTCAACAAATAAAAACAACGTAGAATTATGATACGCAATGGTGTGGATTAAAACTTAGTTATTCAAACAATTCAAAAAAATATATTATTATGTAATATGGATTACTTTTTGTATAAATAATGCAAATGAAAAAGTTGTGTTTTGACAACATGTTACCACACTAATGATGCGGTTTGACGTTTGTTTGTTTGATGAGTTATCGATAAAAGTTTAAATCTCGAATACGAGAGAGAAAGAGGTATTTAAAGAGTGCATTTACCTTCATAAATGTCCGCCACTAATCAACAAAATCCATTCTGAAATCCATGGGGTAATAACCAAATCGAAACATTAATCAGCTGAAATCCATAGTCACTGAGAAATTGCCACCTAAAACCACCACTAACAAACCAGTGGGCTACTGTACTTGAACACGTTTTGTTAAAGTGAACGTGTGTATATTATGTATATGTAGGTATATATACATAACGTAGGGATACGTGGAAAGAAAGATGTAAAAATATTTCTAATGAATGAATACAAGTGCCTGCTTAGTTTCATAACAAGCTCTGGTCGGTACAAACATTTGACATTACACTACCGTATATCATCTCGCTGCATTGCAATTAAAAGTTAAGCGTTCATACATTACTGAGAGACGCTAATCCGAAGTAACTATGCGTCGACTAATAGAACAACTTGTGAATTATTCACAATTTCCCGTAATATTGTGTTGATTAGTACTTTTTACTCATATTTCTAGACTATTAAACATTTCGCTTAGTTGACGATTATAACTCAGAGGTATTTTTGTTTTCTTTAATTGATAAAGTTAATGGTAAATGTTATAATATACCTTATACAATTACACAAAACATCAGTTAACTGTCTGTAATAATTATACAGATTATAAAGAATTTACTATTATATAACTAATATCTACAATTGTAACTAATATCTACTATTATAAAGTAATACAAATACATTACCCAATATTATATTATCTTAAAACCATAAACAAATATTCACAAATAAATTACCCAATATTATATTATCTTAAAACCATAAACAAATATTCACAAATAAAAACCGCCAATGCATAGTTTAAAATTTATTTTTATTGCACTGAGAAACGCTAACTCACATAAACACCTTGATTTCGTTAAATTCACAATACTAACTAAAAATATATTAGATATAACGATCATATATAACAATGTTTCCAATACGAGTCTGTGCAAGACAGTGAGACATTTTCATGTAACGCTTTTTGGTATCGTTTATTGGTAACGCCTTATAAACTCACGTGCCAAAGTAAAGACACAAAAATGTCAAATAATTCGAGCTTGGAGATTCTTGCGTTTGTAAATTATTAATTAAATTGAACATAATATGTTGTGCACGAAGAAAGAAAGTACTTTTTTCCGTGGTAGGCTGTAAAATAGTAACTTTAGGGCCTAAAAAACATAGCTAAAATCCATTCTTTCATTACGTGGACTTAAAAAATCTTTTCATTACTCCTAGCTGTAAAGAAAAAAAATTTTACGTCCAAGGACAAAAAAAGTTTTTATTGTACAGCTGGCAGTTGTCAAAACTTTTAGTAGCACAACCGTTAGTAGCACTGCAGTCTTTGTAGAAATGGTTTGTACGATTTAATTCCGCTAGATGTCAATGCGTTTTATTTATCTTTTCTTATAGTGTAACCTCTTTTTTTAAATCTTAAGTATGTACTCATATTTGTTATTATTATATTGATTATTTATTAATATTTAATGTTATTTCATTGTCTGCTACCTCGGAAAAAATAGCATATGCTACGCGACTGTGAAGTGTTTTTTCTTTACCTTGGCAATATTTACTGTCTCGCCTCGCTCGACAGTAAATGTAATTGCCGCGGTACAGAAAAAACTCACTTCACAGCCTAGTAACATAATATACTATTATTCTTTTCTAGTCTATTGAGAAGTAATCTTTTAGCTTCTTCACCCATATTTTTATAATAAATGCAAAAAATTATAGTATAACACAAATTAAAAATAATATAGAAAAATAAATTTTATGTGCGCAAGTTTATTAGAAATAAAATTCTAAGGGTGATGGTGTTTGACCGGGGCAAATCGGAGCTGTAGAACAGAAGTTGTAGTTGAAGCAAGGGGGCGCCGCTTGGGCGCGCGAGCGACTGCTGGAGCGGAAGTTAGGGCGCCGAGCCAGTTACCGAGCAAGGTGAAGGTGTAGCCCCTATGATGGCGAGCCCGCGGGGAAAAGGCTCTCTAAAACATCTAGACAATACTATTCACTACATACTTATCTCCGACCTCCTCTTACCCTCATGGTAAAGGGTAACGCTTTTTGGTAACAAGTTTTTGTGCCTTATGTGTGAAGTAAAGGCATGAAAATGTCAAAAACTCCAAAGCAGCCCATTCACAGAGAAACCCTCGTAAAATTGCATAAGGTGGAAAAAAATGTTAGGATTAAACTTTATAAATAAACATTTTACACGGTTATATTCCTAGAGTCTAAAAATGTTATTAAAGAAATTGTCATGTCATACTGTTGTAGTCCTGGAGTCTAGATAATGTTGTTAAATAAATAATTATGTTATACGGTTAAATTACTAGAGTATAGAAAATGTCATTCAAGAAATAATCATGTCATACTGTTGAACTCGTAGAGTCTAGAAGATATTGTTAGAGGTAGGATAGGATTTTAAAGAAATAAAGATAAACTGTTAGAAATAAAAGCTTATATGTGACAGGGCTAGACTAGAGATAAATGCGGCTACCTGGGCACTTGTTTATGAAACATCTCTATCACACCACACCATATTTTATTTGTTATCAATCATCCTGAGTGTTTTTTTTTTTTTCTTCTTCTTTCAAATTAGTTTGTTTTACTTCTTCTTTTTACTTATAGACATGAGCAAGACTACAAGGGATTTTCTAACCTAGGTTATTTTGTTTGAATTAATATTGTCATAACAGAGTTGATAGGGTATTAGTAATAGTGCGCTGGTGATTATTTGTGAGAAGTGTGAAAAAAGTAGTAAACCTCGGTTTAGTGGTGCCAAAAAAGGCTTTGGAAACGAAACTATTAAGGCGATTCATTTTACTGCTTGGCCTAAATGATAATAGGAAAGCTAGCTACTGATTCCTAGGACCAGCCCCGCCCGCTGGGCTAGTAATGTATAAATACTACGCCTCTTCTAAGTATCGTAATGAGTAAGTATACAGAAAGATGTCTGAACCTAAAATAAACTATATTTAGTATGTGGGTCAAGGGTACAGTTAATACTGGGCTATGTAGATGAAAAGATAATACCACTGTGTATGTGTTGTTATAAAAGCACCTTATTCTGAGCGAAAAAGTATCCCGAGGCGAAGCCGAGGGAATAAGACTCTTTAATTCCCGAGGCGCAGCCGAAGGAATAACGCTAATTAGCGTTATTTCTGAGGCGTTAATTAGATAATTATCGCGAGGGGAATAATGGCACTTTACTCACGAGGAACATACAATATTTAATCTCCAGTAGGGAGAAAATACACATTTTTGTCCATCGCACAGTTTTTATTTATTATTTTAATAAATAACAATAATTATTAGCATTTTTAATAGCAAATATAAGAGATTCAATATTAAAAACAAATAAGAATTAGAATTAAACTCAAATAGAAGGTTATTTAGATGCAGGTTATAAACAAAGATAAACATGGTCGAAAAAGCAGTACCGCCAACCTGATTTTAACAACTTCATTACATTAGCCATTCATTTTCTACTATTTATAAAATAATTAAGTTGCAATATTTACTTTTTCGCCCTACTTTTACTTTTTCTCCCTACTTTTTGAGTTCAGGGATGAAAAGACTTACTTTAGTCCCTCTAAACTAATTCAAAATCATAACTTTTTCTCCCTACTGGAGATAAAATACTTTTCTTTCAATCGACGAAAACACATGTGCACTAAATGGTTTTAATAGTTCACTTCTCAAATCCTCATCCTGCCAACATACTATGTGAATTTCACATCAAATATATTCAGTTTCCTAGTTCCAACAGTTTATTTTACCAAGATGAAAAACCCTCTGCACCAAATGGAAATAACAGCTACTACATCAACAACCAAAAAATCCGTCCATCCTTTTTTCCAGGGGTGAAACCTCGCTGGGAAGTAGAGGGGGTAAAAAAAACAACGCAGAGAAGGGGGTCGAACAACCATAAACTACATGGGCTAATATTTCTCATCCCACAGTACACGCAACCCCCCCCCCCCCTCCTCTACCAATATGAAATGATTTAAGTATCAAAATATAAATGACAGGGCGAAGGGAGAAAGTAAAAATAGTACATTTTCGACAAACTCTAATTACTTTTGTCCAAAAACCCTTTGATTTATTTTAGGGTTTAATAAAAATTGTTTGTCTCAGTTTTTTTTTTCTTTTTTTTTCATGCAAAAAAAAGTTTTTTTTAATAAAAAGAGAGGAAGTGCATACATGAACATGAATAATCGTTATAGGAAAAACTTTAAACTGTTGAATCGTTGAATTAACTGTAATGTAAATAGTTTTTCCACAATATTTTTGTCACTTACCCCATTGATTTTTACTGCGGGGTATTCAGTATTATGATTTACGATTATGTTTTGAAGATTTATTATGTGTGGTCTTTATAGTACATAATATATAGAAGTTAATTTCCAAAGGTAATATATTATGAATTAAATAGCGTTTATATTAATATTAAAGGCGCATACAAGGTATATTCTAGTACCTTTGTGGTAAAAAAATAAGGATACCGTGTTTTTTTAAAAGGCTGTGTATCTTAATTGAAAGACAGAAATGTAATGTGGTTCTTTTCGAGAGGAATATGTTCCTCGATGAATTTACATAAATCACTTTGCATGAAATGTATAAAAATTGTCTTGTAAAACAAAGATTTGCATATACAAAACATAAATTTGAACTGACGTTTTAATTACCTAGACAGATGTGAAGTTACTTGGTTTTATTACAGTAATATTGTTAATGCATCTTGTACGGGTTATAAATATCTTTTATATACGTTATAGTAAATGAGTCTGATTAATTTTGATTCCAAGCTTCTTGCTTCTTTTGTTTGTTGTTGTTTTTTTTTTTTACACACAAAACCCCAAAGGAAAAAAATAAGATTTCTTTAATTTAAAAATGATCTTTGACGAAGAAAAAGGGTTAGAATCTTCTCTTGGTTTTTCTCTCCCTTTTTTACTTGAAAAGAGTATGAAATGGTGGAGCGCATAGGATTAGATAATGAAGAAAAGGAAAGGTTCTAATTGTGACAAGAGTCTCAAAGGATTATTACGGGTCGGTATATCAGGGGAGTCTGGGCCGGTACAGTACTATCGCGGGCGCCCTTACGCTCTTCCCTACAATAGACCCGGGAGTCGCATAATCTGCATCCCTACTGTTTTTTGAGCTAGGTCCCTCAGAAAAAAGGCAGGGTTTCCAAGGTTATCAGTAAATAAGTTAACTCGGGCTCGGAGAGCAGGGACAAGAATGAATTAAGGTTGATATGGTAGAACTGTGGAAGGTAGCGGGGGCCGAGAAACAGAGGAGGCGATGAATAATGTCCCGGTCCCTATGGAAGAGGCCCCACCCCGGAGAAAATATTCACTCTTTATCTCGTTCTAAAGCTCATTTGCAAATAAGTTCCAGGGGCGTAGGCTCGCCTTACTCAGACTTAACCCTTCCTCGGAGCACCGCAAGGGACCTCGGCTATAAAACTCTATACATATCTTAACTAATAACACGCTGCTTGCCCTAGAGGAACCTCGTTAGCATTCAACATCTCGTAACGTTCAAGCACTTGGACTAGTTAACTCACTAAACTGTACTTTAATCTTTACAGATTCCACCAGCAACTCCAAACGATCGCAATAAAAAAAAGACCGACGAAAGATTTGTCTCACTTTACCATATGGAAACGAAATTAAGTGTAGTTTTGTAAAGGTTGATATTAAGTTTTGGCACATTAACTCCCTATACGCTTTAGCAAACATTTGTTGATCCTAATTAAATTAAAACAACTATTATATTTATTATATATATGTTTTCTGGGTTTATTCAGGGTTTTATTTAACCCCTCTTGGCTAACAGATACAAGTCAAAGCACTACGGCAGAGAACTCCATACTCTTCGTGAGAGGGTACCCTCACCCTGTTCTGATTTCGATTCATAGATGAAAATCAAAGCGTCTTGGCAAGGGATAGAATCCACTACCTTGTGTGTCGCCCTTGATTCACTGAAAGCCGAACAGACGGGACGGGTGACCGGTGCCAATAGCTCCATGACCACCCTGGATCTCCTTAATAATGTTATAGTATCGTTCTTAATCTCTATGCTATTACTACTATTCTAGTGCTTAGTAAGTTGTTTCTACCGTCAACTTTCTCACAGAGAATATTACTTCAAGAAAAAAATTAAGAAGTATTCAGACCTGGAGAGCTAGAGATGATAATGATTTAGTCTACTTTCTGGGGATCGATGTGGTGAAGTGGTTAGCGTTACCAGTAACTGAATGCATTATCGATATACCTGGTTATGGTTGGAACCCCTGGGAGGTAAGACATGTTTCGCACTGATGATGGTATCAAATGGATGAGTGATGTGTCATATTCCCTCCCATCTAGCAAAACCACGTAAATTCAATGGATCCAGGTCGATATGATTGTCTTCGATACATCTTCGATATGGTTGTCGATACGTGTTCAACTCTTAGAACCAAAATAAAATAAAATAAAATAGACTTTAGAAGTCAATATTGCGGTTTTTTGGCAACTTATCTGCCCAATATCCGTTTTATTTTTCACAATTTCACTATTTATATTTTCTTTTCTTCTTAATACACTGATTTCATTTTATTTTTATTATTATTTCAGGAATGCCTTAGATGTCTAACTATATTTTTAAAAAAGCTGAATCAAATAATCATTACAGACTAATTCTACTATAATTGCTTCTAAAGATGAAAAATGCCTTATCAGGAATACGAGTATTATTGCACAGTAATGATACTTGAAGTTATATGTAACAGCCCTCAGGGCCTATTACTGTAAATTGATATTTTTAATTACCACCCACTATTATAAACGCGACGCTATATCAACAAATATATATCTAGAATATAACAAATTATGCTTATGGTACAAAATAAAATTCAGACATAGTATATAATAGAACTTTCGAAGACATAAAAATAGTTTTGCTTACTGGCCGCATAAGCCTAAGCTTGAACGCGGCTCAAATATATATATATATATATATATATATATATATATATATATATATATATATATATATATATATATATATATGCATACATATATATGCGTGTAATGAAACAATTTGTAAGTAGTACGGCACAATTTACACCTGGTTACATTTTGTGCTTTATTTATACAGTTCGGGCATTCTTGGTTGAATTCAAAATAACAGAGCAGTTAAGCGTAGTGCATTTCAAATGGAAGCATGCATACGCAGTTACGTACAAACCAATAAACAAAAAAATAGTCTAGCGTTGTAGGTAAGAACACTGAAATGTATTTTATGTACAAGGAAACAAATACTGTAAATCCGTGTTCACGAAAATTAATTACGCTACGACGCAACTCAATTATTTTGAGAATATGAAAGCAAATAGTTAAAAAGTGAATAATTGTACAACAGCATCATTAACTATTAAATAAAAGCTCTTAAAGATTATCATATAATTTTAGTTTTATATTATTGCAATACATTTAAATTTGACAAAAGAGCTGTAAAATTCTTTTTAAAATTAAATTATGATTTAAAAGGGGATTAGAGTACAGGTGTAATACAATTCACGAAGAATTTTAAAAGAAAAATCCAAAGGAGATTTGTGGTTTAATTTCTTTCAGCGGATTGTTTGTGTCTTTGTTTTATCTCTCTTTTTAAATTCTATTTTAATTTTAAAAAGCTAAAAAAGGTTGCGCGATTATCTTTCTTAATGCAATAAAAATATCTTCATTTGAGGCCTCAATTGAAGGTTGAGGCTTGTTGAAGGGATACGATTTCTAATTTGTGCCCATTTATTTTATCAATGTAATTCGTTCATGAAATAAATAAAAATGTAACATCAGTCTACCAGTCTTCACAAATACACGTAGCGTGTCCAGCTCGTAATGTGGCAGACACGGCACACCTTAAGTCTTTACACTGTACCGACAGCTTTCTTACAGACCCCGACAGACAAACTAGAAACTTGAATGCAAACGTACCTACATACTTAAGCATGTTTAAAAACTTTTCTATTCAAGAATTAGCTGTGGTAATTTTAAACGAAGAAGAAGAAATAAACAAATTGGATTGTGTGGAATTAGAAGCAAAAATAAAAAGAAGATTTGCTGTGCATCCAATGAATTTAAAAAGAAAGAGAATTCTACACGCTCTACAAAGTGTTGGTAGACGATGAAAAAAGATTTTTTAAATATTTCAGAATGAGCCAATATAAGTTTCAAACCATTTTAACCATTATTTCATACGCGATAACTAAACAGAACACCTGTATCTGCGATCACTCAAGTCATGTAGGAAGGAATATCCTTGCACAACAACAAATTCGATTAATTTTCCGTTGCTCATCACTATGGAGTCAATATGAAAAGAAAATCACTAACGCTCCAGCTAAAGCAAAATAATCCATACTTAGCGTGCCAATACTACAGTCATGGAAATCACGCCACCACAGACAAAATATTCTTTACGAACTTATACTGGCCGTTGATGGCGCGTGTTTGCTCGTCGTACGTGCATGTTCTCATGTAGATAATATATATGTAACAAAATTTTTGTGTCTTAGCTGGTACGTGCTGGACACGCTAAGTGCTGGTAGATGTGAATGGTACAATAATTCGTAACATATAGTAACGTATTAACGTAAGTAGTTTGTAAAACATATTTAATTACGTATTATTAATTCGTAATGTTAACAACGAAGCATTAAACACTATTATTGGTGTCACGACTACAATGTTCCACTATTTAAATATTATTGTAGATTTTAAGAAAGCCTTTGACTCCATCCACTGCCAGAATGTTATTAAAATTTTAGAAGAATGTAATATACATGACACTTAATTGGAAATCTTCAAATCAATTTATGAAAATGCTACCTTAGAAAATAAATTGCATCAAGTTGCTAAAAACACTGAAGTTGAACGAAGTATTACGTCTGCGAGATGTTCTCTCAAGAAGCTTTTCATTTAAAGCACTTGCAGCATGCATGAAGCTTAACTAGGGACACAAAGGTATAAATATAAACGGAAAATTTATAAACATACTCAAATCAGCTGACGATATTCTTATCGCTTCACGTAGTGTAGAAGAAGCTGGAGAAATGTTAGCAGATCTCAACAGAGAAAACAAAAAAGGTAGCGCTGCAAATAATCGTAGTAAAAACCGACGTTGCATTACAATTAAAATGTTGCGAAAGTGTTACGGAGGAGTTACGTGGCAGCGAGTAGCAAATGAAAGACGTGAATGGAACAGGATAAAGGATGTATACTGCCAAGAATGATTGAACGAAAATTAAAATTCACAAATAATAATAATAATAATAATAATAATAATAGAAGTAGTAGCAGTAGAAAGATTCCAGTACTAATTAGACAAGTATAGGACGGATCACTTGTTCGAACCTAGCAATTAGGCAATCTTTTAGGCCCATTTTACTAGCTCCTTGGTAGAATTCCAACCATTTCACACATCATGCCTCTGCACATTGTACCACCGAAGCGAGTATGATGTCATCATTAGTGAACCATAGAAATCAGACCATCACGGTGAGTGATCGAACCCACGACCTCGTGCCGTCCTTGATTCATTGATGGCCGAGCAGGCAAAGTAAGTAATATAATCCACACGGCCACGCCAACTCTCAATAATAGAAGTAACTAAGTATACATGAGAGTTCATGATTCCCTTATTTTTCATTACTTCAACCTGATAGTGAGCAATGAGAAACTTTCCTCCCTGTAAAATAGGGAGAAAAGTTCACTCTTTCTCCCTTCTGGAGATAAATTAAATTTATTTTTCTGATTGGGTTAAAATCAACGAAAATGCTTATCTTTTAGGCCTTAACACGTAAGGAAATATCAAAATGATTTCCGCTGGATGCCTACGCGTTTTTCTATGATCAAGTCAATAAAAGCTTAACTTAACTGAGTTAAGTTAAGAAAATTTCTAGTGTTAATACATCATTAGTCCCCAAATGCTTAATTGAATTAGTCATAAAACAAATTTAACTCATACTTATATCTGAAAATATAGAATTATTTCGATTGACATGCGCGTTATGAATTGTTTAAGAAGATGGCTACTTTATTTTCACAGCGCAGGCCCTGTTACGGAGACCCTTCTCAGTACTATCTCCCCTTATTACTTGCCAGTTATATCATTATTCTTTCTTGAAGTAGTTTTTATGTTGCGTAACGTTAACGTCATCTTCAGTAACGTAAGCAGCGAGGATAAATAAGTACAGTAACTAAGGCATCCTTATTTAGCTATCTTTCTTCCTCTAGCATGGTAATGACAGATTTGTAAAAAAAATTAATCTCTTTCCAGTGTTTATCTAACTGTGTTATAAACATTAATAACGAAATACTTGAAGTGGGAAGAGATGAAATTAAATGGCTACATTTCATAGCCTTATTCGCAATCGTCTAGTGCATTAGTTATTTCTTAATGTACGTGATCAGTCTCAAGGCCATTTTCTGTTAAGGTGACGTCGATTGCCGGGAATATGCAGTGAGAGTTTGGTAGAATTAGAGAGAGTGGTGGGACTACGGCTAGAAGGACTTGTAACGAGAGGCTGCCAGAATATTGACGTCAGGAACTTTTAGGTCAGAGTGAATTAACCCCTGCCATCGAATAATTTTACTCGAATTCCATTGCGAACCCGTTTCACGGACAAGATATTCACGGGCTCTCGTCCTTCTCACGAATAATCTTGAAGAGAGTTCGTCAAGTTGAAATCCTCTCTATTTTGTTTCATCCTTACTTACGCCTTTAAAGATGCCAAAATTAGATCAAACATTAATAACTTCCATAACATCCAACGCTAGAATTCAAAATGTATTACAATAAAGTTACTTTTTTACGTCATTTTTTCTGACAGAACCCTAAGTTTTAGGTTATTACAGGGCACAAGAAGTATTATCAACTTTACAAAATTATCGATTCAACAATTTGTGCAATAATTAGAGTCAGCTCTCAAGGAATCCAAACTATGCAAATATTGGGGAGAACGTCTTTAGCTAGTTGAACCGACTGATCTTCCGCCTAATTTTCTTAAAAATGTCTACAAGTCGAAACAATATAAAACTAATTAATTGAATTGATATTCCAGACTTACATACATATAATATTGGAATCATCATAATTTAAGTTAAAAAATAAATAATGTTTGGGCTTCTTAATTTACATTAAGTTCGAATTAAAGAAGAGTTTAGACAGGATTACTCTACATCGACTGGGTTGGGACATCGATAGCTAAACATCGATGTTTTCGATGTTCTACATAGATGTTTTCGATGTTCTACATCGATGTATTCGATGTTCTACATAGATGTTTTCGATGTTCTACATCGATGTTTTCGATGTTCTACATCGATGTTTTCGATGTTCTACATCGATGTTTTAGATGTTCTACATCGAACTTAACCAGCTCGATGTTAGCCAAAATATCTAATGAAAATATCGATGTTTTCGATACATCGACATCGACCTCCCCAATCTAACAATAAAAAAAAAGGTCGATGTTCTTCCAAAATTTTACCTCGAGCTAAGAAAAGCTCGCCGATTTCGTAGTTTATGCGTTGTCTTTTATGCGATGTCTCTTCGGGACAACATCGATGTTGCCGATACACCGAAACTTCGAACATAGATGTTTTCGATACATCGATATCAATGTCCCAACGCTACTTTAGACGCAGTCTAATTACTACAAACATCTTTACTCTATATAACCAGGATAATCTCATTGTAAGAACCCAAGCAATTTCTTTACATCGTTAACTGAATTATTTTACCAGACACCTTCGCCTACAACTCATTTCTATTAAAATTCAGTGTTGATTCAACCTCCAGAACGGGATCCATCTAAATCTCTACTGACTGTTCTTTTCTTTTATCATAGTATCAATCTATTAAATCAATCTTCTTATCAATAACTCGTATCATATCAATAACTTTTATAATCAAGAATTTTTATCATTAACTTCTGTTTTATTGGCCATTTTGTATATTCATTATTTTCTGGTACTGAATTATTTTTATAAATCAAACAATTATTTATAACGTTTATTGTTACTACTTGAGAATCATTTACTTTCGTGATGTTTTTTAAATAACTAGAATTTATTATTTTTCTTTAATCTTCAGTATTTTGTTCTCCAAAATTCTAGGGAAGGAGTCTCCCATCATTATTACTTCTAAATAATTCTTGTATACATCTTATCACCTTATTACTATTGTAAGTAATTTTATTTATATTATATTTCCTATATTATACTCATGTGAAAGATCAACCTGTTTTATTATATGTACATTGGCTTTCCCTTCATTTTCTTGATCTGTAACAATAGTATTTCCTACATCATTCTTTTTTTGTTCTCCACTATTGGAGTGGTCCTTTGGTTTATTACATATGTACGGTGGCAGAACGAGCATTGCTGCCCTGCCCTGTACAAATAAATAATCATCATCCAACATCTCCAACTCTCAAAATTTAATTTAACAAAATTACCGAAGTTTACAGCTATTCCGTTGATTAAATGTCTTCTATTATTACAACATAAGAAACAACGATATAAAATTAATTAATTTAATAGGCATTCTTGACTTAAGCATGTAGTTTATCTTGGTTCTCTTTCATAACGTTCATTTGTTTAATTGAATCAAGGAACTTAGATAAAATGTTTATTATTATTTTGTAAAAGACCGCTGCTATATACGAGTAAAGAGTTAATTGATTAATATGTTACAGTTGAGCGACCGATATGATTTTACTTATTCAAACTTTCATCAGATGTAACAGAGAAGCGGGGCGAGGCCAAGCCCTTTTCCTCCGGCGCTCATCCTTTATTTACGATTAACCTTTTGACTCCGGCAGCCAAGTCGGTATGAAAAAGAGAAGCCTACATCATTAATCACACAAAAAAACTTCTTTTTGTTTGAATTCTCTCGGCCTAAGGGAAATCGTTAAACGCTAAAGTAAAGAGTGAGGGTATGTTGCTGAATTTAGGTAAAAGAAAATGAAACCTACTCTGTTCTTTTTTTTTGTAGATGTAACTTTTTTAACTCTAATTGAAAGTCAAAGGTTAGCAGTGATATTAAGGTCTTACACTAGCAACTTATGGCATAAAGCTAACTGTACAATTATCTCTTATTAGTTTAAACCCTCAGGTGCTCTTTCATTGTTTCCCTAAAAGCAGATGCACATACGGTGCTTACAACACATGGAAAACATTAACTTTATTATGATAACCGGTTAATTAAACCAACCTTAATTCCGTAATGTTTCTAAAAACAGAAATAATAAAGCTGTGATAAAAATGAAAAATATTTACATAAATACAAAGTTTAATAACAAACATACATAGATATACAACCATGCAAACACACGTGTATATATTTGAATTGATGATTGCTGTATGCACCTCGTCAACTCAACTATTCTTATGAAATTATATGTTAAAAAAACGGTCTGATGAACCCCAACAAATCTTTCTCACGGGAGTTATGTTCATGATTAGAATAATTTGCAATCACTCACTGCAAAATTCAGTGGTAGGCTCACCTCCCTTAAAAATGATCTCTGTAATAGGTTTAAAATGTCGGGATTCCCAACATTTTTGACGTTTTTATAGAGGCCCGTGGTTCAAATCCCGGCGCTGGAGTGTATTTTTCTCTGTCTGTTTCCCGTAGTTAATAATAATAATAATTTGATTTAAATTAAAATTTTATCTTTCCGTAGTATAAATCCTACCAAAATCGTAAAATAACATTTTTGACACGATATTATTTTACATTTTTTTCACTAGCTAACAATATTATAGTTAACAGAAAATAAAACTAATTCAGTGAATGCACGATCAGCCTACTCTATAAGGCCTAGGGTACGATACTAATGGTGGGTGGCAGAGCGTACAGTGCAAGTAGAGAGCGGCCAGCTTTAACAAGCACGAGCGTCTCACCGAAAAATGTTGCCGCTCGCCGTTTACCTCTCACCACTGAACTTAGACATTAATTATCGCTCACCACTAACTCTTTTTAGTCGATTAGAAACTCTCGTCAAGTAAACGTAGCGAAATGATAGAGAAAACCGTCCAAGCTTTTTTCGCTCTTATCTTAGCCAGCGCCGCTTACCACTCTACAGCTCTGACGCTCTGCCAGCCACCGCTTGTATCGTACCCGAGGCCTTATAGAATTGAGCCATAGTGAATTCACGTAATTAATTAAATAACTGAAATAATAATTAATATAATTTTATTAACTGAATAAAATAGGAATCTAAACGACATAAAAACCCCAAGAGTGTTTAGACCTCTCAAAGGCCCTATGTAATTATATAATTGAAGAGTTGAAACTCATAAGGCTCTATAAGTGCCAAATCGGTTTCTGAAAAAAACTTATGTATATATGGCACAAAGCCAAAAGAAGCAACTGTGGGGAGATGCTGCTATCTTGTGAGATTTTAACAAATATACAGTTCTACTTTGGCACTTAGACCTTTTTCATTATTACTAGGTTGGGCCTTAAATCGTTTTGAAGCCATCAACTCAAAATTATATTTTTTGTCACTTAGAGCCTTATGAATTTCAACTCTTCAATTATTGGATGACACGGGGTTAAAGTGTCACCCCATCAATATGTTGGAAACTATTATCTAGACGCTCGGTTATGCGTGTACACTTGTAGAGATTAATTAGTCTAACTAGTCTTCTAGCGTTGGTTCATTGTATCAAGCACTACATTTTTTGTATGTTCTTGTTTTGTTTGAGAGTAAAATAAGTTAATGGCAAAAAAGAGTTGATGAACTTTAGTGCCTCAAAATACTCACATTGTAAAATATTTATTTCATTTGTTCCAGCTCCACTTTTCTTTTGTCTGATTTTCCTTATTTCAGAATTCAATTGACACCTCAAATTATTTATTTTTTTGCTCACCAATTCCGCACTTAAATTTAATGAAATTGCAATAGATTCGATTATTTTATTTTTATGGTTTCTATTTCTATACTCTTTCGTAGAGAGAAATCTAGATTTCTGAACAAGCTTCTACCAATTCAATAAGTTTATAAACTTTTTTTTTTCTCCCAAAACACTTTTGTGGTATCTTCATTTTCAGAATCTTGAAATTCTTTTCAAGTAAACTGTAATTTATTTTGATGAGTAAAATTATTTCACAAAATATTTTTAAAAAAAAGAGTCAAGGGTTAGTGAGGTTAGGGTTTAACTGGAAATATTCTGTACATTAATATGGATATGTATTTAGGCTTGGGGATAGGAGAAATTTCCATCACGCAAAATACGACATGAAAAATGTGACGCTCTTAAAATATAGCACTAGGAAGTAGTTCCTGTAACTAGTTACAGGATTCTAATAACTAGTTCCTGGAACTAGTTATTGGTTTGGAACGAAACGTTGTAACTTGTTCCACTCATGGAACCGTACCTCCCATCCCTAGTAGGAAGTTAGGATGAAACAGGAGGTAGCTATGTTTTCACTTTTTATTACTATATTTCGCCAACAGAAATATTTTAATATTGTACTAGGAAGTTAGGATAAAACAGGAGGTAGCTAGGTTTTCACTTTTTATTACTATATTTCGCCAACAGAAGTATTTAAATATAGTACTAGGAAGTTAGGAGGTAACAGGAGGTAGCTTGGTTTTAATTTTTTAGTACTTTATTTCGCCAATAGGAGCGCATAATGGTAACCATCTTCAGAGGGGGGGTGTAAAAATTGATTTTTCTATAGGTAATTCGTATAGGGTTTCTGAATAAAAAGAAAATATCGTACGATATGAAACTTCTTTATTTTATTATCTAGGTAAAAAAATAATATAAAGACATTAGCTCAGTTGGTAAATGCTCGCTTATTTCACTCAGAAGGATTTAAGAAAAAAAATCCCTTGGTTAGGCTACTCACTTTATATCTACTTATTGGGAAAGCGTTTTACTTTTCCTTTGACCTTAATCCTCTTACCATCCCTTAGAATGTTTCAATACAAAAAAATAACCGAGAAGGAACACGACTTTTGAGAGATTTGAGGATCCCTATCTTTTTATCTTCATCCTAAATTTTATCCTAAAAATAATCGAGAAGTTTTAGTATAGTGGCGCAATTTTAGATTTAGATATTTAAAAAAATTCAAGTCAACATCAAAGAGTAAGGATATCTTAATCAAAGCATTTAAACAACGACCGAGAAATATTTCTTTTTTAAAATATAAGCTTACATTTTTAACCTAAATATCCTCTTCGAGAAAGGAGAACTTTAAAGGCACTATCTCTCCTGTATAATATGAATAATACCTTATGTTTAAGTGAATAACTACATGAGTATTTCTTCTGCATAATTATTGTGTCCTTATTCACAAATATTCACGAAAATTAATTAAATAAGAGGTAAATTCAACAAACGATTTAAATCAATAATGCCAAATGGAATAATGTGCACCATTGAATGAATTCATTTATTGGTTAATGAAGTTGTAAATAGTGTTCTAAACGATTGAATTTTCTGCATCAACCAAATCAGCTATTTTCTGTGGCTAGACATTCTCCACTGTAGGACCCTGGTAATTAAGGCACAGGGTCATCCGGATTAGCAAGGTTTTTTTATTTAAAAAAAGAATGTATAATATGTAGTTAAAAAAATATAATATTGAATAGGTACTGCATTTGTGTTAACATGACTATGGATAAATTAAATGTACAGCATGAACGTGATATGTAATTACTTATGAATGTGAATGCACATACATGTGTACATTCCTATCAGTTTCCAAAAAGTAAGTAATTTTGTGTGTTTACGTTCCGATTTTTAACTCAAAGATCGCGCTTCAATCGTCTGAAGAGCATAATTTCGTGCCCTTGAAATTTTTGCTCTTAGGCCCACTGTAGTGAATTGCTAAGTGTTGCTGCAGCCTCAGAGGGATACATTTTAACAGGGTTAAGAGGGGTAACGTCGTCATCTGCTGTTATACAGTCCTTATAATGACCAGCCAAACTTTCGTCAGCTTCAGCAGCCAACTCAAGGGCTTTATTATTAAACATCGTGTTTTGCAATTGGTTAATGAGCGCTGCAAGCTGAATTTCTCGAGTTAAAACATTTACTTTAACTACAGAATCAATGAAACTGGGAAGAGAATTTTTCAACTTTTTGAATAGCAATGTAGCCACAGATTCCCAACAGTAAGAGCAAGACTGAACACGACATCATTAAAATTTAAAGCTTTGCATTCTCCATAGCCCGCCCAGATTACCGAGGGTTCCGGATAAACGAGGTCCTTCTGAATTGCATTATTTTATTATTTTACACCAACTAAAATAACACTTGCATTTTTATCAAAGCAGCTTACGGCCTTTATAAGGCCATCAGTACTTAATATAATATGATAATGGTATATCTAAATTATGTTGGAGACCTCAGTAAATACTCCAAATGATTGTGGATTGCTTCTAGTCAACTTCACGATGCTGACACTAAGGATTCTTCCAGAAGTGGAAGCAAAACTTTGAACTTTTTTTCCCCTCACATAATCGTGACTTCTTCTACATTATGGTTTAGAGGTTTGACAAAGAGATCTCCACTCAGACCTATCTTCCACCAGACACCGAGCCCAATTCCAGGACACACCTCCCTTTCCGAAGTGATGACTCCATGTTATCCTTCGAGGTCAATCTGCGTCTTCTTCTCTTGTAGCCTAGCTTCATAGGCTTGTTTAAGAAAGAGTTCCCTTCTTTCATTCAAGCTGGGTCCAAACCATCGTAGTTTGTTGCAGCTGATAAATACTTTCACCAATTGTATTTGAAGCTCATCTCGGAAGGTTAGGTTTCTGGTACGATCTCTTCCATTTTTCCCTTCGACTACCCTTATTTCGGAAGTCTGTAGACCACTTAATTGTCCAAAGCTTTGATCCTTAGGTCAGTGTTGGGATATACCTATTCTTATAGTTTAACATTTTAGTATAGACGAAGAAAATTTATCTTTTACCAATAAACCTCTATTAAGTCTATGGAAAAATGTACACGCTGCCACTTTCCTAGTAATTATTTCCACTTTGATTTTACAATCACTACTGATAATGAAGACAAAATATTTAAAGAGATCGCTCCTGTTACTTAGCTTTGTTGTTCAGCTGTAGACTTAACATTAATAAATTATTATTTATTTATGTTCACAAAATCCTTTGAATTATTATATGAAACATTTTTATATTTGATTAAAATTATAAAAAAATTCTTAACTTATCATTAAATTTCATTAAACAGACGAATTACAAACTATACCAAAAATGGCCGAGTGACAAATAAAAGGTATAAACAAACTAAATCCATTTAAAATGTATTACAAAATATTATTTCAATAAATTTACATGAAGTATTATAACAAACAATATGAAAACTAAATAATACGGCAACTAGGTTCCAAAAAGTTCTTTTTAATGCAAATTACTTTTGAAACATTTTGTTTTGACAGACTATGATGTTTTATAAGTGTCAAAACTGTATATTTTAAATGAATATTAATATAAGGTAATATAAAAAAAAAAAATGTAATATACTTATTCTGCGAAAATAATATTCGTATTTATAATAAACAAATGTATTTTTTTTTTTTTTTTGTTTGTTTGTTTTTCTTCTACATACAAATTATTATTTAATAAAAGACAAACTTTACACATTACTGTGAAACAAGATGACCATCCTCTTTTATTTGTTATTAAAATGTGTATACCTTTTAAAAAAGACTGCCAATTGGTGTGGCACATAGCTTCCTCGCATCCTATCACGTACTTTATTGATTTTATACTTTTACAAGCCATTATTGTCTAATTTTTTTGATTGTTTCCCCTGTTTTATTAATCTGTCAAAATTGTTTGGATTTTTTACATAAATTAAAGAACCATTTTAGCATAAGCATAAGGAGCGCAGACGGTTCAAATAATCTAGGGCTATCTGCGGACTACTTTCAATAAACTATAAAAGTACTATACTATACAAATCATATAAGTACTTTTGAAGCTATAGGTGTAAATAAATGTATGTTTGTAAACATGTGGAAGATAAACAAATTAGCACATAAGGTTGAAACTTATATGGGACCAACAATGAGCTAAATATCACCTTCCATCCATATTTCATTAAAATCGGATGTGTAGTTTTTAAGATATGTTGGTTTGCAAAAAGTGAACGACAGATCGACAGACCCACAGACCGACGGACCGACAGACAGACACGGATCCAAAAATTTTCCCTGATGTCTGAAACGGATTTCTGTCTTGGAATTTTTGAAATCAGAGACCTAAAATTGTTTCGTTCTTCAGAACGATCACATAGCTTCCGTTCGGTAAGCTCGGAAGCAAAATAATACTTAATGGCGATTTAATTGTAAGTACTACACTTCTCTGTAGCACCAGAATAAAAAAACTTTTATTTACGATTGATACGGAATATAAACATTATATTATCTCTGTTTGGATGCGTAGAAAGTGATTCTTTTCTTAGCTGTATTCATTGCGCATGCGCGTTCATAATTCTTCTTTTTTCCGCCCTAGTGCGAAAAAAAAGAGGAATTCTTCACCTTTACGCAAGATTATCGAGTTTGTTTACATTTTAACAAAACTAATTTACTGTTTGTTTAATTAAAGTAACTGTTTATATCGAGTTTTTAGTGAAAAACAATAAGTGATTTAAGTGATTATGACGAAAATGAGGAGAATAATACGCCTCCCGAAAGAATTAATTCGACACAAAATGCAACTAATGAATTAATTAATCTAAAGAGAAATACTTACATACAGGTAGTTTATTATTTTTTTCTGTATTTATAATTAAAATGCACAATCGTAGATAAAGTACGGTACTACCCTCGCATGCAAAATGCTACTTTCCTCACTAGACCTGAAATGTACTATAACTTGTTAAAACGAATTACTTTCATTAGTGATTTAATTGTAAAAAGCACACATATGAAAAACTAGAATACGAAACACACACACACACTCACATATATAGATAATATATATATATATATATATATATATATATATATATATATATATATATATATATATATATATATATATATATATATATATATATATATATATATATATATATATATATATTATTAATTAATTTACAGGGTGTTGTTACGATGAATATTCAAAAATTGTCAAGAGGAAAGTACCTTTGTTTATAAAAGTATCAAAAATATTTACTTAGAAAAGTTGTTCAGAATGAAAAAAATATGGCAGATTGTTAGTTTTAAATTTTATTTATTTACTTTAAACTACTAGGAATAAGAATAAGGGTCAGGTGTACATGAGATTTAAAATCTGTAAGTAGATATTAAAAATAATTTTAAGCTTTACTTAAAAGGGAATTTTCCCTCCATTATTAAAGGAATTTGTTTCATGTGTTTTTAGATATATACCTTAAGTGGAAAGGAAAAATTAAATTCCAAGCGTAGTTTATAATTTTTATTTTTTCACATCCTTATATTTCATAAAGGCTGGTAACCTAATTCCTAAGGCGGAGTAATAATAGTTCACCAAGTCTTGAATTCGCTTACAGCGTAGTTTTATCTTTATAAAGTTTAAATTCTAGAAGTTGAAATTAGTGCAATATCATTGCACTAATTTTGTGTTGTTATCAGAAATATTTATAGGTTATGCGTTATCACAGTAAATAAGATCACACCTGTGATATATATATTGTGATATCAGATATATTAAAATTAAATCACGGTAAGTTAGTGACGCAACTTGATGATAAATATGTAATTATGAGAAGTAATAGGTGATATTTCATCAAATGACTCATCCAATTTCAAAATTACAGAGAGTATATCTTCATTTTGTTGATGTGCTTAAAGAATACATAAGTGATATACATAAGAAGAATTCACTTAAGTTCTCATTAGAAGTGACCTCATAATTTACGTCACTAACTAAGTGTTACATAATTACATCAGAGTTAAATTAGCAAAGTTGGGACCTACCATGAATGCCAATGCTTGATAGTATGACGTGCTGTCAAATGAGTTTCGAATATTAAATTGTATTTTCGGAACCATCATTAAACCTGTGTTCAACTTACCAATCTATCGCGTCACTTACCAAAATGACGTGATTTCAAATCACATACAACTTATCCATGAAAAGCAAAAATGTCCGTACTTTTGTTCGATTCGTGTTCCCTCAATCGTACTTAATGTTAGTTTTGTTCGGTGATCTAAATCATACAATTTATTAATTAATGTCAGGACATAGAAAACAAACATGAGAAATCTGACGTGTTGACAGATTGGAACACTTGTGCGGGAGAGTGGAATGACGGTTGACGTGATAATTTACGCGTGGTAACACCTCATCACTGTTGGGAATTAACTTCAAACACGTCTTAGTTGCATGAAGGTAATCCATCACCTTTGCTTTTGAGCACCCTTTTTTAACTTCAGTTGAGCTATGATTGTGTTTGTCGTCTACCAATTTTGAAAACGCCATGGAGTTTTCATGAAAATGTATCAACTATTCTTAAAGTTGTTAAATAAATAAAAATTATTATTCAATTGTAAAGAAATAAAAAGTTATACGTAGATAAAATGTATTTCCAATCGATGAAAATAGACATTATCATTTGTCATTTTCAATTAGTGTCGGTCCGTTGTCAATGCGGACAATGGAAAGGCGCGTTCATTTCCAAGAGGAAGAGCGGGGAGTCGGCTTAACGTCGAGTGTAGGTGAGGGGGCGGAGTATGATAATTCAATCTTTACCCACGGCCTCTATTTATCGAAAACGTCATATGCATATTTTATAAGAGTAAGTTTTACTGCAGGGTTTCGGACGGGAGAATTTATAAGGGAACGGCTGCACACGTCGCGAGTAATTTCCCAAACGAACCAAAGTAAACAGCGTATACCCGTAATACTTTATCCTGCACGCGACTACTGTATAATTGATGAGAGTAGGTTTACCACGATCCACCGAGTTTCACGACACTCTAAAAATAAAATACGATCCGTTCTGATAAAAGAAGAATTCTGTATAAAAACGGCGACTCGTTTACAAAACTCAGGTGCGAGCTCGTAAACGTCCGAAACGCCAACAATTAACAACTTTAAGCGAAGCCCAAATTACGACTGTAACAATGTACGGAGAGAGTGGTAAACGCCGAGCACCGCTTAATAAAGGAATCGGAATATTTAATGTGAATGTCCGTCGCACGTCGAATAACACTCGCGTAAAGCGGTTAACAGTTACCATTCCGATATTCTCCACGGGATTCGAAGTTTCCCCTCGTTTCGAATAACATTATTTTCTATAGCTTCAAGCAAGTATGACGATGCGATGGATAAAAGATGCGATAGGGAAAAACCATGGCACCATTGACGGGAGGTTAAACGAAATGATGCTTTACTAAAGGAGGTTTACAGTATGTATCTATAGCCCCCAACAGTAAAAGAGACCTTCCCAACTAGGAATATTTATCGAATCCCAACCCGCCTTTTTTTCGGTTTGCCGATGCCGGAAGTTAACTCCTTTTTACTCGTCCTTCACCGACCGACCGGTTTTTTCCCCTCGACTATCTCTTTTTTCGTCGAAGGGGGTTACGTCTTTTGAAAAGGGTCGTTGAAAACTCGGCTTCTGAGAAAACGGGCTATCGAGCACGTTACCTTAGCGTTCTTGTTATAGCGTTTTCCTCTCGTGTAAGACGTAAGGATAACACCCTTCCCTTAAACGTACCCAGATACACCGGGGAAAATGTTTAACTTTTATACATCCTCAGCTCGACATATATCTATGGGTTTCGAATCCGGTCGTAAATCCCCTACCTTGTCTCCGTCAACGAGCAAATAACCATCTCAATACCCGGTTTCGGTCAAATCAAATTTTATACTAAACAGGGGGAAAAAAGCATAGTATGTTCAAGATATACTATACTAAAATGCAAAGATATAAAACACTTGCAAACATAAAATGCATACTTTTACTAGGGGACCTACCTGAATGATTAGGGAGAAAAAACCCCTTTTGAAACAGAGAGAGAGGTATCTCTGAAATAAAGCTTGAGCGTCAGAACCGTAAGAAAAACGTGTACTTGGAACTATTTTGTAACAATATTTTCCTACTCTAACAAATAAGCTATTTACAAACACATATCTATCTAATATTCTATGATAAATTAACTAGTAAAAGTTAATTAGAAAGGCATTTCGTACGGCCGTGACTGGCATTTACTGGGGTATGGGAAAACGGAAAGCTTCAACATTTCCTCTATGTTGAAAAAACAAAACTATATCACTAATCATTTAATCGCTCTTTTATAAGTTCAGCGTCAGTACTGATATGGATTAGCAATATAATGTATTTGCGAAGCGGATTGTATAATGTATTGCGAAGCGAAGCTCTTATACTACACTTTGCATTTTTTCTGACGCATACTCCTCCTGAACGGCTAAACCGATTCGCACGAAATTCGGCACGGTCATAGTGACCAACCACAGGAATGTATAATTCTGAAATGGTCCAAATTGGTACTCAGGGGTACGAGGTACGGGGTACAAAAGTTTTCTCCTGAACGGCTGAACCGATCCGCACAAAATTTGGCACGTTCGTAGTGACCAACCACAGGTTGGTATAAATCTGAAATGGTCCAACTTGGAACACAGGGGTACGGGGTACAAAAGTTGAAAGTAGTATATGCCCAAAAAAAATTAAGATTAAAATGCACGCTCAGCTCAATATTGCAAGCATTGCACACCTAGTATTTTGGATGGTTAGATTGTAAAGGATATTATACAAGTGAGGTGATTCAGTGCATACGTCGGCTTTCTTAGGGGCATCATCAGGGGGGCCACAGTGGTTCGGAGAGAAGAAGAGTGGGCTGTCAGCTACAGTTAAGCAGCATCGGGTGTGGCCGCTATTTGGATACGGTGACCACAGATCTGAGTTCAATTCCCGGACAAGGCCCCATCAATAGGTGTTCACCAAGCATCGCATTATAAATGGGTAGCTGCTTATGGCATGTGTCGACTAACTGGTTGTTCATGCCAATTATAAGGTTTATACAGCTGATACTAAGCGACATACTAACCCCGGGTCATCCATTGCATATTTATACTTGTATAACCTCTTTGACAGGTCTGGCCCTCCACGTGATTAGAGACAATGCTACAGGACTGATAAATCAATAAATATTATTACAAAAATACAATAAAGAATATAGAAGCTTTACGACTGTTCTGTTATTGCACTTAATTAATTATTAGATGAAGAATCTCCAATTTGCATCTAAAAAAAAAAAATCATAATAAAAACGAGTAGTATAGCTAAAAATAGATCATTTATGCATATTGCTTATCGTACATCGATGTGTCTCTATTATGTCATACATAAATAGAGATATATTGATGGTGGTGTGCTGCTAGTTAAAATGAAAACGCGAAGAAGAACTATAGAGCAAAGAACTTCGGAGATAAAGGCCAAGGATAAGAAAGTTGAAGGGATTAAAACAGCAATAGTTGACTCATCAGATTGACGCAGGACTAGGGGGCCTTTCACACCAAAGATGCACTCTGCGTCCTGGTCGCAAGTGGCATGTGCGTCTTGCATCCCTATGACACGAGCGTTCTCACCGAAGTGGCACGTGCTACTTGCATCTTCTTATATCTTTTATTTGAACATAGTTGAATATAACACTAGCACAAGAGGGGTTCTGTGAAGTGGAATTTTGTAAATTAAATACGAATTTTCGATGGTGGAGCGCGTATGTAGGGCACATGTAAATGTATGTAGGTCGGCATGTAAATAATAATAAGGGCGCACGCTGATAAAACACCAGCCGGCTGGTTCTCGAGTCGCACGTGCCACTTGCATCTAGGATGCACGTCGCACTAGCTACTTCGGTGTGAAAGCTCTCGTTCAGTTATACAGTCCGGTGTTCAAGATGCATGCATCTTGCCACCGGGACGCATGCATCCTGCGACTTGCTACTTCGGTGTGAAAGGCCCCAAACAATCCTTAATATTCATACTAATAAGAAATAGAAGTGATCATGAACGGAACGACTATATTTGACGAACTAATCGACAGATCATTATATATATATATATATATATATATATATATATATATATATATATATATATATATATATATATATATATATATATATATATATATATATATATATATATATATTTATTTATCAGCGGAATGAATAAATTGTAATTTTGTTTTACATCATAAGCGGTATATGTAACTCAATAGAAAAGCATTTTTTTTTAATATCAAGTAGGTTCGCTTAATTTAACTAAGCAATGACGTTTGGTTAAATACCCAAATAATATATTAAAATAAAATCATATAAATGATGTTATCGTAGATGTTAGGAAAATTGTGGCTTCGTAACTTGAATGCATGTAATAAGATATTTTTTTAAAACAAGAAAAAGTTTCAAGAGAGATAGATATGAGAGGTGGGATAAATGCGTTGCTTATCAGATCTGAAATGAGCCTAAAGTTATTATTACTTCAAGAGCCACATATATGGGCTTTATTACCCGAATAAAAACTTTCCACATCCACAGAAAACAACCTGAGCCAAAACAAAAATTCCTTGTTAAAACATTTGTCTCCAGAGAACTCCAAGTCGATTAATATAACATTTTTTTCTTCCCATAACTCATAAATCATCCGATAATAGCCACTAGAAACTGATTTAATTTCCACTTATTTTCGCCTTCTTTTCTTTGAGACCCTTTACAAAAAAAAGCCCTTAATTAAAATGTTTTCCCCACTTGTAAGTAGAGTAACAGCGGTCGGATGTTTATCTTTTATCTCTCTACTTACCGGGTAAGGGAATGGTGGGGGGTAGTTAGTGCTGGGAGCCGTGCAGGTCATGAATCACGGAGAAATATCGCCGGATCACAGGGCTGAGGAAGGCGAACATCAGATATCAGATGACGCTTTCAACTGCAATTCTAAAGGGGGTTCTAATCGTCGAGGATGCGGCCACGCCGGGGTAACTCCCATCCATCATACTGATCACTTCATAAGCCTGATTAATTAATTCTATAGGATAAACAGCCTCCGCTCCCTCCTCCGCTCGATATAGTATCGCTAACGCTATTTTAAACCCTAAATCCTCCGTTTACCACAACACAATATTTCTACCCGGACAAATAGACCCCCCCACATATTATAATATATTTGCTAAGCTAATGGTGCCCATAAATCTTTAAAATAGACCGATGAGTAATCATATAACGAAATATTTAACTTAGCATGTTATTATACTAAACTAGTTTAAAGATTACATACATATTTTTCCCATTAATGAATGGGATACTAATAGGTTCAGCATAATAGAGTCAATTGTATTATGTATATGTATATTACATATGCAGAAGATTTTAGTTTTCATGAGTACGTTTAATGTTAAGTTAATCTAAGCCCTTCTAATAAATATTAGCATTCACTTAAAAGTGAGTGTAATTTATGTAAGAAACATTTCTTTAATTTTTAATATTAACAAAATAAATTATTTTTTCTCTCGTATTTTTGATTATTTTCTTAAATGTTCTTAAATGTTTGTTGATAACTTATTTTGATTTTGTAAGTTTTTTTTTTTCATTTTGAATATTCACAAATAAAAGTGTATCTTCTGACTCAATTTGGATTTTGTTCTTTCGAGAACATTATACAGATTCTCCTATGCACTGTGATTTGCTAATGATCACCGTATCACTCTGAGCAGTTTGTTCAAAGTAACTTCAAATCGCTTTATATTTTGTATAATATGCCAATATTGACAACGATTAGTCCTTTAGGTTAAAGGATCCGTGTCCGAGGTGGGTGGACTACCTGGGTCGAGAGATAGGATTTACCCGGCGCACTTCGACCGTACCCTTCAAAAAGGGGGTGGCGCACTTCCCCCGTGACCCGACCTATCCCGGCGCACTTGGTGTACAGCCAGCATAATATAAGAGAAATGGTTGATTGTTTTGATTTTGTGATACCGCTTCATAATTATGACTAGAGAGGTTGGTAAAAAGAAAAACCAATAAAAAAATTTTTTTTCCGTGGTAGGCTGTGAAATAGTAACTTTAGAGCCTAAAAGACATAGCTAAAATCCAATTTTTTCATTACGTGGACTTAAAAAATCTTTATCTACTCGCGGCAGCAAAATTAAACATTACTTAACTGTTTTAAGGCTGGAAAGTACTATTTCCCTGATTTGTCATTAAAATATTAAAAACAGGCAGGAAAGTAGTTAAAACAGTCAGGAAAATACTTTCTCTGCCTAGGCAGGGAAATATTTCCCTGCCTAGGCAGAGAAAGTAACAGTGTTTACCACTGCGTGTCATAACCTCTTATTTGGGCAAGAACAGTTTATACTATTATCTCTATCTTATAACATTATATATTATAGTTAAATAAGTAATATTTAATAATAAATAAACGTATTAATAATAAAATAATTTGTTTATATTTGTTAATTCTGTTAAATAAGTTCAATGATTAGTAGATCTTTAATTAAAAAAAATAGTAGGGTCACTAACTAAACTGTAGCGTCATGTAAACATTGAACATCCATATTATTTTTATTATTGAAGTCTTTCTAATTTAGACTAGCTACTTTTCTTGATTTATCCTAGTTACTTCTTTTCTTTTAAGCAATAGAAGATATCTTTAACACTTTTATTAATTTTTTAGTAAAAATATAAATAAATATTTTATATTGCGTGCATTATTCATTGAGAAGTTATGTGTGTTATAAACGTGTGTTTTGTATTTTGTTGTAATAGATTGAGTTGGCTTTTCACTTATTGTTATTATTCCCAAGTTTCTTATTTGAACATTAATTTTAGTTAATACATATGTTATTATCTTTATAAATATGACACATAGTTATTAACTATGTTTTATATTAATAAAGATAACATTTTAGCAGCTTCATTTTTCTTCCGCAAGTAGATAAAATATTGTATGCAACAAGGCAGCAAAGGAAACATTTCTGCCTCGTTTATTCATTGCCTGCCTCGGCTTCGCCTCGGCAGTCAAATAGGTAAATTACCTGCCTCGGCAGTTAATTATCATAGCCTGTCCTCGCCTTCGGCTCGGAGGCTAATCAAATCACTCGTCAGTAAAATTCCATTTTGCTGCCTAGTTACATAAATAACTATTTCATTACTCCTAGCTGTAAAGAAAAAATCTTTTACGTCCTAGGAACTAAAAGATTTTTTATGTCCGGCGGGTAGTTGTCAAAACTTCCGTTAGTACAGCTGCAGTCTTTCTAGAAATGCTTCTAGTACGATTAAAATCCGCTAGATGTCAATGCGTTTTATTTATCTTTTCTTATAGTGTAACCTCTTTTTAAGGTTTCTTTTTTTAAGTCTTAAGTGTGTACTAATATTTGTTATTATTATATATTGATTAGTGATTAATATATAATGTTTTTTTATTGTCTGCTACCTCGGAAAAAATAGGATATGCTACGCGACTGTGAAGTGTTTTTTCTTTACCTAGGCAATATTTACTGTCGAGCGAAGCGAGACAGTAAATGTAATTGCCGCGGTAAAGAAAAAACTCACTTCACAGCCTAGTAACATAATATACTATTTTTTAAATAATATCTGGTAGGTAGTTGTAAAGTATATTTTAGTTATAGTAGTACAAGGAATTATTAATTAACTATAAGCAGTTGAAAATCAAAAAATGTTATACCTGACCCATAGACCCATACCTTTACTGGGTTCCACCTTGGATCTCAACTTCATATGCCTTACCTTGTTCCTTCCGTAATGCAACTACCCACACAGCCCTAGTCTGACCCCATCTTGTACTGTTAGTTTGTTGTAAAATAGTTTGCTTAGTACAGAATTCACTTTTACTAAGTTAACACGCATACTGAAGATGATAATAGGTTTGTTCCAACCACACTTCAAACTAGTCTGAAACTGTCCGACGCATGCGCATTAGCTATAGGCGTTCAATTTTGGTTCGATGCGCATGCGTCGGACAGTTTCAAACTAGTTTGAAGTGTGGTTGGAACAAACCTATTACATTGATGTCGAAACGCGTTTGTGCATTTTAATACAAAATTGTGGTGACAATATTGCTGTGTTACTTTGTACAAACTTTTCTAGTCATAATTAAAATAATTGAACTTCAAGGTTAAGCAATTATCAGTTGATAGATACAACAGTTGAAATATACCAGGCATCGCGTGGCTCTATCATTTAAGTGAGCGTGATGCAATAAATATTTAATATTAAGCAAATAGTTAATCATGTTGAGTTGATAGTTAAAGAGGCTGATTGTAATAAAAAGCGTGTAATGAGGGAGTAGGGTGCCATTCTACTAGTCTTCAACTTGCAAGCCCCAACCATCTTCATTTGAACTATTATAAAATGTATCACTTCACCACAAAAAAACGTCTGCTTGTATCTACTTGAAATTTTACATGCCTTATTCAATTGTACTTAAGACAATATAAATTATTTTTTTTAAATCGTAACTTTTCTATCTATTTTAAACATTTAGGAAATTAGTAAAAGGAACACCTATACCAAATTTCAATTATATCGATAAACATTTGCTCAAGTTATCGTCAAAAACAGAAAAGAGTTAAACTTTATAGAACCATCCATTGAACGTCAGAATTAAGTAGTTTGAATGAATGATACCAAAAAACACACAAGAGTTTAAAATGTGTCTACGTACCTTAAAAAGTATAATTAGTAACGTAAAGCCTAAAAGAATCTAAAGAAGAACAATTTCATTCTTAAAATGGAGATAGGAGATGGAAAGAGGTGAGATATGAAACTACGACACCATTCAAAAAGGAAGGCAAAGGTGACTTAAAATATGTATGGTTGCAGCTGGAGAAAGGAGAGATTGAAGAAACTTAAAAAGGAATAACGAAAGAAAGAGACCAAAGAGTCAAATGACAATGCTTTCAAGAGAGACAGGGTAAAATATTAAGGAAAACTAACAAAGAATGGAATTCTAACTTAAGTGTAAACTAAGAATAGTGTTACACCATATTTATACAATGGTGTAGAAACAGAAAAGAACTTGTAAAAAGAACTGGATTATTTCAACAACAAAAAGCGGGTCAGAAACATAAACTGGAAAGAGGTGAACCGAAGGAAAAATTAACAACAGTTAAGACTTGGATTAAGAAAGAAACCGTGTAAAATCAGGCTACCTCATGACAAAGCAAGTCAAAAACAGAAACCCAAAAATTTAAATTTACGATGAAAGTTGAGGTTGAGAAACAAGACTACAATATTATTTTGCCTGCCTAAAGGCGGATAAGAACCGAAACAAAACGGCACATAGAGTAGAGAGCGAAACACTTGGGAAAAGAACAATATTGTAAAAATGGCCTGAATAACATTTAGCCTGCGGGCCAGGGATCCGGCCTACGGATTCCCTTTGTATAACCCGCTCAGACTTATCTAAATCCTGTAAGACTTTCAAAAGGATTTCACCATTTTATATATATATATATATATATATATATATATATATATATATATATATACGCATACATATATATAAATTACAAAAACTACTACTCCACAATTTTTCTGTTAAAGATGGTAAATTAAAAATAGACGCTGAACCAAATTGTCGAGGTATCGTATGTCGAAATACAAAAAGCACTAAAAATGTATGTAATTCTAGGAATCTGAATAATTCCCAAATCGAAATTACATTTATTAACTTGTTGAAGTAACAGGTATTATGAAAATTGAGGAGGAGATTAATATCCGCTTGACGAATGCCTCTGAATTCTATTAAACATGACAAATTAATATACTGCTTTAAGTGATGTTATTCTGTGTTCTGTGTGGCGACTTTCGTTAATAAAACACTAGCTCAAGTACCTGGCTTGAAATCTCATGTAAATAGTTAACTTCTTCTTGTTCTGCAAAATTTCATCAAGCGAGGAATAAAACTTTAGATTTGCATAATCAACAAACAAATAGCTTTAAAATGTAAAATTTTTTAAGGATGTATTAAGGATGTATTATTATGTTTAAGGATGTCCAATGCACTTTGGGACAAAGGACACTGCACTTTCCGACGATTTTGATTTTAAAAAAATCTAAAATGTACTCCATTTAAATACGATTCTAGCGATATAAGCCATTTTCTCGGGAAAAAAACTAATTCCTGAGAAAATAGCTTTTAACGCGGACGGAGAGAGGCCGGGTTCGATTCCCCGCCGAGGAAAAGTTATTTTTATGGTAAATTTTGATATTTTGGTTCAATAATAATTAAATTTAACTTGGAAAACACTGGGCTAAGTAATTATGAAGAGTTTGTCTGAGTTGTTTGGGACCGATTATTTTAATTGTATTTATTGAGCATTATAGCTCACAAACAGTTTTATTTTTTTTTAGGGTTCTCTTCAAGAAGACATGCATCTTTTATATATAATCTTCTTTACTACTTTGACGATATCACCACTGAGTTCTAAAAAAGAGAATTCTTTTAAAAGGCAGACCACAATTTAAGACCTTAAGATGACCAGTGTAGGAGAAAAACTTTGAGTAGAATACCGAGTTTTAGCGGTGTCATAAAAGGCAGCCAAGCTTAGAATGGGATTGAGCCCTTTATTCTTTAATTAAAGAAAATAAAGCGAACCCTATGTTTAAAGCATGCTTGCCTATGCTTAAACCGTGCTTGCCTCTGTTTACAGCGTGCTTTTTACATAGTATATACCTATTTATAGGTATATAAATACTTTTAATGCAACATTTTATAAGAACATGTAACCAACAAAAGTAGGAATGTGAGTTTAATATGAAGTGGGTACATGCAATCAGATTTATATTGCGAAATTTTCCTTAAATCTGATAATAATTTAATGTTTAAACAAAATAACGGTACTTATTTACTTGGGTACATACCAATAAGTATGTACCCAAGTAAATAAGGTGCCATAGGGAAAGAGTTTACCTGGCTATATACAATTTGTATATAGAAAAATATGGGGAAATAAAATAAAATAAAATAATAGACTAACTTAATGGGTATGTTGAAAAGCACTGGGGCATTTGTATGGGGTTGAGAAGGAGGAAGAAAAGAAAAGAAAAATGGATGTACTCAAGTAAATAAGGCGCAATAGGAGCAGAAGTTTAGTTAGGTAGGTACATACCCAAGGCAAGTATTTTTATTTTATTTTTTATTTTTTTAATATGAATTTAAAAATTATTGAAAGAAATGACAATGACATGTCAAAGAAATCATTTTTATTACATAATTCATTCTTGAATAAAATAAAATCTGAAAAGTTGGAAAAAAGTACGGCACTTCTTTAGATTGTTACTCCCCTTGTAAAAAAACCAGAGGGGAGTAACAATATAAAGAAGGTGTACGGAATGTTCTTTTTTAAACTGTTACTCCCCTTATAAAAACAGAAGTGGGATATTTCTTTGTCCTAAAGTACATTAGACTAAACATCCCTTTTTCTTAATAGTTATTTAGCCAAAGTCATTTATATCTTAAACAACATAGGGGAGTAACAATCTAAAGAAGTACCAAAAGTACAATTACAAAGGAAAAGACATGGATAACCTCAGAGGCATTAATATGAAATAAGTTATATTACTGACTGAAAGCATGACGAAGTGGGAGATGTTTCTATGGTTCCAGCGTAAGTAAAATTATACGGTACTTTTATAGAAAAGGGCCCCCCTTTTTGTTTTTTATACAAAAGAGTTTATATCCCTTAGTCTAACTACCTATTAAGACAAAGGGATATTCAGTCCAATATGCTTTAGGACAAAGGAATATCACACATTTATATTATAAAAAGTGTGTATTAAGTTGTAAGAAAGTGTATTAGATTAAAAAGAAAAGGGGGGCCCTTTTCTATAAAAGTGCCAAATTATACGGTATCTTTAATATATTTATGCATATATATTTCAGAAATTGGAGCAATACCTAAAGAAAGATTTTAAATTTACAATTTTTTACAATGTACATTGGGACAAAGGAATATCACACCTTTGTAATTTAAAGTCACAGTATCTGTTAGCCTAACAATCAAATAAGAAAAAGGGACCTTTAGTCCAAAGTATTTTGGGACAAAGGAACATCACACTTATGTAACAAAATCCATTAATCCAATCATTAAGTTAGACAAAGGGACATTAAGTCCAATGTATTTTGGGACAAAGGAACATCACACTTATGTAACAAAATCCATTTATCCAATCATTAAGTTAGACAAAGGGAAAGGGACATTTAGTCAATGTATTTTGGGATCAGCGATTTTCTTTGGAGAAGGAAATTTAAAAAGATACTATTTGGAAGACAATTTTTAATCTTTGGAAATAAATATGTAGGTGGGAGAAAGATGAAGATAGACGTACGTTTTAAATATATTTATAAAGTTTCTTTTTAACATAAAATAACTTATTTTTTAATGAAAAAATACAAGTTTTTTATGACATAAACCCTTATTAACCTATCCGAGTTGACCAATACAAGTCAACCCGGATGGATTGAAACACATTCACCTCATTTTTGAGGTGAATTGGAAGTATGTACCCAAGTAAACCAGTGCCAAAATAACTATACTTCAGTCTATACATTTTACATATTTTTCAAATATTTTGTACATCAACTTGTGCTTTAATTTTAGTTTGTTGTTATAGAAATTCTCAGGATACGCGTTTCGAGAGCGATATATATATATATATATATATATATATATATATATATATATATATATATATATATATATATATATATATATATATGGGTAATTTTCAAATAAAATGTACCCTGAGGGAAATCAATTTGGCTAGAAGATTAAAATAAGCCTTAGACATGATAATATTGATTATTCTGACACATCATCAGGGACTTAGGATGACATTTTCGTTAAAGAACAGTCAGTTTTCAAATTCATTTACATATATATGAACATATATACAAAAAAAATCACATTTTTGAAAAAAAAAATCATAAAAACGGTTTGAAATTTCTTTGGATTTTGTTTCTCTGTTGTTATGAGACGTTACTAAATTGTATATATGACGTAAATATTCTCTTTCATCCCACCAGAAATATTTTTTAGACTTAAAATATTTGCAATTTTTTTTTTAAAAAAGTAGTGAGTGTTACATATATTATCTTTTAATGTTTCCTTAAAGCTTCAAAAATGTAAAAGATACGTATTCCGTGCACTGTAATAAACGTTTTTATTACAAGAAGAAGAAAAAATATTTTTTCTTCATTAAAAAAATAGTTGGACACGGCTACCTTATCAGTAACACTCATTACTAAACCCTTGGACATACATATAAATATATGTGTTTACTACTACTAAAGTTACTAGTACTAAAGTGTTATTTTTTCCTATCCCATTTATGGTTAAAAATAAAATTATAATAAAAAAAAACTTATGAAAAAAATGAATAAAAATCACATTACATGTTATCAAAACTACTGTAGGACGTAACACTCATTACGATTTTTAATATCAAAATTTTTTGAAGCAAGAAATTTTCACCTTATAAGCCAAAAAATGACCCTAGTTAACACAATAATAGACAGACATCTGATCAATAAACCTAAAGGTTTTTTTTATTTTTCATTAATATGTTTTTTTTTAGTTACAATAAAATTGCAAAATCTTGGGACAGAAAAAGTACATTTTATTTGAAAATGACTCATCGCCCCCGCGTTCCACATATTTATATAGCTATATGTATATCGATTTATAAAGTGCAAACTTAACAAAGCAAGTGATAGGCTTTCACCCCGCGCTCCGCGCGGGGCTCATGCTAGATATTAGTGGCTATGTTTCCTATAATCATGTAGGCCTAGCAATTCAATTAAATTAAATTCCTAAATAGTTTTTGTTTCCAAAGCCTTCTAGGAATAAAATCAGGACTATATTACACATCATTAATTCCATTATTAAGAATATAATACTCTCCAAAACTCTAAATCATAGTTTGGATTCTATCTATATATTTTAAAAATTGCCAATAGAAACTAAGTAATATAGTAAATAACTAACAATGCTAAAACAAAGTTATAATTAATTAGAAAAACCCAATTAGACTGGGAAGTCATTGAACAATCATCAACAATGATGGTGCATTATTTAATTACCAGCCTCTTCATTCAATACGGCAGTTGCACCAGTAAATATTTAATAACTCTAGTTATAGGAACAATTAGTAAAATAATAAATACTTGATTTAAAGAGCATTAGTTTGAGGTTTAAGCACTCCAATTAGAAATTAAATCGGTCAACAATTGCGGACGCCATAAGCGCTCAAAGTGAAATTTCTTTTTAAAAAAATAAAATTTAGATCTGTTTAGGGTAGAACCGATGAAATTACGACAAAAATTAATATGACCAAATTTGTAGATCTTTTAAAATTAGTTACCACTGGCGCAATCAGCTTATCGATACAACTTACCGTTTAGCCACAATAACCCTCTAAATAACTTTAAAGTGCGTCCACCATCTTTAATTTTTTAGGGGGGGGGGGATATATTTTTTTAACGTTTCGGATTTTTCCAATGTGGTTAGGCCAATTTCCGACCAAACGCAAAAAACTGCAAGTCTCTAGGTGGTCTAGAAGTACCCAAACATTTTGAATAGCGGGTCTGTGGGGTTTGTTTAAGGCGGGTCAACCAATTCTTTTTTAGGTTATGTTTTATATACTTTTTTTTAATAAAATTGTTAATAACTTTGGTTCTACTCAATATTTTTAGATGAAACCAAGCCTACAAATTGCGCAACATGTTTGCGCTCAACATTGAAAAAAAATTAATCAATTTCATTTAGCCAGTTTTGCGCCTATAAAGTCTGACTGGGGCGACAGACACACATACATACACGAAAAAAGTTAAGGCCGGATTCGGTTTTTGGAATGTCTAAAATGAAAAAGTATCCAAAAAATTTTCAATTCTGACCAATGTACAGACAAAACTTTAATTTTATATATATAGATGAGAAAAAGAGACGGACAAGGGGGGAAGGGGTGTCGGTGTGAACAGGTAGACCCAACGTGGCTGTAAAAACTGGGCAGTGTTAATCAAATAAACAAACATAAGCATTTGTAAACAAAATAGCTTGTTTCACTTGATTTTAAACTTAATTAACTACAATCTATACTCTAATGTGCAATATTTTAAAGATAAAATGTTAAAAAACTACTGTAATGCAATCCGTGGAAAACAGCTATACAAATATATTAAAAGAAAATTAAATAAAGTTAAAAATCTTTGGTAGAAATTTAAAGGAAATTTTGTGTTTTTGTTTGGCTTTATTAATACAGTTCAATCAATAAAGAAAAGCTTTTAGGGTAGCAATAAAGAAATAAAATGGCAAGGTTTAAATTTAAAGGTTTTTATTAATCCAAAATGTTGGATATAATAACTCTTTTTGACTATGATAAATATTCGTATTGAATAAGAGTATCCAAAATTAAAAAATTGAAAAAAAAAATACACAACAAAAATTCCAGTAAAATATAAATTTAATAATTTTACTTTCTTTTTTTTTTTATTATTATATAGGCGCATCAGCCAAGAATAGGCTATTAGCGCCTTGCCTTTTTTTTCCGGCGTTATTCCACATGCGACGATAAGCCTTGCTTACCCGTGCTGTGGAGGTTGACTTTTACGCTCCCGCATAAAATCTCTCCCGTCTCGGTTTACCTGAGATGGGGGATTTTACTTTAAATAGATCAAAAGAGTAAATAATTGCATACAAATTGATTTCAACCAATTTATTTGGTCATAATTTGCATTAGTGATAATTTTTTTTTATCTTTAATTAGTATAGTAGTTGGAGAAAAATATTAACATATAAAGAATTGCGAGAGTTGATAGTTGAAAATAGAGAGAGTTATTAATCATTAGAATACTGCAGTAAATAAACAAAAGATGCAAGATAACGGACGGAAGAATACACGACCAGTCTGTGTCTGTGTGTGGTGCTGGGGATTCACCGCTGCGCTACCGCTAACTATACTATATCACTAAGGTACCGCAAATCCATTTAATTATATTTAACCGCAACCGCACCTACAGTCCACCTCCGCAATGGTTGAATTTAACTTGCTCTACATTCCAGCGAAATTTCACCACTAGTGGTAGTAGTAACATTCGAAATGTATGGAAGGGATAATTCAATGTTTGCATTTTGAACTATTATTGAACATTATTGAACTAAAATATGGACATTGGAAATGTGCTTAATGTCTTGAATGATAAACCATATTAGAAATTAAGTAGTTAATATAGATCGGTTTCAACCACTATAAATGGTCAGTGACATTAAAATAATTATGAAATCTGATAATAATTAATTGAATTAATATAGAAATATTCCACAACTTGATATTTTTTTTTATTATTATTATTTATTATTACAATATTATCTATCTATATTATTAAAAAGGTTTTGTAAACAAACAAGTTCAGTGAGAGTGATATATACATAACTGTTTGTAAAGGGGCCCACACACTTACAGTTTAACTGCAGGCCGTTATCGTATACGATTATCGTAAGGCCAAAATCTCAGACCACCACACATTACCCGTCCACCGCCTGCAGGCAATCGTAAAGAACTACAGATCTGTGCCTGTATGCACCATACACTGTGCGATGAATGCCTGCAGGCCGATATCTGTCGATTTTTAACTGCAGTCCGACGAAGGGAAATAAACAAAATAAATACGAATCACTCTACACGCCTGTAGGCCGACTGATAGTGTAGGGCGACATTGATCTTGAGGCACAGGCCGGACAGTCCACGGACTGTCATCTCTCCTTCCATCCGATCCTCGCCTCTACCCGCCACACACCTACAGTCCACCTCCGACTGCAGTCCGTCATCTTAAGGAAAACTGACGAGTGTGTGGCCAAGCTCCGTGGACGGACAGATCGTTATCTTCAGTTAAACTGTTAGTGTGTGGGCCGCTTAAGAGTGCGATAGGAGATAAGAGGGCTTAGGGGGAGGTCCTCGGGGGGAGAAAGGGGAGGTTCTCAGACTAAATAGACTGTGTTGAGCGGAATGATACAGGGAACTGTGAACTGTGACGTCATTCCCGAGGCAATAAACAAAACACGGGGCGGTTAGCTCAGTGTAATAAAGAAAGCGCATTGTTTGTTTACATGCCTTAATCAAAAAGTGACAGCTTTCAATACAAAACAAATCAAAAATATAATTTTAATAAAATGTCAGCAACTATTTTAATAATTTATTATATCTATTTGAAGACCAACAAATCAAAACAAGCCTATACTTTTATTGGTAGCAAATAAAAAAATGTAATCTTAAGGGGCCCACACACTTACAGTTTAACTGCAGGCCGTTATCGTATACGATTATCGTAAGGCCAAAATCTCAGACCACCACACATTACCCGTCCACCGCCTGCAGGCAATCGTAAAGAACTACAGATCTGTGCCTGTATGCACCATACACTGTGCGATGAATGCCTGCAGGCCGATATCTGTCGATTTTTAACTGCAGTCCGACGAAGGGAAATAAACAAAATAAATACGAATCACTCTACACGCCTGTAGGCCGACTGATAGTGTAGGGCGACATTGATCTTGAGGCACAGGCCGGACAGTCCACGGACTGTCATCTCTCCTTCCATCCGATCCTTGCCTCTACCCTCCACACACCTACAGTCCACCTCCGACTGCAGTCCGTCATCTTAAGGAAAACTGACGAGTGTGTGGCCAAGCTCCGTGGACGGACAGATCGTTATCTTCAGTTAAACTGTTAGTGTGTGGGCCGCTTTATTAATTATACGTTACGTTTATACGTTTACTTTTGATAAAATTATCGGTCACGAATTAGATAAGTTATTATATTTTTTTCAACTCCATCAAATCAAAACAAACCATTATTTCTGTTGGTAACAAATAAAAATATGTGTGAGGCTCTCACGCATTAGAAGTGAAACTTAAGTTCTAGAATGCGTTGCACTCTTTCATTTTTTGACGAATTTATTATTTCAGCGCACGGTCCCCGGTTTTACTGAGTGGATATTTTTGTACCGAGGTAACATATTTATTTTAATTAAGTGCAAAAACTATTAAAGCGGTCGTGGACTTAAACTTTTAAAACGGTCCTCGGTTCTCATATTAAATAGACAAAATAATTCTATTACTCTATACTAGGCAGCAGCCCCGCAGCGGCCGCTTTTGGGGGTTGACGAGCGAAGCGAGTAGGGGGCGGAGCCCCCTAGTATACAGTAAAAAAAAAATGGTCCAAATAATCGAATATCAACGAAAAAAAACAGTAGATTAGAATAATCTTTAGTTTAAATAAATATAGTTAAAATACACAGATAGCCATCAGTGATCTTTTTGAATTATAATGGCCGATTTGAAATGATTTTTTTAATAATTTCATAAAAAATAATCTAATTTAAATTAAGGAAACAAAGGGGCCCATTATTAAATGAGCACATAACACAAGTAATATTGACATTAGAAAAAATATATAATAATTATATAATTAACACATTAAAAAACCAAGAATACATCACTAAAGAAGAGGAAAAAAGTAAATATATAAGTCAAAAGTGTAGTCAAAGGAAAATAATTTTAGAAAAATAAAAAATTACATTCGTAAGTCGGGGTCAAAACAGATCTAAATCTGTTTTTATTTCGGGGGAAAAAGTTAATTAAAAATATAAAGTTTTTTAATCCACTTTTCTTTTACTGATTAAAATATATGAATAATTAATATTTATTTAATTTATAAATGGCTTTAAAAAATGAAACTGATTAAAAAAACAACAAAAAACTGCTCTTGTATAAATGAAAGCTTTGATGACCAACAGTTAATACGGGATATTGATTAAGGCCTATCTCTTGTTTTTTGTAAAACACCTATTTATTTCAATTAAAATTAATAATAACAATGAACTAGAATTATTTCTTTTAAGAAAAATATCGGAAACTATATAATCTTTAGGTATATTAAAATATATAGCATTTAGTATAATATGCTTCGAGTTTTTTCCCAGTATTTTTTTATAAAGAGTGTAAATGAATATTATCAGATAATTATAAACCTCAAATTCATCACAAATTTAGAGATAATTTTATAAATAGAATTAGGAAATACGTAAGGTACGTTTAGGTATATTCTAAATCATTTAGTGGACTAGAACAAAAAATATAAGATATCTTTCGAAATAAGACATAATTATGTTGTCGCTCAGTACCAAGTATAGAAGAAAAAAAAATGTATTTAAATAAATTATTTTTTACATTGGTAGAACTGCAACATGCACACGCAACATAGGGCGGTCAAAAATTCCATTAAGGCATTTAACTTTTACCTTCATAAGATTTTCTTGACAAATTAATCGTAAAAATAATAACGGGTCTTTAGAAATAGTGGTAAACAGGTTTTATAATAATATTAATGGTTATACAAGTGTACATTACGCGTTTAGTGCGGAAAGTAGTATAAGATGTTTCCAGAATGGTCGGGCTAGGGACTTATACTAAGATAAAAAAAAAATTAAGAATCGTTCACGGCTATATGGGAACTAAAACTGAGTGAACAAGTAACACAAATATACAAGTTCTAACCCCTGTTCAAAATGAACCCAGGGATCATAAACCTTATGTTCGGGTGGCTAATGATAAATGGCTCTTCTTTAGACTATTACTCCCCTTATTTAAAAAAAAAAGGTACGATAATAAAGAATATGTAAAATTTAAGCTCGATTTATTTGAAAATTTCTTCAGAATTTGTAAAAACTTTATCTTTACTCATTTAAAAAAAAAAAAAGAAAAAAAAAAAATGTTAATAAAGTTAAAATTCATTATTACCAATATACCAAGGTTGAGCGGTAATTCACCCGATCCAGAGAGTGAAAACGTAAAAATAGCTACAAATAACAATAGAACACCTCTCACCTACTCAGGACTTTATAATGTAGAAACAATCTAAAACAAAGGGTACTAGAGACTTAGAGAGCTATTGTATATTAAGGCTTTGTACACACGCCTAGTTCTTATTATGGTCGAATGAATATGATAATGACACGGATGGGTGGGATTCCACCCGAACTTTGTAGAAAGTGGATTAAAAAATTTAAAAAAAAAAGTTAAATAATAAGGTTTAATTTCGACTATTTGTAAAATCTATTAGAAACGTAAGAATTCTATAACTGTTAATTCGTCGAAATGTCCTGCCACTAACTTGATAAAATAATACAAAAATAACCTAAGTTGGTATGGCTAAGAGCGAGAAAGATGGATTTGATACCTTTAAAGTATTTTCACGGTTCAATAGCTTTATAGTTCGAGAAAAATGAAAACGAATCGGTGAAAAATTTATACTTAAGCTTGTTTTTTTTTTTTTTTTTTTTTTAAAAAGATGAAATTATATGCACGGGTAGTCAGAGAAACCTAAATTTTAGAAAATTCTTTTAAGGTCATTCCAGAAAAGGGTAAAATATAATGTAAACTTTTTCTTAAGAATGAACGACATTTTCTCCAGTATCCTGTAGAACGACGACCATTCAGATCAAGTGTGTACATCTATTGTAACCCTTCTATTTAAAGATTGACGATCAAATAAGATTACAGAGATGTGAAAGAAACCTTTCGAGCGACGCCAACAGAACTGGAGTCAGCCTGTTTTGGATTTATTGAAGCGGTCTTCCTACAGTAGAGAAGGAAATAGACTTAGTGCTTCAGTGTGTAAACCCTTTCGACGCCCTTCAATAGCTTGAGTGGGTGTCGATCGATTCAAATAGATTTTGGTACAGAAGTTGTTTTTATGTGACAATGCATGAGCTGAGTTTATCGGCAAGCTGATAGCCCACTCGATCGCGAACAATGCCCGCGTGATCGTGTTTTAAAACTTTTGTGGTTCGAATCAGATAAATTTCTTACTATATTCTATCTCCATGAGTCACGCAAACTTTCCTTTTTTTTCTTTTTTTTTTCAAAAGAACATTTTATCTACAGTTTGTAAATATATTATTATATTGTACATTCAGTTTTCTCGAGAACTGTATAAATAAACTTTGAAGTCACCGATAGGCTTTATTTAAACACTAATACATCTAAAAAAAAAAAATTAAGTTAATTTTTCGTAACACTTACGAATCTTAACTGGAGTGGATAAATGAAGGGGTAACATGAATGCCTAGCAATACAAGAAACAAAAGAAATTCAGCGATAGACGCTGAGCAACTATCGCTTGAGCGTAGGAAAATAAAGCTTTAAAATGTAAGAAGGGGAGGCAATGAATGCATTGATAGATGCAATAATGACCTAATCCTGCGTAATTATTAACCCAATATTTCATAGGATCGAAGAGCAAGTAACAGAATCGGATCGGAGAAAAAAGCGACTAATCAATCAACTAAATAAATAATGAAGAATTAGTGTTTTCAAGAAGTTTAAGACGCTCTTGATAACCATTATCTAAAAATTGGTTTAAACGAGGTTCAATTTTCAGGAGATGATACACCTTTACACTTTTGATTGCATTAACTGACAGGAAACCGGATTTTCTGCGAGCGAAAGACAAATTTCGTGTGATTTTACCCTGATCCAGTTGCAGACAAATCTCCTTTTTTTTTTTCAACGTACCTTTAATGCCATTGTCGAATCTTATGAAAGAACATAGGATAGCAATGTGTTATTTATTTTAATATTTAATAACGTTGAAGCTGGAAAAAGCAATTGTCTCCCTTAATACACGCGACCCAAACCTCAATACCTGCGAAGTAAATTTAAGTATGTGATACGCACATGGTCCATTAAGAAGTATAAATTAAGAAGCGATGGTGAAAACGGGATAGACGACCTCTTCAAGGAAAACATAACGGTAAAGCTGCAAAAAACTTCTCTAAAAGCATGTGGTAAAAGTTATTTTGACAAATAAGCTTTGACAGCTACGAACCTCCTCAATCAATTGCAGACGAGATAACATAAATTGAAAACAGCATGTAATATGGAAGCTTAAGTAAGGTTGAAATGAAATGGAATAGCTATTTCAAACGATTCAAGTGGCCTCTCTGTTTATTACATTATGAGCATGGTTGAAAACTCATCATTTCAAATGAATGAAGCTGCAACCAGAAATCAGCATCTTGCAGTAAGGCTACTGATTTCCTGTGAGCCAAAGACAACTTGGCCAATCAAGTGTGCATTTTACCCAGATTCTGCCGCTGTGGCATCTTATAATGGCAATTAATAAATTTTATTATTGCAAGCACGTAAATTCACTGAAGTTCTAGATGAACGTATTTTTTTAATTATTCCTATGTCTAAAAATCGATGTTGTTTTTGTTTTTATTGAATTAACATTTTGTATTATTTATTAGATTAAAATCGAGTTTACTCTAAAACGGGGCGTTTTATCGAAGTTTATGAAGACTACCTATTTTTCTTAAAATACCTTGATTTATCATAATTTGCAATAAAAACATTTTAAAAATTACTGACAAAAAATTAGAGGTAAATTGACCCTTCGCACTGGTCGCTAGAGACACTTCTGGATAAGTTTTTTGAAATATTTTAATTCCTTCTGATAAAATATGACAAAGATATTATCGGTACTAAATTTTATAATTTTATCGCTTATGGTTTCCGAGATATTTAATTAAAATCATCTTTAGGAGCTGGCTGTTGAGGTGCTGTATCTTAGTATTCACTTTTTCAAAAAGTTTTATTGATAATTTTCGTCTTATATTTTCTTGTTTTCTATGCTCTCAAACATTGATTAGAAGAAAAACCATGTAAATAATAATACTAGTAATAGATGGGTAAGACGAACCTAGCAATTAGGCCATCTTTTACGCCCATTTTACAATCCCCGTGGTAGAGAGTTTCGGGCACTTCACACATCATATCACTGTACATTGAACCGTC
This sequence comes from Gerris lacustris, assembly GCA_951217055.1. Taxonomy (NCBI): domain Eukaryota; kingdom Metazoa; phylum Arthropoda; class Insecta; order Hemiptera; family Gerridae; genus Gerris; species Gerris lacustris. The sequence goes on from OX578285.1 coordinate 61,385,977, forward strand.
GAAGCGAGTATGCTGTTATCATTAGTAAGCCATACAAATCAAAGCATCACGGTGAGGAATCGAACCCACGACCTCGTACCGCCCTTGATTCAGTGATGGCCGAGCAGACGTGGTAAGTAGTTTAATTCACACGGCCACGCCGCGCCGGTTCTCATTCTAAATAATAATAAGTAAAAACGTAATTCAATAAATTAAATATATATATATATATATATATATATATATTTATATATATATATATATATATATATATATATATATATATATATATATATATATATTTATATATATATATATATATATATATATATATATATATATATATATATATATATATATATATATATATATATATATATATATATATATATACAGGGTATCCCACATAAGGTGTAACACAGAAAAACCTGATGTTCTACATCACATTTCTGACAAAAAATTTTATATTCAAATTGAAACCCCAAGGAGTGAGATGGGCAACTGGTAGTATACTTCAGCGGTGCAGAAGATCCATTAACAGCAACGGGAAGAGGGGGGGGGGGGCTACTTTGAGTTTTTGTAAACAATTATGTACACTTTTCTATACTATATTATCCAATTTTTCATTTTTTTAATACAAGGAGTGATATTTTTTTATTTATTGTTACCCTTTCTATTTTTTCACCAAGTCTTAGGGTCATTTAAAGTCATGGAAAACTGATAAACTTGTCATTTATTACCTCATTTTCATCCAAATAAGTTTGAAAACTTGAAGCAAACTTATTAACAAGTTATATAATTTTAAAGCTTATTAAACGGGCCAGTTTTACATGAGGTCAAATTTATTCATTTACCATACAAATTAAAAAGTTATGCTACCAAGAACGTTGACCACAAATTTCTTATTAACCAAAACATTGTATTTAGAAGTATATTTAATTTAATATGGGTATTATGGGCAAGCAGCATAATATTTTTAAAGAAAATTTCCTCACCTTTTGAATGGTGAAAACCCCGTCTTTATATCTTTTTTAGATTTTACGCTATAACGTTTTTAATGGGAAAAAGTCACCAGAAAATGAGATAATTGAATAATCGATATATCTTGAAAACGAAGGTCGATCAACCATTATGTTATATAACATTTTTTGTCAGAAATGTGATGTAGAACATCAGGTTTTTCTGTGTTACACCTTATGTGGGATACCCTGTATATATATATATATATATATATATATATATATATATATATATATATATATATATATATATATATATATATATATATATATATATATATATATATATATATATATATATATATATATATATATAATTTATTGAATTACGTTTTTACTTATTATTATTTAGAATGAGAACCGGCGCGGCGTGGCCGTGTGAATTAAACTACTTACCACGTCTGCTCGGCCATCACTGAATCAAGGGCGGTACGAGGTCGTGGGTTCGATTCCTCACCGTGATGCTTTGATTTGTATGGCTCACTAATGATAACAGCATACTCGCTTCGACGGTTCAATGTACAGTGATATGATGTGTGAAGTGCCCGAAACTCTCTACCACGGGGATTGTAAAATGGGCGTAAAAGATGGCCTAATTGCTAGGTTCGTCTTACCCATCTATTACTAGTATTATTATTTACATGGTTTTTCTGTTCTACATCACATTTCTGACAAAAAATGTTGTATGTCATAATGGTTGATCGACCTTCGTTTTCGAGATATATCGATTTTTCAATTATCTCATTTTCTGGTTAATTTTTTCCATTAAAAACGTTATAGCGTAAAATCTAAGAAAGATATAAAGACGGGGTTTTTACCATTCAAAAGGTGAGGAAATTTGCTTTAAAAATGTCATGCTGTTTGCCCATAATACCCTTATTAAATTAATTTTATATACTTCTAAATACAATGTTTTGGTTAATAAGAAATTTGTGGTCAACGTTCTTGGTAGCATAACTTTTTAATATGTATGGTAAATGAATAAATTTGACCTCATGTAAAACTGGCCCGTTTAATAAGCTTTAAAATGATATGACTTGTTAATAAGTTTGCTTCAAGTTTTCAAACTTATTTGGATGAAAATGAGGTAATAAATGACAAGTTTATCAGGTTTCCATGACTTTAAATGACCCTGGCCCTTGGTAGTATTATTAAGGGTCATTTAAAGTCATGGAAAACTGATAAACTTGTCATTTATTACCTCATTTTCATCCAAATAAGTTTGAAAACTTGAAGCAAACTTATTAACAAGTCATATCATTTTAAAGCTTATTAAACGGGCCAGTTTTACATGAGGTCAAATTTATTCATTTACCATACATATTAAAAAGTTATGCTACCAAGAACGTTGACCACAAATTTCTTATTAACCAAAACATTGTATTTAGAAGTATATAAAATTAATTTAATAAGGGTATTATGGGCAAACAGCATGACATTTTTAAAGCAAATATCCTCACCTTTTGAATGGTAAAAACCCCGTCTTTATATCTTTCTTAGATTTTACGCTATAACGTTTTTAATGGAAAAAATTAACCAGAAAATGAGATAATTGAAAAATCGATATATCTCGAAAACGAAGGTCGATCAACCATTATGACATACAACATTTTTTGTCAGAAATGTGATGTAGAACATCAGGTTTCTCTGTCTTACACCTTATGTGGGACACCTTGTCCCACATAAGTTGTATATATATATATATATATATATATATATATATATATATATATATATATATATATATATATATATATATATATATATATATATATATATATAATTTTCCACCACTCACGTTATTAGAGGAAAATGATAAATCAAACCGTCATAGAAAAGTATAATTATAAAAAAATAATACTTTTGTACTCTGTTATAATTTATATACTGAATCAAGCTTATTGACACTAAAACTCAATGATAAAGAGAATGTCACACATAATGTTTAATTCACCGACTGCGTGGGAAGTACAAATAATTAAACTAATCTTCAAATCAATAACAAAAAAAATATGACCTCATGACTTTCAAACATTTACGAAGGTTAAAATAAGCATTTTGAATACATAAAACTGATTCTATAAACATTCAAAAACACGAATATTCTGAGTGAAATATTCCTTTGAGATAACAATAAATATTTTAAATCAATAATTGGACAGTAAAACATTTTTCATGAATAAATAATCTTATATAAATATTTTGAAGAAGGAAAAATACGGGATATTTTCTAAAAAAGTTTACATTTAATTTTAACTTCAGTTGCTTGTGGATCAGCATTTATGTATTTATTAGCAACTTTTGTAATTAAACCCATGTCAAATTTTAAAAAGAATAATTAATAATATTTGAATTTGAAACATGATATTATCAGGAATGAAGGATAATATAATTGTTGTCCTTACATAGAATTATTTATAATTTCTAAAAGAGATTTTAACATTGTGAAAAGTTAGCGTGGTAGAGTTGTTGTTTTACCTCTTACTTCCCATCAACATGCATTTATAAATCGAACATGGAAAAAAAATTACTAATTCAAAGTTTTTCTCTGTTTAATTAACGCCACTCGTACATTGTCATCCACTATTTCCAATACAGATCTCTATGTCGCCAATAAAGCCTTGATTAATATTCATAGTATTGCGGGAACAAACCGTCCAATGCAGATATTGTATAACTTGATCGATAAAACTTAATTAAAACGAATCGCCTATTTTTTTTTTTTTTAATGGCTCGACAAAACGAAAGAAAAATCTCCAGATACATCGAGCCATAGTGTTCTGTTGTGTAGAAAGCCATTAATTGGACGGTAAGTCTCTAAGTGCGTCCCAGTTATACAAGCCCGCACTGCTAATAAAACCCGCTGCCTTCTAGCGAGATAAGTGGTCGGCACTGCATCAAGTTTATCGAGCGTCGTTCTCTTTCCGTTCTAAAGCCGATCTTATCGTCCAAGCGAAAAGCGTCGAAAGGGGGCTTATTTTTCTATAAATTCTTTTCCTATTTTGATTTGTTCCAGCTTAAAACCGCTTAGCCCTCAAGTCGTTTTTATATCCCTTCCTTCCTATTTTTTTTTTCGTCGATATCACTTTATTTCGAAGAGAATCTTCTCAAGTAATCATACATTTTTATTGTCTTACTTTTTTTTCTTAATCTTTTAAACCGATTTAGGAGGAGTTCAAAAGGCGCTTTAATGAAAGGAATGGACGGGATCCAAAGTCGAGAAGGCGTCGAGACTGGATCGATCACTTGTTGTTCTTGTATTCTAATTATTGCTATAAAGGGAGCCGACTGCCTCCGTTAAATGTTTTCCTACCCCTACAGTTCGACGCCTTCTTAATTTATTCCTATTTAATAAAGGGAAAAAAAAGACTGAAAATTGAAAAAGTAGGAGCGAGAGATCTGAAGCCCGTGGCGTAATTTCCTTTAATTGTGCCTTTTGCGGGTCATATATTAAAATTTTCTTCCAGTTTATAACCCGAAAGTTAAATTAAAGGAAATAATACCCGAAGGTTTAATTACTCGCCATCACGATTAATGATTAATGATAGCCTCGAATTGTCAGAAAGAGTTGGCTAATCGATCTGACTTAAGACCCCCATACACGATCATACATTTTGCGCAAACATGATGTTCGAACCAGGGGGAGGTTATCCTGACCTGGCCACGAAGTTGTGAATGAGAAAATAATAAAGAATAAAATTGAAAAATGTTTTGTGGACTGTAGGTTCTATATTTGATATTTTATGTACATAAGAATAAGTAACTAGCAGATTTTAATTTTTATTTCCGAGTAAAATAAGTGTCTTAGCTGATGGAGAAGTGGAGCACGTTGAGTGGAGTGTCCTGCAGAGTGAGGTTGATGTTTTATGGCATAGCACCAATGTTAGATATGATGGGCAGAGCTCCTAAGCTGGATGCCAGCAATAAAATAATAATAATACACCTGGATACCAGGGTTATGAAAGGGAATTCCAAAAAAATATTGGATTGCCACACTATTCCGCACTAGGTTCCACACACACTCACTATCTGCTCTTAGAATCTTCCCTCCAAGAATTTGGGCAGTTATATATTTGAATATTTTAACTTGGAAGCAGTTCTGCCAGTGGAGTGAGATCAGAAAGTCTAAACAGAGATCTAAGTGAAAACGATCTCTGAATGAGTCTGGTACTCTGTATTGCAGGTTTAGCAAATCAGACAAACAATGATGTAGGTACAGGTACTAGCAGGATGGTGTAATATTAAGAGTTCAAGCGACATTGAACACATGATGTTGGGCAAATTTAGGCCATACACGTCAAACATCATGTTTGCGCCAACATGAAGCAGCCCCATACAAGGTCAAAATGTTTGCGCAAACATTTTGACCGTGTATGGGGACCATTAATGAATTTACACATAAGAGCTATATATATTTAACAAACATTTTGTTTATTTAGTATAAAATTCTTAATGTAATTGTTTATATTTGTCTTTGTGAAGCCTTTTAATTTTATAAACTTTCTTTAAAGATGCTTGGTAGAAGAGCAGAGGAATTTTATTAAAATAAAGAGCGGTCTTGGCCGGGAAACCCTAAACTCATCTTGATAATATTAAAAAAAAACCTTTTCAAACAGTATTTTTGTAACTATGTGACATTGTTTTAACATTGTCTTTCAACATAAAACAACCATAAGAAATCTAATACAATACATATACCTTTCCAAATTTTTATATAACATTCAAAAGGAAATGCTAATTAATTCAATAATTAAATCCTATATATATATATATATATATATATATATATATATATATATATATATATATATATATATATATATATATATATATATATATATATGTGTGTGTGTGTGTGTGTGTGTGTGTGTATTTGTCACCATTATAATATAAAGGCAAGAACAATATACAAATGTTATATTCTTATCGTGTCTCTTTTTATTTTTTTATTTGAACTATTAAAAAAATCAAATATGATGTATTCAATCCTATTTATAGGACATATTTTGGCTTGCATTTAAACTTTTATTATGATTTTTTTTTATCGACGTGGTTAAAATACTGGGATTGCTTTATTAGTAGAACTCTAGATCGTATCAGTCTCACCAGGAATAGGTTTACATCTCTTGTGACTCTTTTAGAATGGTCTATTTGTATATCAACCATTGTCTGAGTAACCGATCGATATTCTTTACGTTCGAAAAGTAATATTAAGTTTCATGTAAATCGCGATATTGACACATTTCTGTATTGGAATTTACGATAAACCATCTCCATACGATTCATCCACGTTATTGTAACAACTTTAGGCAGTTGAATACAGGTTTAGTCGTATTTCACTCAGGCTAAAACCTGTTGTAAATCCCTCTCTCCCACAACAAACGTGGCTTTAAGAGGTACGGTTTTTTTAAATGTACGTTTGAGTAAAAAAAAGCATGAGCTTTTTTTTATATTGGTGACATTGAACAGAGTAAGTGATAAAACATTTGTGAGTTAGAAAATTATAATTAAAAAAAAAAAACTTCTTTTGGTATCCTTTCGTATATTGATTTTAGGATTCCAAAATAATAAGCAGTTAAAAGTCATTCGAGAAAGCAAATTCTAATGAACAGTTTTGAGGATTAACAGAGAAAATGTATTTATTTAAGAAGTAAAAAGATGTCCTGGACATAGAGAATGCGAACAGTAAATTATTATGAAAACGTAAGATTTGAGTATCTATGACTCTATAGATAAATACAAAGTAAACACATAAAACAAAACCGCTAGACATGTGGTATTGAGTCTAAAAATAAAAGCGTCGTTAAGACCGAATGAACTACGGTATTTTTACTCGACACGAGGTAGTCAAAGCGTCAGAGATTTCATATTAATAGCGGCGGCCGAGATTTCGGACGACAGTCTCGGACTAGGCTTCAAAAACGCTTATTTATAAATAGATATTTCAGGCTGGTTCTCTGGGGGCTCCAATTTATTTACTTATTTAAGGAGATAGCAATACTGGCAGTGTTCCACGAAAAGCAAGAGGTGTAAATAAATGTTTGAACAGGTTCGTTGTATCAAGAACGGGGGCTTAAGCACGGCCCTGTGTTTGCCGAATATCCGACGCAGACAATAAACGTCCCATCTCGGTCCGACGGACTACGGTCTTACACGGTTACTTCCTTATAGCTGGCCACTATGGAAAATCTGTAATAATGCTACAAAACACTGCAGCTCGATCTCCGGCTTTATTAAATAACTCTTCTTTATTCATAAAAATTCCGTCATACCCATGAAGTTGAGCATGCGTAGTAATGAATTCACAAATTAATATATTCAACGTAATCCTAAAATCTACTTGAATGTTTAGACAAATTTTAAATCCATAATTAAGTTTAAGGGTTTTAATTAAAATGTTATCACCTGAACTACTTATCTTATTACTACTTATTACCTTTATCAGAAAATAAAAAATTATATCAAGAACAATATAATCACCTAGTGCCAGGTATCGTTCAAAGTATACTAGGCATCGCGTGGCTCTATCATTGAACCGAGCGTAAAGTAATAAATATGTATTGAATATTGAAAAAATAGATAATCGTGAATCATGATGAGTTGATAGATAATGGGTATAGTAGTAGTACAGCGGCTAGTAGTAGGGGAACCACCCTGCATTCTTACTATTCCTCTAACCACACATCTCCTTTTCAATTATTATAAAATGTATCTCTTTACTACAACACAACTACTGCATGTATCAAATTGAAATTTTGCATGCCTGTTTCAATTGTGAATTAGATGGTGTATATGAAGTTTTATTAAAATCGTTACGCTAGAACGTAAAATATCGGTAAAAATGTTGTTTTCTCTATTATAAACGTTTAGGTCCGCTTTAATAGTTTTAGCGATCTTTATTAATTCATAGCGGTGTCGCTGTTGGTTTTACTAAAAAATGTTATTTGAAAAAAATGTTCGTCTCATCCAATAGGTGAGGATAGAATTTTTTCCTGTCCTGAAATTCCAATTTTAAATTTGAAGCTCACGTTTACGCGAGCATTGCGCGCGAACTCTTGGACGGATCACGCTGTCCAACGAACTTAGCCTGAGTATTAGTAAAAGAAAGATGTATACCAAATTTCAACTAAATCGGTCAACTTTTACTCAAATTATCGTCGGACACGTAAACGTTACACACAGACAGACAGACAGACAGACAGACAGACAAGATGCATATTTCGTTGAATGTAAGAAGCTCGCTTACGCTCGCTTCAATAAACATTAATATATTCATATAAAGAAAATAATTTAAATATAATATATAATATAATATAATATATATATATATATATATATATATATATATATATATATATATATATATATATATATATATATATATATATATATATAAATATATATATATATATATATATATATATATATATATATATATATATATATATATATATATATATATATATATATATATATATATATATATATATATATATATATATAGAATAAAAATATAAATATAATTTATGTTATCGAGTAGTGTCCCGACGACGACGCAGCTCGAAATTATTTGTTATTGCCAAGCTAAGGCAACCACATTTATTCCAATTAAAGTAAATGTGTGTTTTGATATATGTTGGTCTTCAAATATATATAATAACCTATCTAAATAAATATATAAATAAATTTACTTAATTTTACTTTTTTTTCTAAATAGAAAATTAAGCCCGTTGCCACGTACATATAAATAAATTGACAGAGTAAATACAAGGAAAGGTTCAAAGATAATCGGTACTTCTTTAGATTGTCACTCCCGTATGTTGTTTTAGAATATAAATGACTTTGACTAAATAACTATAAAGAAAAAGGGATGTTTAGTCCAATGTACTTTTGGACAAAGGAATATTACACTTTTGATAAGAGGAGTAATAATCTAAAGAAGTGACAGATAATCGATGAAGAAAGAGGGTTTATAATTTCAATGGATGACACATAATACTGATTTTCGTGTTAAGTACACCGACGCCTTATCATAACAATCCAGGTTAATCGAGACCCAAATACACGATTTATAACTTAATACTCAAAGTCTGAAGTGGCTTTAACATTAGCCAGGCAAACACAATGCACGACTTGGACTTGCATCAGGGCTCCTTATCACCAATGTCTCGGCAACACAATTGTCGCATTGTTACCCCCCTTAAGCTCCTTACAACAGTTGGCAAAGCGATATTAATCGCGTAGCAGTCTGTTCGCCAATTCATTTAGCATTGTCTTTAGGTAAACAAATTCAACGACACAACAACTGAAAACGCGATACGATTATAAATTCTTTTGTTTAATTCCGGCTATCTGAAAAGGAAACATCTTCTTTTTGTGATGATTATTATTTTTTTTTTTTTGTACTTTTTATTAACTTTACTTTTTTTTTAGTTTTAGTTTTTCAATAAAAAGATTGGTCATTAGGATACGAAAAATCCGATCCTTTTCCACAAGTTGCAATGCAGTCAATAGAATATTATCATATCCTCTATGCATAAAGCAACTTATTTAACAAGGAAATACTATTATATATATATATATATATATATATATATATATATATATATATATATATATATATATATATATATATATATATAAAAGTAAAATTCTGTAATAGTATCTCACAATTGCAAAAATGACTCTTAATCATTCAAAAGGAAATGAACAAAAATGGGAAATGTTGAACAATTCTTTTTTCTGGCTTCAAGCTTACGTTAATCTTCCAATATTATGTTCTAGCATATTGCTTAGTTCCCGTATATAAAATTCATTCTTCAGAGGAACATCCGGTAAACTTTTATAAGGCGATCCCAAGCTATCTATTCAACGAAGTCGGTAAAAGACTATAATTATTTAAAAAAGAGAGAGCAAAATGTTCTTTAGAATTAGTTCCTTTACCGCCTGTTTATGAAAATTTCATATAATCGGTAAGATTATTTTATGAAAGAAAAGCTTTTTAGCTTCAGTAACTATATACATAGTTTGAACAATTTTATAACCATTTTAAGTAGTTTAATACCAGAGGTATTAGATGACTCTTCTTACGTTAAACTGTTATACATAGTTTCTTATGTGCTCCAAAATATATAGATATAAAAAAAAAAAATCAACGTGTTTACCTTAAAAATATTTAGTCCGACAAGAAAGCTACTAGATAAACAATCCTTAGGTTTGTTTTTACTCCCCCCCCCCCTATTTTTATCGTCCTTTGTATCACCTCGCGGATCGTTCGGGAATAGTTTAGGACAGGTTCTATACGCATGCGCCAACATCATTGTACTGTAATAAAATCATGTTAGGTTGGAACAGGCTTAGGACTATAATCCGCACCGTATTTAAAACATTCAAGGAAACCAAACAGTTAGGGAACCTTCCTGTTGACATGTGTGACGATTGAAATAACTGCGCATGCATGTCATACAAACCAGTACTTGATACAAACCAGTACTGCGCGGGTTGGAACAGTTTGAAGGACGGTACGAAACAATGTCACAAGTTGGGTTAGAACGGCTTTTATTTATTGCACGCGCCCGTGGCGATCCCGCGGACGCTAAACTGTTTAGCTGATACAAACCTTATATTTTTATAACGTAAGATTTTTACAATTTTTAAAACATTTTCTTTTTGAGATTTATCTTTTTTTTCTCTTTCTTTTTATTCTTTTATTTTATAAACCTATCATATAATAACATTTATTCAGCAGCTTATGCTTATCTATAATAGGTATCTAGCACCAAAGAAATGTTTATAGCTAATGTTCATCCTTCAGTTTAGAGGGTAAATTACATGTCAAACAAACTTATCACACTTTCTTCAATCTAGAACAAAAAAAATTACTAACAAGATTTAAATTACTTTTCATTACTACATATATATATATATATATATATATATATATATATATATATATATATATATATATATATATATATATATATATATATATAAACGTACACACAACAACAAACATTTCATTTATATATATATATATATATATATATATATATATATATATATATATATATATACTTGAAAGAAGTTCCACAAAATCTAGAACGAACTGTATAATTGTAATTTAAAGTTTAGTATAATTCAACATTTTATAAGTTAAAGATTAATTTTGTGTTTCACATACAACTTCATTAGTTCTAAATTTAAGCAGTAATCGACCTCTACTCAATTATATGCGTCATGAATCAAAATTGTTGGTCGCTGTGTTTACTAATAAATATTATTTCTTGGCGACATGCCCTCAAAAATTATTGTTTTCTTTGCTCAGGCAACCGTATAACTGTTGGCGGGTTATTTTATGATTGGTCTACTATGATAAAAAGATATATTAATACGAATATAATGCAGTGCAGTAGATCATTTATGTACAATTACATTAAAATAATAATATACGATTAATAATAATAATAATAATAATAATTTATTTATTTGTCTATTAAGTTTCAAATAACTTTATACAAAGAGGTTGCCAGTAAGAAAAATAATTACAATAGTGGTGTTAACATCTGCTTAGCTAGTTAAAAGTATTAAAATAATTATAAAAAAATAAACAGTAGTATGAAAATTAAATTACACACAGCAGTTGTAAGAAAATTAAACAAACAAATAAGAAATTAAAAATTAAACACTAGTTTTAAGAAAGAGAATTAAATAATATGAAAATTAACAATAATGCTTCCTTTAAATAAAGAAATAAAAAATTATTCATTCAAAATAAAAGATCTAATTTTTAGTACATTTAGGATAAAATAAAAAATGTTTTGAGCTTGTTTCTTGTTAGTGATGTTTAGAATTGACGCCATGTTAGTTTCATCCGACCATTCATCACTTATAATGTTAAGAGGTAGGAATGCATCTCTTTGAGGCTTATAAATAGGGCATTTCAAAAATATATGGTGTAAGCTTTCAGGTTCTTGCCTATTGCAAACAGTGCATAACTCCTGAGACTTAATTCTGTATAAGATACCTCTGATGGAGATTTTTATACTTTCTGATCCCGCCGTTCTAATCTGTGCTAATACTTTTTGGTGACTATGGCTTAATTGAAAGTGAGGGTTTAAGTAAGTAGAATCTGTCGAGTTGAAACTGTTTAGTATTCGGTATAACGTGCTATAGGATGAGATTTGTATTTTGTCAAAGTCTTGTTGTTTTAGTATTATAGAATAGGTTGTCAGAAGTGTTTTTATGGTTTTGCTATTTACGGTGGAAAGTAATAAATCTGTAGAGTTAGCATCTATGCTAGCCAGAATCTGTTTGACCTGCGAGAACCAATTAAATTTGACCATGTTATTAGGTACAGAGTCGAGGTATAACAGACGCCGGAAGCATTTTTTTACAAGGCTAGATTCATCCAGATCATAAATATAGTTTATAAAATTAAGAACCTGTTTTAAAATTGTTACTGAGATATGATTTAGGTGAAACTCCTGTCTTATCATGTAATGGGGGGTATTGAGTTTTAATGAAAAATAATTTTTAAAAAAGTAACTTTGGGCACACTCTAACCTGTCTAAGTATCTTAGGGCCCACACGGGGGCACAGTATAATAACGTGCTCAGAACACTAGCATGGTAGACTTGACAGACTGCAGGAAATGAACTATTATGAGCTCTAGCCAGCACCTCTCTTATCACACCCGAAGCAGATCTACTCCTGCTCAAAGCCTGGTTTACTGCTTCTTCGAACACCCCTCTTCTGCTGAACCAAACACCCAGGTAATTAAAATAGTTCACTTCTTCTAGGACTTCACCGTTATAATAACATTTTGGACGATTTTGACTTAAATTTCCTTTAGAAAATATGATGACTTTAGTTTTCTTAGTATTAACTGTAAGTCCGTTAGTTTCGCAGTATTGATTCAAAATTCGGAGGGCTTGGTTTAACTTTGGTACGGTGTCTGTAAGTATGGTTAAGTCGTCAGCATATGCCAGCATACTTACTGTGGTTGTACCGTCTAGGCTGAGTCCGTCAAAGCCTTTATTCTTAAAAAAAATTTCGATATCACTCAAAAATAGGTTAAATAATAAAGGCGATAAAATTTCACCCTGTAATAGCCCCTTTAAAATTTGGATTTCAGTCGATAGCTCGTTATTTAAGCTAATCTTAGTTGTTGCTTTGACATAGAGATTTTTAATTATCCTAAGAATTTTAGAGCTTACTTTGATTTTTGTCAGTTTATTAAATAATAATGCATGAGTAATACTGTCAAATGCTTTTCTGAAATCTATAAAAGCCGCCACAACTTTTCTTTTAGGTAATCTGATATGATTTTGAACCATTGTATTTAGTATAAAAATATTATCAATACAGCTACGTCCTTTCCTGAATCCATTTTGGGTTTCGGGGATGATTTTTTGTTTTTCACTCCATACCCCTAGTCTATAATTTATTATTGACGTAAATAATTTACCGACCGAGTTAACAAGAGAAATGCCTCTGTAATTGTTTAAATCGTTCCTATCTCCTTTTTTTAACAATAGTTTAGTAGTCATTACGGACCATTCTCGAGGTGTTTCTTCTTTTTCTAATATTTTATTGAAGAATTCCGTAATAAATTGTACTCCTTCCTTAGGTAAATATCTGAAAAAGTCATTGTTAATAGAATCCGGTCCCGGTGCAGAGCCACTTTTCATTCTATTAATCGCTTCTAACACTTCAGTCTCCGTTATATATTTGTCAAGGTCAGGGTTATGGATGTCATCTATTGTGATATCTGTTTGTTTTGATTCGCTATACAGCTCCTTATAGAAGTCTTGGCAGTCTTTCGTCGTTATCGCGGTGGGGATGTTATTGTTTTTGTTTTTAAAAGTATTGATAGTATTCCAGAACTGTTTACTATTTTTTGTGTTTGATAATTTACTAGTCACATCTAATCTATAAACGGATTTCTTTCTCTTAATAATTTTCTTATACATTTCATATATATATATATAATATATATATATATATATATATATATATATATATATATATATATATATATATATATATATATATATATATATATATATATATATATATATATATATATATATATATATATGTGTGTGTGTGTGTGTGTGTAAAGATCACTCCAACAACATAAACTCTCGGGAAGCGGTCAATATAATCAATAAACACTTGAGATTATCATAAAGCTAACGTTTCGGTGACTAGCAACATGCCACCATCATCAGAGCATCTATATTAACATACATAAATATAATAAAAGAATTAATCAAACAGAACAGACATGAGCCGAAAATAAGTTACAAAAAAAGTATAAAAAAAGTCCAGTCATGCACCATGACTTAATGAACGAATTTTCAAAGAAATCTGCGTTTTATTGGCTTATGATAATATAGGAAAATTTTGGTTTAGAATTTGCTCGGGTGAAAAAAAAAAATTGGTGCACAGGGGTACGGGGTACAAAAGTCAAAATAGTATTTACCCTTCAAGATGCATGTCGTTGGAAAGCTCTTTAAGAGTACAGTAATTGTTGTTATTTACACTTTTATCATATTTTCACATAAAAGGGGGGTAAAATGGAAAAAACAAGTTTTTTGACCCTATATGGTCAAAATTTGACCCCTAAATGGACTCCAAAAATTCTGGCCAACGAACTCATCCTTTCTTTTGATATTATTGACATTTTAAAATTTGTTTGAAATTTTTAAGTGCATCCTAAGGGGAGATATCGTCTGGAGTGACACATATATACATACATATATACATACATATATACATACATATATACATACATATATACATACATATATACATACATATATACATACATATATACATACATATATACATACATATATACATACATATATACATACATATATACATACATATATACATACATACATAAATAAAAGCGTTAAATTTTAGGAATCGATTCAGAATGGTCTAAAACGGATTTCCATGGAAAAATTTTTCATAAATTCTCATTACAAAAATTTTGAAGCCATTGCAATAGCGTAATTTTCTTTGAAAATTCGCTAACAAGATGAGAAAGAAAGCATACATGAATTTAGAAGTTACATTGATATGTAATAAAAAGAATGAACATAATAATTCTAATGACAGAAAAAACAGTACGAAAAACTTTTTTTCTTTTTAAATATACAATATAAAGGTGCGGGGCAAGATGTAAACAAAGCGGGCTTTGACAGGTTGAAAAAGCGAGGCCTATCGGCGAGAAAAGGAACTAGAAGGAGGTCGGATAAGCAGGAAACCCCTGCGATCAAGCGGAGAAACGGGTGTACTAGAATGTGGACTAAGTGAAAAGATGACAACGGAAGGGAAAGATCAGATGGGACATGTGAAACAACAGATGGAAGGAAAGGAGCTGATGGAAATAACATAAAAGAGAATAGAATAAATGAAGGAAGAGCCCAGTTCATATATATAATATATATATATATATATATATATATATATATATATATATATATATATATATATATATATATATATATACACGTTGAATTATGCGATGTATAAGTGCATGAAAAACACGACACCGAAAAAGACCTAATTTTGAGGGTTTGAGTGATGAGCTACATATATTGTACTTTACGAGCCGTTAAGCCCACGGCTATGGGCTTAATTGTTTAAGTGAATCTTCTTTAGATGCGGTAGAGTAAATTTTCTTGGTAGAAACGACATCGATAAACGAAGTTAGCGTTTCGAGACTCGTCCAAGTGAAATTAACTAAATTGCAGGTTTTTGTTTTAAGACTCGCTTGTGAATCACAAGTTGTGATAGATATTTTAATCAACTGCCGACTTAGACCGGCAGTTGTTTTACCAGTAAAAAATCTTCCCTCTGGACGAGTCTTAACCCCCGGAACCCTTGAATTAAAAATCATACGCGCTAACCACTATACCACGGGAATAGTTAATTTTTTCAGTACACAGAATTTGTATATAAGGGTATTATTATATACATTGAAACAATTAACATATATATATATATACAATTATACATATGTTGTTTTCATGTTTGTTCTTCATTATTCGCTAACATTTTATGAAAATATTTTATTAATTGAAATGATGTTTCTTTGAGAAGTTATCTGACTGTGGCGGCATTGTAAACTCTTGTTTATAAATATGTAAATATATTTAATAAATGATTTATATAATATGCATTACTTAATGTTTATTGTGCTATTTCATATGTTTATTCTGTTTCTAGAACTTAAGTTTCACTTATAATGCATGAGAGTCTCACACATATTAAAAAAAAGTAAAATTAAGTAAATTAATTTAGAATCTATTTAGATAAGATATTATACCTTTTTAAAGACCAATAAATCAAAAACAAATATTTATTTGTATTGGAGCAAATGTGGTTGCCTTAGCTTAGCCAATAACAAATCATTTCGAGGTGAGTCGTCGCCGTCAGACACTACTTGATTACGATTACATAAATGATTTAACATTGATATAGTGTATTTATTTTTAGGCGTGTCCTAATGATGTATCGTAGGGTATTCTTTAGTATTAGAGCGTTGCCTTTACACACTCGATATCGTTAAACACCGTTTTGGCATCCTAGGCAGACGATACATTAATCTTTCCCACTAATTCTGACCATCACCTAATTCTCCAATTACACGAACATCACAGAAGAGTTGAAAGCGAGGCAAAGAAATTAAAAAATAGATTGGACATGTAAACAAATAATTATATTATATTACCTTCAATATTAGAATATCAATCTCCTACTTGTTAAGTACCTAGCGCTACCTGGTAGAAGTGATCAACACTTTCTTCAAAGTTTTCCTTTTTCTGTTTCTTACTGCTATCTAGTGCTAACGACCTTAACTTATTTGACACTTCCTTATCTAGTTGAAAGTTCTATTTCTGTTAGATTCTACTTAATTGCAGTTTATGTCGAAACATTCGTTTTATATCACATGTATTTTAATTTTAATAATTATTTATTACACGATCATTTCTTCACATCTACATTACAGTCCACTTTTTGTTTTATTACCCGTACACATATAAGTTTAAAGGTCACTTGGGCCACACATAAGTTTTATATTCTTTTCGGTCATAATTGACTGTATACTTTAACTACTTTTCTTCTTGTATAGTTAGTAAAATGAATAAAACTAACGAACCGATACGAAACGCTAGTACTAGCCATTTTTATAAGACTTAAGATCTAAACCAATTCCTAAACTAAATCAAACTACAATTATAATTATTATTATCATTTTGATCTGAATTATTATCAGTAGTATATAATTGGGGCGTTCTGGATATGACCTTCACCGGGGGTTCTAGATATGACCTCGGCCGAGGGTTCTGGATATGTGTACTTGCGTATTTAGTCTAACAGTCGTGTTCTTGTACTCTGCTCTAACCACCTCCGACTGTCTTTACCCACCTCTGACCGCCTCCGACCACCTCCAGGCCCACTTTTTCAGGCCTCAATATCTGGCCCCTATCATAACCACCCGTCGTCTCGTTTTACTCTGTTGTCTGACCACATTCGACCGTCTTATCCCCCACCCCCCCCCCCCCCCACTCTCACATGGGCCACACATGCGTCCGCCCACGCTCTTTCGAATTCCACACATATTATCGTCAAAAGAGTTTATTTTTAAGACTCGTAATAAGTCATAGTAAATAAATTCCATTTTAGAGTAAAACGTTTGAAGGACAATAATAAGCGACAAGAGCTTATCTACCGCAGAGAAATCTTTTGCAATGAAAATAAACAGATTTATTTTTATTTTTATATTATTCTAATATTATAAGGGTGATAAAAAAAACTTGAAATTATTTTTCGTTCTTTTAATATAATAAAAAAAATATAGCATATAATTAATTTAGAATAACAAGCAATAAATAATATTTACAATATTTTTTTTTTACTACGATATAAATACTCGAATAACTTCTTCGATGAGATGTCTACAGATACCGTATTTTTTAAGTTTTACAGAACAGTCTATGCACGATATGATATTCTCTGCTTTAAGAGAAAGGTTTATTAAGAAACTACCCAGATATCTCAAAATAATAGAGAAAAACCTAACAGAGAAATGACCCTCGTGAGGGACCCCCGGTTCATGCTCATCATCATCGCTGAAGTTCATAAAGCTCATTCCGGTCATGAAAGAAGTTCAAAGTTCGATTCCCGACGCTTTATACAGCTGATGAAGCGACACACTAACCCCGAGTCATCAATTGCATACATACTTGAATAAGCCCTTTGGCAGGCCTAGGGTCCTTCATGGACTGTTGCGCCACAGAATTAGTTAGTAACTAAACCACCGCAATAAAATTGTTTAAACAATTAATGTAATACTCATAAAGGTAGGACAAGATTTACGTATGTTTAAAACTATGTTTATTAGACCATTTTTTGTTTTCTCAAAAATAAAATAAGTATTTTACAAACGAATGCAGTCACTTATAAAAAAGGGTCGGATTTTTCCTTTTCTAATTACCAAAGCTGTTAATTAAAAAAAAGGTGATAAAAATAAAATAACTACAATATACATTTTTTCAGTATAGATTCCATTAATTAACTCGAACGTAAAACGTCTAAACAACGACTCCTCTGAGTCGTTGTTTGTTTTCTGTTTATATTTACGGTCGAGAATTTATTCATATATATATATATATATATATATATATATATATATATATATATATATATATATATATATATATATATATATATATATATATATATATATATATATATATATATACTATTAATAAATAAACAGTAATTGCGTGTTTCAATATATAAATTACTATCCAGCAAATTGAAGATAAAATTAATAACATGCTCTGAAATATAACGGAGAAAGTGACAACTTCGGCTCAAACATCTTTCATTTAAATGTAACTATAACTTTGATAGAAGAAGCCATTTAAATTATTACTTAAAAGTAATTCCACTAATAACTGAAATACGTTAATATTTTTAAGCAAAACTACATAAAATTTGGTAGAATCTAGCATATACATAGTAAGCAATTGATTGATGGCATTGTAAATCTATGTGGTTTTGGGATAAAAAATTCTATTATCTTACCCAACGACAAAAGATAAAAATCAATTCAAGTTTCTTGACGAAGCAAATCCACCAAAGATACAAAAGAATAACAATAAAATTAACCGACAACTAAAACATTCATCTTATTTGAAGAGAAAATAAAAAACCATTATAGGAAAAAAAGAGTTTTTGAAAACAAAAAGCAGTTTTAATGATAAATTCCTAGGTGGCCGGGAGCACTCTGATACCGGGTTTATGCTTGGGAGAACACTGGGGGGCTCCCGTTATATTAAGAAAAAGCGACCCGTATTATTTATGGGGCTTATCGGCCATAAATTAGCCGCTGGAGCGGCCCGTTCATCACCTCGCTCAAATATTTTACGCTTGATAGATTTTTAATATACTAAGGATTTTCTCGAAGCCAATGTACTGCTTGGATGATACTTACAGCGAAAATATAGCAATTATCCAATGGCTTGTATTAAGTATTATACACTTGTATTTCCTTCATACACTTTATCCAGATGCATGTAAAATATATAATTAAAAATATATTGTTAATTGTCTATATTCTAAATACATTTTCTTTTATGAAAATATCGACATTATATGATCATTTTAATGATCATTTTAATGATCATTTAATGGTTTTGTTGGCACTAGCCAAACACAACCAATTTTGTGCCAATATTTTTATGAATAAGCTAAATAAATAAATAGTAAGAACCGAAAAAGCTATTGTACTCAAATAAATTGAAAGTAGTATGCATTTCCGAAATAATATAAAACTTCTCAATCGGGATTAGTGTGGACACTGAATAGAAGAGAATAGAATAAATTGGATGTGCAGCGTAGACTTGTGCCATCAGATTCTATTATAAGTGTAATACACTTTACATCAGCTAAATCCATAGTTAAAGTTAAAAGCTAAAATCAGTTACAACAATTAGATATTATTCGCCAATAATAAGTAGAATTTTTTCTAAATTATTATAAACTTTTTTCAATTATAATTAGACACACCTCCAATAAGACATGAAACAAGTAAATCATATTTTAAAACTTGCAGTCCATTATACGGTACTCATCTTAAAATAAGTGTTTTGAGAAGGTAACATTTCGATATTAAAATGTGTAATAAGAAAAGATGGCATACCTTCATCTATATATTAATTTATACAGTGAAAATATTATCTTTGTCACAACAGTAATAATTTATAAATCGCTTAATACATATAACTTCTCAATATATAATATGTATGGATCCGCACTGTCTTACCAGCATTTACCCTACATAAAATACTTATTTTAAGATTTTGAGTATTCATACTACGGAAAGATTAAATTTTAATTTAAATCAAATTATAATTATTATTAACTAAGGGAAACAGACAGAGAAAAATACACTCCAGCGCCGGAATTTGAACCACGGGCCTCTATATTTCCAGCATTATTAACGTCAGAGAAAATCATTTTCCTGCGTAGCATAGTTGGTAGAGCGCTGTACTGGAAATATAGAGGCCTGTGGTTCAAATTACGGCGCTGGAGTGTATTTTCCTCTGTCTGTTTCCCGTAGTTAATAATAATTATAATTTTATTTTAACATAAAATACTAAAATAAATAACACTCTAAAATCTATGTAAAATATAATACAGTTTAAAAATGGATTACTTTAGATAAAAAATCATACAAAGAAAAGCTATTATTAAAAGGGTTCTTGAATATTTAATAAACATACAAAATAATATAATAACAGCGTAAAGCTTTTTTTTAAGTTACGTGTTTTAAAAATTGGTAGATAATAGAGTTTTATTTTTATAAATGACCGTAAAACGATGAAGACTATGGGCATCAATATTTTACTTTAATAAGATTAAATTAAAAACACAACTAACTCTAAATTTTACTTTTTATACGAAGCTCTAAAAAAAACCCCTCGGTAACCATTGAAGGCAAATATAGGTAGTGGAATATTTAATAATAAAACTTATACAAAGGAACAATGGAGCCAATAAGAAACTAATTAAAATATTTATACACCTAAGATATATAGCTGTGTGCGTGTAGATATAGGTATATTATTAACCAATATACAATACAACCTAAGAGAATATTTAATGTATTATGGTAAATTAGTAAAATATGATTCATCTTTTATTCTTTTATTTAGTATAATTCATATTACACTTTAATATTTTTTACAACCTAAATATAAATTAATAATGTATTTTCTAAATATATATATATATATATATATATATATATATATATATATATATACAGGGTGTTCCGCATAAGTACCTACAGAGAAAAACCTATGAATCTACATCAAATTTCTGACAAAAAATGTCAAGTACCCATGGGTCCTACGGACCTTCGTTTTCGAGATATATCGATATATCGATTTTTTTATTTAGGTCATGTTTTTAGCCATAAACTACGTAATAAATAAAAATCTAAATAAGATAGAAAGATGCAGTTTGCGGCATCGTAAAGAGCATACATTTTCTTTCAGAAATCACATCTTTTAGTACTTAATACGTTTATAAACTTAGTGATAATGCAAGAAAAACATTAAAATTGGAAATTATATCAAATGTTTATACAACTTGGAGCTTCCATAAGTTCTATATTTTTATAGCTATTACAATGTTTAAAATGTTTAAAAAACTGCGCAATTTTATAAGCTTTAATTCGATATAGCATTGTCTATAGTTTACGTAAGTTTTCATAGAGAAATAGTAGAAAAACTATTAGGAAATCAACTTATTAAGTAACAGCTCTATGAATTTTCTGCAATTTTAAAATTAAAATTTATTGTTTTCTTTTCATATGCTAGCGCGGTAGTGTCTGAAGAATAGCTGGGGGTCTGCTCGTGAGTATGCGAGGCAGTTCCAAACAGACGACATCTTTCCTATTACATTTTTCAAGTTATCGAAAGAAGATGCTGAACAACAGGCACTGTTGATTGGTTACTGATCCTAGGACTAGTATTAGAAGGGCTTCGGCTGTATTGGGAATTGCAGGGACGCAGATTTTTAGAATTTTGAAAAGAAAAAGAAATCAGCTCTTCCCTAGTATATACAATTGTTCTGTATAAAATACTTTTTGCTAGGTCCCCCATCCACCCATCCATTGGATCCAACTGCAGGTACATGGTACATGCTGATTCTTAAATCAAGTGGTAAGTCCTCAATTAATCCAATAAATTAACTTTCTAAAAAGTTTAAAAATATTTCACCATTAAGGCGTCCAACTAAGACGTAAGAAAATTAGGTCCAACTATTCTGAGACCAATAATACCAGCGCACACATTTACAGAAAACTGGGGCTGAAAATGTTGCGGCCTCGGTACAAGTGGATTTGCAATAAACCATATATTAGTGTTGTGAAAATTAGCACCAGCTCTTGTAAGAAGGTACTCGTCTATCCACAAAATAAAATGTGACACAGTTCTTTGTAATATCCAATCCCAATACCCCCGCAGCACCCTCGCATTAAAGTCAGCTATGGACAGCTCCTAGCCGGGAGTGTCATGGAAGGCACAGTTGAATTCTTTTCAAAATTCTAAGAATCTACGTCCCTGCAATTACCAATACAGCCGAAGCCCTTCTAATACTAGTCCTAGGATCAGTAACCAATCAACAGTGCCTGTTGTTCAGCATCTTCTTTCGATAACTTGAAAAATGTAATAGGAAAGATGTCGTCTGTTTGGAACTGCCTCGCATACTCACGAGCAGACCCCCAGCTATTCTTCAGACACTACCGCGCTAGCATATGAAAAGAAAACAATAAATTTTAATTTTAAAATTGCAGAAAATTCATAGAGCTGTTACTTAATAAGTTGATTTCCTAATAGTTTTTCTACTATTTCTCTATGAAAACTTACGTAAACTATAGACAATGCTATATCGAATTAAAGCTTATAAAATTGCGCAGTTTTTTAAACATTTTAAACATTGTAATAGCTATAAAAATATAGAACTTATGGAAGCTCCAAGTTGTATAAACATTTGATATAATTTCCAATTTTAATGTTTTTCTTGCATTATCACTAAGTTTATAAACGTATTAAGTACTAAAAGATGTGATTTCTGAAAGAAAATGTAATGCTCTTTACGATGCCGCAAACTGCATCTTTCTATCTTATTTAGATTTTTATTTATTACGTAGTTTATGGCTAAAAACATGACCTAAATAAAAAAATCGATATATCGATATATCTCGAAAACGAAGGTCCGTAGGACCCATGGGCACTTGACATTTTTTGTCAGAAATTTGATGTAGATTCATAGGTTTTTCTCTGTAGGTACTTATGCGGAACACCCTGTATATACACTGTTTTTTCTATTAACAAAATTATGTAAATACAGAGACCGGAGATTTCACATCAGAGCGACACTGGGTGAACACCGAGAGAGGGCCCGGTCCGGGAATTGAACCCATATCTGTGGTCAGTTATCGAAATGGTGACCATGCCCGATCCTGCTTAACTTTATTGAAAGGGACATTCCATGCACCCCTACCTAAGGTACCGAGGCTCCCTCTGAAGTAAACTAATGAGCTTATTTTCAAATAGTGAATTTAATTTGTTACTAGGAATTCAAATGGCAATGCTCATCCCTGAAGATGGATGCAGAAGCGGAAACGAAACCTCTAAATCCACATGATGGGGAATGTGGACGAGGTTTTCACTTGGTATTTAATGATTACTCCAGCCTAATAAAGGAAGAAATCTACAAATCCAACACACAAGAAAACCTTAATTGGTAAGCTTATTCCTAGATCAAAAGGACGCATTCAAATATTTCTAAGTATAAGGTGAGGTTGGAAAATGTGGGCATTTTAGAATGGTCTTATTTTGATGGTGCGGTAAAGTAGTTTGATGTCTAATGGACCTTTATTGCATTAATATTTCCATATCGCCCGTCCCTTTTACAAAACCTTCTATTTTTAAAATACCCTTTTAACAAAAATAGTTATAACAGTGCCACAAAAATGGAATAGGGAAATTTTTATGCAAACATAATTCAATTTATATCAAACGACAATTTGTTTTTCTATACGAGAATTTCAAAAGATATTGCTTTTAAAAGTCGAATTTTATTAAAAACGGACCCACAGGTCCATAAAAGTAATTATCGTTTGAATTATTTAATGAAATTTGTCGAAGAGTGGATATATTGAATCGTATTTACTTAACTTTACGCGGAGGAGAATTTTAACTTCAAAGAACTAATAAAACCATTAAATAACTGACCATTTAAAAAATTGATAAGTTGATTGGTTTTATTTTCTTCTTTTTTTTTGTCGACTCATTGGAGGATATTGTTTAGTAAAAAGTTATTAATTAGGTATTATTTACTGGTAATAAAAGGCATCAACGCCTAAGTTATATAACTCTTGAATAGGGACTATCACTTTTCATCCGATCGCTTTAGCAAGTCAAATTCTATCTAAATAAATAATTGGACGAAGATTTTATGGGCAATTACTCATAATAAATAAAACAGTCGGTAAACTGCCAAACCTCAATTTAAGCGGTTATTCTCTCTCGCTCTCTTTCTTTAAGGTGTATTCACACCAAGGATCTTATATAAAGGGGAGAGAGGGTTGAGGCAAAAAAGTGACCCCATGAAGATATGTAAAATATGAGCTCCAATAGGACAAATTACCTTCCTCTTGGTTATGGGTTACCAAGAATTTGTTTATAGTGTCAGGTTATAGCCTGTTAAAAAAGGTAATTTGTCCCAGTTCAAAGGTCGTGGAGAATGCGCAGTATGATTTTTTCTCCAATTTCTCTTACTTCCATGGGGTCACTTTTTTGCCTTAAACCCCTTCTTAACATTCCATCCCCTTTATATAAGATCCTTGATTCACACACATCGGTCACGGCACGTCTCCGTTCCGTCAGTTCCGAGATGTATCAGCCACAAATAATATTCTTTCTTGAAAGTTAAAGCACTGTCTACACTGAGTCGTCGCAGTTCCCAATCAAACCCGTTAGTCACGTCTCCGTCACCGAACCGCCAAAATCACGTTTCTCTTCAACGATAGTTTTATTTTGACTGACGCGTTCCGTGTATTTTATCATTTTAAAAATGGATGATGAACAATTAATTAAATGAGTTAAATGAGTACGTATATACCTAATACTGTATGATTTGTCTAATGTGAAGTATATGGGCACTGATTAAATCCTTTACATTAGTTTCAATTTTGTTTGTTTCTGTGTGGCTGGCTGTAGTCAAAATCTTTGGATGGCTAATAAACCCTCTTCCAGTCTTTCAATTAAGCTGATTCTTAGCACAATGACTCTATGCCGTATTAGATATGGTCTAAATAAATAATTATTCTTTGCCCATAAATAATAGTAAGTATTGAAAAGTTTCTTCGTCTTAGAAGAATTTTTAATTCTAAGAAAGAAATGATAAATTAAAGCTTCGTTAAGGGCCCCCAAACACGATCAAACATTTCGCGCAACTGCACGTAAATTAATAAAATAAGGAAGAATACCATCCTAGCTACCGAGGAACTCAATAATTTTTACTGGTGGGAAGAAAATGGTTGTATTTAACAATAAATACCTTTGTCAAAAAGCAGGAGGTGAACTTCTTTAATAATGGGCTGAGGAAATTTGAGAAATTATAATAAGTAGTAAATGTTTATATAAATTGGAAAGTATCACTTCATATTACGATTTTAATACAAAACAGATATTCCTTAACAGACATTAGGCTTAGATTCGATTATCTACCCTATTATTTTTCTTCCTGGCAAATGTCCGTCCAGTTGATGTCTCCTTCACATGCAAAGCTAGGGCCTTATAGCCACCGTATTATTAGTGACCACTTCTTTTCAGCAATTCGGGGTATACGTGTATTTATCTATAGCAAAGTTATACCTCAACTAATTTGCGTCTATCATCAAAGACCGGTCAAATATTTTTATTCCATTAATATCTAGATTGCATGATTGAACTATTAAAATATATAATTCGGATCAAAATGCGATTGTGATCAACTTATCGGTAAGGTGATTAACGTGACAAGTTTTTTGAGATTGATTTTATAGATTTTCATTGATCCTAACCTCACTACAAACAAAGAAATACTTAAGCTTAACATATCAACCCTTGCAGGCCTCCAAACTCCTTCTCCATTCATCCCGATCCAAGGCTTTTCGTCGTTGTTTCCGCACCCCCAGACTCCTCATGTTAAGGTTTTGCAATAATACTGAGCTATATCAGTGTTAACACTGATTCGAGTGAAAACATTTCCACTCGACCTCGCCCAATTCCTAAAAAAAAGAGTCGTTATAACTCTACACGTAATTTACAGACCGGTAAATATTCTCTAAAAAGGACATGTGCACTAGAGGGAAAATTGCACACTCGATTTTTCCTATATCCACAGAGAAAACCAGATTTAAATCGGCAATTTCCCTACACCATAATTTTCAAAAAAAATCCTTCAACGACCTTAGCTCATAAAAGATAGTAAATAGGACGATGTGCTTTTTTCCAACTGTCGGAGAATACGGAGGTTAGAACGAGATACATTTATTAGTGGGTGCAGTGCTACCCCAGTGACGTTTCTGGAAGAGGAGCCCGAGCCGAGTGCCCCCCCCCCCCCCGGGTTTTTTATGGCACCTTATTTCCATACTGATTTCGCCGTCACCCACACATTTTCTATTGACCCTACTTTTCTCCCGTTTGCCACCACTACTCTTTTATACATATATATTTCTATATTTTTCATTCCCTCCGACTCGACCTGCTATTTTACTCTTTTTTTTCAGGGTCTTATTTGAATCTTGCATTTGCCTCAGTTTTTTTTCCCCTTATTTTCAGAATAAAAATCTTTTATCATCTAGTTAATATTTAAAAGGTATTGCATAGAATCGTATAAATATACCATAAAACCTTATAAAGGATAGCATACGATATTTCAGTCTACATAAGGTCCTTATGAGCTAACATGAATCGTTAAATAATAATCAAATCCGCATTTTCCCTACTTGTCATTACAACTAATTGTCTTTTTCATTATGTGACTTTGAAAACAAGTCCATGATTACACTCGTATAAAATTTTGAAATATATTAGCAACTACACAAATAAACAGTATAATATACAACAACTAGAGATTTTTTATGTATTTGAAACTAATTTGAAGACAAATTTAACAACCAATGAAAATAGTCGGAACTGGTATAAATTAAAATATTCGTCATTGTATTTGTAGTTTTGAGAATAAGTTGATTCTAGTTTTACTCAATATTCTATCATTTAAAAGTGAATCTCCTTTTCGATATTTTCATTCGCTTTATTTAATGTTGTGAATTTTATTTTTAATTTCCATTATGAGCTTGTATACGGAAGGCTTCCATGTTGGGGAATTCGTATATGATATATACGTATCTTATATTTCGGAAACGGTATTGATACCTTGGCTTTGATAGATCTGGCATGATCAGAGTTCTTTTATGTAAATACCACGAAATCACATTAGACGAATTTAATTTATAAATTAATATTGTAGTAGGTTGAACATTTCAATTTCGTTCTAAAGACCACAGCTATAGAAAAACAGATGCGTGCAATGAGTTAAAGAGTATAATGTAAAGGGAGTACTAAATATTAACGTTTATACAAAGAAATTACAGAATAAATAAGGAAGCGGTAATAGAAAAGGGGGTAATGAGCAAGGGAAGTCTTATCTGTAAACAATACAGACTCATAATAAGAAAGAGGGTAAATTCGGTTTACCTCTAATGAAACTTGAGTGCGGAAACGAAACGTCTAAGGCTTAAGTGCTCCACGTAAGTGTTCCACCGTCATTGCTACTCTACCATACATAGGAAAACTATCACATATTGATACACCATATTATATACTTGCAGACGTAATACGCAGCTAGAAAAAAATGCAAAGGGTCACCAATCAAAATCTATTTTAATATTATAACTTATCTAAGATACTTACTAGAAAAGTACACCTCAAAATTGTCGAACTGATGTTTATTAATTATTTTCCATTATTTTAGGACAGTTTAATGAATAAAAAAAAATTGTGATTAAGTTACTACACAAATCAGAAGAATTGCACATAATTTAATAGTGAATATTACTTTCAAAGGTGGCGTAGTTGCAATTGTAATCATGATAATTAAATTGCACCTAGTCTATAGGCGAATATTATTTTAGAAGGCAGTGTCGTAATATTTGTGAAATACAAAATGAACATTTTAAACAATTATGAAAGAAAATAAAAGGCTCTGGTAATAAATTTAAAAAGTCATGTAGCAAAAAGCTTATTTTTGACATCAGAAATCAGTCTAATATTATAGAGCAAATAGAAGTTTCAAAAATTAAAAAAATATACATATATATGGAAAAAAAAAGTTATAAAAAATAATATGTTTCATGAAATAACAAATATAAGAAAGATCAGTATAACATAGTAAAAGGTCAATGGAATCATAACAAATCGATACTGCAAACAAACCATAACACCAAAATACAACCCACTCTTTTATTATAACCCAACAAATTCAATCGAGAAAATTGTTTTCATTCATTATTTTAATAGAAACTCGTTTTAATATTTAATATATATAGAAATTGGACTCTTTTCGACAAACAATATATTAATAATAAATATGTAAAATAACCAGTTAGTTCTTTAATGCAATATAAGTTTACTTAATGTTATCATGAGTTATTATTTTGTTTAATAAAAATTAAAAATATTCATTTAGCAAATTAAACATTTTATTTCAAGTAATTCCCATAAAGAAAAATAATCAGAAAATCAAAATTGGAATTGAAATATTAATTTTTGTTTTTAATGAATAAAATATAAACCTTTTTCCTACATTATAACAATTATTACATTTTTTTCTTCTGACAGGAAAAAGCCTTAAAATATTTAATGAGGAAGAACAAAATAATTGTTATAAATTGGTTATTAAAGAGCTAGAGGAAAACCCTCCAATTATTTTTATAACCTTATTGTTAAATTAGGGCAAACAAGTGTTTAATACCATTGTTGAGAATGCTTTAATAACAAAATACAAGCATGGTTCGATGTAATGAACAATGGAGTCGAGGAAAGGAGAAGAGGAAATCTTTTGACGTGCGATTGTTAAAATATAACGCAGTAAGAAATTCGCCGATAATATAAGGCCTTAAGGTTTTTCCTTTCAAAAGAGATATTCTTTTAACTTCTTATACACACACACACACACACACATATATATATATATATATATATATATATATATATATATATATATATATATATATATATATATATATATATATATATATATATAGATATATATATATATATATATACACAAACATAAAGGTGTATCAATTTCAGATGGACATAGAAAAGCCATAGTCCAATTCTCAACGGTGTAGGAGCTATAAGCGAAAATAGACTGAGTTAAAAACAATCGACCTTTACCTTAAACAACTGAAATAACTAAAAAAAATATTAATCTTAGAACAATTAATGAACAATCGTTGGAAAGAGCAGGAAATTTTCTATAAAATTATGTTTGTTTTAGTTGAACCCAGAGCTGTTTGAAAACAATTTTTTTAAGATATCTGATAAGCATTGAGCCCACATCCACATATCTATACGACCCGAATGGGAGAAATGCGTACAAAGTAGGAAAAGCTGGCGCTATTAATAAGCTTTAAAACGATACCAAATACTTCAAAAATATTCCTACTCTAAGTGGGCGAACAAGCCATCGTTGTAGAGAAAAACACGTCGTGCTTGCAACTAGTGAAGGGTAAAGAAACGTGACATTATCAGATGTGAAAAAAATGTTAAGTATAGTTAAACTCCCCAAATCTCTGTATCTTTTCTTAAAATCGATAAGTAATTATTAATGATTTATATATATATATATATATATATATATATATATATATATATATATATATATATATATATATATATATATATATATATATATATATATATATATATATATATATATATGTATATATACACAATTTGTGTTAGTGAGAGACACCAAGGGATGTGCCACGCAAGCTTGACACATAGGAACTGTTCCAACATTAGACTATACGTCACAAAGCTGTTGCCTCGGCATTACGCCATGTCCTGCATCGTTTCGTCGCGTCCGACTCATCAGGGGCCCGACGATGCCCACCCAACTCTGGACCTATACCAAATCAAGAAGATCAGATATAGGGCTTTACCAGAGACGAGCGCGCTCTCACACCGCCATTCTTGCTTGGCTGGCAAAACAAATCAGCAATGTAATACCGTGTTTTTGCACACTGCAATAAGGTCTAATGTTGGAACAGTTCCTATGTGTCACGCTTGCGTGGCACATCCCTTGGTGTCTCTCACTAACACACATTGTGTACCTTATTGCAGTGTGCAAAAACACGGTATTACATTGCTGATATATATATATATATATATATATATATATATATATATATATATATATATATATATATATATACATATATATATATATATATATATATATATATATATATATATATATATATATATATATATATATATATACATATATATATATATAGGGAGAGAGAGAGAGAAAGAGAGAGAGGTTGTGTTAATGAGAGACGTAAAAATAATCCTTTACACATGGATTATTATATTAACACATTTATTATGAAAATAATAAAGAATTGCTCTGAATTGAAAAAAAGAAGTTTAAATTTACTATGTACCGAAAAAGGCAAGGATTACTATGTATTTTATCGTATTGATGCTAACAGTTTCAATATGAATAAATCATTTTGTACAGAATTGTACAACACCATCAACGACTTTATTTAAAAAGAATCTGTCAATCGGAAAAATAATTTTCAATGTAACCATACTTTAGATTTAAATAATCGAAATAAACATTGTTTAGAATGTTTTAAGTATACCATGATATGGTAGATTTAATTTTTATAAGTGCAAATCCAATTATATATTTTCAGAAATTGCTAAAACATATTATTTATATAAATTAAATCAGATAATATGTGGGGGCACGGCAGTGTCCCGGCCAAGTCGGGCACAGTCGTAACATGCTTTACTGGAACCAACTCAAGGTATTTTGGACCCCCCTCTATTATCATATTGAAGATAGTTATGTAAATAAAGAGTTCATTACAAACTGAACCAGAAATATAAATATCACACCTCTACCCACATTAGTTCATAAGATATATGAGCCTAAAGTTTTGTTATTGACACTAATCTATTGACTCATTATAATTCTAAGGAACTTCTAGCAATCCTAATAACCTGAAATTTTGTATATTGGTAGAGTTTAATGTACAAATAAAAGAAACATTAAAAAATCCGCATAAATCTGGTTCTTTGCCCCTCTCAAGGCTAATAGAAAACCCGCCTGTTTATAATAATTTTTAAAAAAATATATTACTTGTGCTTTCTAGTAGAGATTTTCGAAGCTAAAGTATTATTTTGCTCTCATTAATAGAATTTTGAAATAAGAGTGATTGATCTTTATTGAGCATTGAGCTCGAAAATTGTAAAAATACCTCCCGCTCGTACGCACTCGTACACCAGATAATTGTCTGGTTCAATTAGAACACCCCACGCGTTACATACTTTGCCACTTTCTCTTTTTATTTCAAACCCCTTTTTCCCAATGATAATTATTTCCTGTTACAAGTTATTTCCTATTATGTCGTATCCTTATCTTTTCTATCTCTTCTTATATAATATGTACATATTATGTGTTCAAAGAGAACAAGAGGCTAATAAACGAAAATTACTTACAAAAAGAAGTGAAATCCCAACAAAAAAACGTGTTAAGAAAGGTTAAGGTAAGTCCCCCCCTGTCCAAGTATGTTTTACTACATTTAATTTATCATAAGTGAGTGGTGCTGTTTGTCTGTTTCACCTCTCTCATCTCTGTCCCTCACAACCTCAAAACATTTCTTTCCAAAAACACTCTACACGTTTAAATTTAAAACAAAATTCTGACTTGTTAATTATTAAAACATAGAAGAAAATAAGAACATCCCGCTTGATATTACGTCATACTGTGGTCCAGATGGAACTTACAGAGTTTTTCTTTTATTTTAGAACATATAAGTAATATTATTACTCATTTTTGTTAGTAACCTTGATCTAATACTGGCTCGAGGTTTCATATTTGTTCCTTGTGAATAATTTTTCAACATCTTAAGGTCTAAATGGGGTTTAACTTTTACCTTCATTAAACAATAGTTATTTATGCACCTAGGGAGTAAAGAAAGCCATTATTCCCTGAGCGGAAAAAGTTGGTTCTTGAGGCGAAGCCGAAGGAACCATGGTCCCTAAATCCCGAGGCGAAGCCGAGGGAATAACTCTAATTAGCTCCCGAGGCGCAGCCGAGGGAGATAATCATAGCGAGAGGAATAATGGCACTTTACTCACGAGGTACATACAATATTTTATCTCCAGTAGGAAGAAAAAACACATTTTCGTCCATTGCACAGTTTTTATTTATTATTCTAATAAATAACAATAATTATTAGCATACTTTTAATAGCAGATATTAGAGATTCAATATTAAAAACAAATATGAATTGGAATTAAACTCAAATAGAAGGTTATTTAGATGCAGGTTATAAACAATGAGTCTATGATAAACATTGTCAAAAAAGCGCAGTGCCGCCAACCTGATTTCAACATCTTCATTACATTTGCCATTCATTTTCTGCTGTTTATAAAATAATTAAGTTGCAATCTTTACTTTTTTGCCCTACTTTACTTTTTCGCCCTACTTTTACTTTTTCTCCCTACATTTTGAGTTCAGGGATGAAAAGACCTGTTTTAGTCCCTCTAAACTAATTCAAAATCATAACTCTATGTCCCTACTGGAGATAAAACCCTTTTATGATCTCGAAGGCCTAATTGTACTATATTACACGAAAATACGGCAGTAATAATATATAATACATAGGTGTTATCTTGTTTTAAATTTTTTATCCAGTTCTAAATATCTATATTAAGTCTAACAAAAACATAATTCTTGCTTCATAAATAGTATGTACTTGGAATGTGATATAACACTACATTTGCTCTATATCTATAGACGTAATATTGCGTCAACTATTGTTTAAAAACTTGCATCAGAGATGTAATATAATATTTCGAATAAAGTCACAAGACAATCTATATATGTAACATTATGTCGACTAAGGACGTAGCATTAGTTTTATCTATGCGATATTGAGGCGAATGAATCTAAAATCATAGCTTTAGAAATACTAGTTTGAGCATATTATTCATCCATTTATAATATACCTCGAGACGTGCTTAATATATTAGGTAATATTGAGTCGGCTAAAATATGAGAAATGCTCACTATTTTGGATAAACATTAGTTAGATACCTAATTAATTATTGGTATTACGTAATTAGCAATATTATCTACGGCATTGCTACAGAGACAATTACTTTAAAATTCCTTTATATAGAAAATGGGCAGTCGAGATATCTCGTATCAGATTCGTAAACTATTTGTTATGTGATTATGTGATAGCTTGTAACTACACCTCGTATGTTTTTCTGGTGTATGTGTTTTGGTGAAGGTTACTTGTGACACCTCATAACTGAGCTGCTAATTCGTAAGTGAGACCTCGTATGTGTTCACTTTATTAAAGAAGTGACATAGCGAAACCTCGTATCTACATTATGTTTCAGAAGGGTTACATGTTATACAAATTTATAAAACACGTAAAAAACTTAGTCAGTTCAAGTAAATTTATTTGTTTTTTGTTCCTCCAGTAAACCTGACATTTTGAAGAAACGAGGTATCACTTATTAGCCATCGATATTTCAAAAGAAAATCTTGTATAAACATATTATTTTACATGAATTCTGCATCTATTATTACAACTGTAGAATTAAAATTACGTCGTAGAAAATATATTGACACACGTGAGGCGCACAGTTATGTCAATGTTAGAAAAGGCCAGTTAAACGTGAAAAAAACAAAAAAACAAAGAAGCTTGCTAGATATAGAACGAAATTGAGTTGTCCAAGTCGTAGCTCTCCGATGCTCTAAGAAATTAGAGGATCTTACATCTGCCACAACTATATTTAGTACCTATTGCTTAAGCTGAGGAAAATCACTGGCTAACAACCAATCAGGCAGAATATTCAGAGGGAGGAAGTAAAGATGTGATTTAGACAGGTGCCATCAACCCACAAAAAGCATACCATGATACCCTTTAGAGAGGATCTTGCCGGGAAGCAGGAATTGAGGTAAACCACAGCACAAGTGAAGCCCACTATTATGTCAAAACTGGAAGGAGGCGGTAAAACGTGATAAGGAACAGTTTGCTAGATATAGAAAGAGATTATCAAATTTTGTCTATTTGTCCCTTTTATTATTTATCTTCTGTTGCTCTGTGGGTCGTTTAAGGGTAAATTAAATAAAATCACAACTGCTCAATATTAGTCATGGCTATATTTCGCCCCCCTCCGGGGCATATTCATGCCTAAAACACCAATAAATCACATTAATTTTTTTTTTTTTTCCCTATTTATATCACATATTTTTATACATAAATGCCTTAAATTGCTCCATGTAAATTTCATCACTTAAAATATCTTACCTATCACAAGGAAAGCGTTGTCTGTTTTCAATTGAAAGTTAAAATAATTTTACCATAATCAATGGTTTCGTCAGTCATAGTTCTTACATTAACTCCACACTGGTACTTTACAAAATTCATTTCAAAATAATACTAAATAAATAACAATAACTATCAGAAATAACACATAACTAAATAACATTAATAGAGTAGTAACAAAGAATTAAAATACTATGGTCTAGAGGTAACCAATTAAAACCTTCCACAACCTGTCAACCGTTTTAATTATATATTAAATTTATGTTAATTTATGTAGTTTTGATATTAATAAATACTGGAATTATTATTAAACAACTTGTATTTCCTATTTCCATTATTTTAGATTATATTTTATTGTGATAAGAAATAGATATAACGGCGGGAGATTTGATTTGAGTTTACTATTTGAATTTTAATATAGCTGAATAATATTTATTTATGTCTTTAGCGTCCGTTTTATAATTAATTGAATTATCTGTCATGGCTATGAATGTAGCTTCTAGAAATTTCCTCTTAGCTTCATTTACTTCCGTACCTAGAACTTTAATATTATTATTGTCTATTTGGTGGTTTTCATTAGCTGTATGGTTAGCTAGGGCCGTTTTTCCATTTTTCGCTTGTATGTCATACATATGCTGTTTTAGTCGGCTGCTTAACTTTTGCTTTGTTTCACCTATGTATACTTTATCACAATCCTTGCAATTTATTTTGTAAACTACATTGGTTTTTTTTAAATTTTCAGTTCTGTCTTTTAGGTTATTGTGGAGACAGATCTGTTGGATCTTTTATTTTGTTTACTGGCTTTAATCCGAATTTTACATCGTCGCAATCAAAATCTTTGAAAGTTTTTTGTATATTTTCAGTCAAGCCTTTTATATAAGTAAGGGATTTATAAAATTTTATGTTATCCATTTTGTCGGTTGCGTTGGTATTATTTAAAGCAGTGTGCCAGGATCTGTTAATTATATTTATGGGATAACTATTTTTTTCCAATTTATTATAAATTATTTTTTTAAGGGTGGGTATATATTTATTGTCTGTGAGTGAAATAGCTTTTTTAATTAAGTTTAGAATAGTATTCCGGATTTGATAATTAGGATGGCAAGAATAGTAGTTTAAGAATAAACCTTTTTTGATTTCTTTCTCGTACCAAATAGTAGTCATATGTCCAGTTTTTTCTTTAATTATGGTTAAATCTAAATAATTGATTTTGTTTTCTAATTCTTTTTCAATAGTAAACGAGATATTTTTATTTTGATCATTAAAAGTGTTAAAAGTTTCCTCAATATTACTAGTTTTTGTTATTAGAATTAAGTCGTCCACGTACTTACCAATGAATTTCGGTTTTACTTTTGATTTTTTGATTACCTGATCAATTAAGTCGTTAATAAAAATTCCACTAAGGTTGATAGAAATGCAACTCCCCATTGGGGTTCCATTCAACTGTCTATACAAGTTATTATTGTATACTATGTAGTTGTTCCCGCAGATAAATTTTAAAATTTCTAAATACGTGTTCTTGCACTTAATGCTGGTATGTGGAGATATTTGATCCCACTTGCTTTGTATTATTTTATAAACTTCATGGATTGGAATACTAGTGAATAGAGCTTTAATATCTAATGAAATTATGGATTCGTCGTTATTAATGACCAAGTTTTGGATGGCTTTTTTAATTTCTATAGAATTTTTAAAATCATATGGATTATTTTTACTTAAATTATTTAAAGTAGGAGTTATTAACTTAGTTATTTTTTCTGTGGGTGAGTTATTGATGCTTACAATAGGTCTAAGGGGGATATCTATCTTGTGAACTTTGGGAAGGCCGTAAATTTTAGCAAAACTACAATTATTGATATTTAATTTAATTTTTTCCTCTTTATTTATGTACTTTTTATCTAATAGTTTTTGAGTTATTTTTTTATATTCTTTTTTTATCTCTTCTAACTTATTGTCCAGGTCACATCTAATTTTCCTGTAAAGGTTATTATCGTTTAGTAGTGAATTCATTTTTCCTTCATATATCTCTTTGGTCATAATTATAGTCAAGTTGCTTTTATCTGCCCTAGTTATTATGATATTTTTATTTTGTTTTAGAAATTTTTTAGTTAGCTTAGCATCTATTATAATTTGATTTTGCACGGATCCTATAGGATAATTCTGAGATTTTAAGTTCTTTTGGAAATTCATAATTTTATTAACTAGGTGACTACGTAGGGCATTTTTATGGTTATCTGAGGTGTTTAATTTATTTAAACATTCTTCAATGTCTATTACCAATTTTAAGATATCTTTGTTATTTTTATTATATGGTAGGTTGTAATTATGGCCTAGGGATAATAAGTTTTTAATATTATTTGGTATGTTTATGTCTGTTAAATTAATGATCCAGTCATTTTTATATAGATTATTATATTTATGTATCTCAACATTTGTCCCTTGTTTATTATTATTATTTGATAAGCTATCTGATTTTAATCTATTGTTTATTTTTTTCCGTAATTTATTATTTAGGTATTTTTCATATTTATTTACAAACTCATCTATAGTCTTTTTTAACATCTCAAAGATTGCTTCATCCATTTCTTTAATTCTATTGTAACATTTATCTATTTCAGTAATTATTTTATACTTCTTCCAATATGATTGTTTTATTTCTAAATTAATTATGTTGTTAGACAGTTTATTAATAAAGTTAGGTTTATTATTCTTTTCCAGAAATTTATTATCAAATATATATTTTATCCTGTTTATTGCTTGTGTTACATGTAGTGGGATTTTGTTATTATTTTTGAATTCATGTAAGTAAGAAATTCTGGATTTTATTTTACATAATTTACAACTCATTCGTTTTACATTCCATAAATCTATGTGATTACTAACATGGTTTTCAAAGATAATATTTCTAATGATAATGTTAAGATGTTTTATGATGTTCTCTTCAGTTTCATCCATCCTTCTTCAATTAGCTATTGACCTGCTAAATATTTAACAAATTTTGTCTATTTGTCCCTTTTATTATTTATCTTCTGTTGCTCTGTGGGTCGTTTAAGGGTAAATTAAATAAAATCACAACTGCTCAATATTAGTCATGGCTATATTTCGCCCCCCTCCGGGGCATATTCATGCCTAAAACACCAATAAATCACATTAATTTTTTTTTTTTTGGATTGTGATAAAGTATACATAGGTGAAACAAAGCAAAAGTTAAGCAGCCGACTAAAACAGCATATGTATGACATACAAGCGAAAAATGGAAAAACGGCCCTAGCTAACCATACAGCTAATGAAAACCACCAAATAGACAATAATAATATTAAAGTTCTAGGTACGGAAGTAAATGAAGCTAAGAGGAAATTTCTAGAAGCTACATTCATAGCCATGACAGATAATTCAATTAATTATAAAACGGACGCTAAAGACATAAATAAATATTATTCAGCTATATTAAAATTCAAATAGTAAACTCAAATCAAATCTCCCGCCATTATATCTATTTCTTATCACAATAAAATATAATCTAAAATAATGGAAATAGGAAATACAAGTTGTTTAATAATAATTTAATAATTCCAGTATTTATTAATATCAAAACTACATAAATTAACATAAATTTAATATATAATTAAAACGGTTGACAGGTTGTGGAAGGTTTTAATTGGTTACCTCTAGACCATAGTATTTTAATTCTTTGTTACTACTCTATTAATGTTATTTAGTTATGTGTTATTTCTGATAGTTATTGTTATTTATTTAGTATTATTTTGAAATGAATTTTGTAAAGTACCAGTGTGGAGTTAATGTAAGAACTATGACTGACGAAACCATTGATTATGGTAAAATTATTTTAACTTTCAATTGAAAACAGACAACGCTTTCCTTGTGATAGGTAAGATATTTTAAGTGATGAAATTTACATGGAGCAATTTAAGGCATTTATGTATAAAAATATGTGATATAAATAGGGAAAAAAAAATTAATGTGATTTATTGGTGTTTTAGGCATGAATATGCCCCGGAGGGGGGCGAAATATAGCCATGACTAATATTGAGCAGTTGTGATTTTATTTAATTTACCCTTAAACGACCCACAGAGCAACAGAAGAAAGAGATTATGAGAGAACTCTGAGTCGTAGCTCTCCCATTCACTAAGCAAGTAAAGGATCCTTCATCTGCCAAAACTACATTCAGTATATCTAGATTTCATAAGACCATAAAGCAATTATATTACTTCTCAAATTCATATTGATTTTAACACCAAGATTTTGATTAAACATTGACAAAAAAAAAAAAAAAAAATGATTAAAGTTGTAACTGGAGCACAAATATTTAATAACCTGTCAGTTTGTTAAACTCTTCTGCCAACTTGTACAACATATAAATCCCTGTAAATCTTCCTTTAGTTGATAGGTCTGGTTTAAAAATAGCTAGACTTTCCCCTAGCTTGATTATTGTTTTACTTATAAAATGGTTCAAAAGAAAATTTCTCCCGTAGTTAATGATAATTATAATTTGATTTACATTCAAATTTAATCTTTCCGACCACCTAAAACTTAAAAATTCGAGTTTTTAGTTAAAAACAATGATTGATTTATGTCATTATAACAAAAATGAAATGTCATCTTTATCAAACGAGAAATACGAACTTACATACAGGAAGTTTATTAAATACTTTTTTTCTTTATTCATTATTAAAATCCAACAATCTTAGATAAATTACGGTACGCAACTCGTGAGAAAACTGCATTTCGCTTTGCTCGTGTGGTTTTACTACCCTCGCTGTCCCTCGGGTGAAAACTCTACACTCGCGTGCAAAATGCTACTTTCCGCACTAGACGCGTAATGTACTATTTAATTCCATGAGTCGATAAGACTCTGCTGTTTTATTTTTTTCTTAACCTCAGAGGCGATTCGTTCCGAAATAAATTAAAATAATTTGACATGAATAAACTTCAATATGTGCTCTATTTTTATTAAAGTTATATAAAATATCTACATTTATTTTTCTCTTTCTTTATTGAATGGGTTAGCTGGTGTTTCTTTATATTTCTTACTAATGATGAAAATTAATAAAACATTTTTTTTTAAGTATGAAAAAAAAAAAACAGGATAAGAAAAGAAAATGTAAATTTTTAATCTGGTAGTAGAGTTGTTTAATTTGACACTCGTCCTGACCTGCTTCAAGAAATAAATTATCTTTAACAAACGTAACAAAAAAACAACTTTTTAATTTTATATTTCTACTTCAATCCACAATCTCGACAATTTTGAATTTTTCTTGTTTACAGAATTAACGAGTTAAAAAACTAACATTTCTTATTTTCTCTACATTTTTGGAGCTCATACTTGAGTAAAATCCTTAATTGTTGAATATTTCGCAAGAACACTGATAAATTTAATAATTGCCTTGTATGCTCTCCGGAGAAGGGTGATAAAGCTAAATCTCTATCCCGTTATTTCGGTTATTCTTTTTATATATTGAAATACCTCTGATTATGACTCCTTTCTTGCTATCTTTTTACGAATTGAAGCGTCGGTATGTAAATATCATTTTATTTTGTAGATTTTAAAGTGGAGACAGAAAAAAGAATTGAACTATCTACCCTTATCCGTATTACACATAATATGTCACAAAACTTTTCTTTTAGCGTAATCTCTACTCGGTGTTTTATAACTTCATAAAGGTCTTTATTTTTCTTCCTTGTATGACACAATCAGACAACTTTATACATACTTATGTCGAATCAAATAACTTTTACAAGAGCATTGTATGTAAAATGTCATAAAAATATCAGCAGGCCAAAATAATAAACATGAGATGTAACATTTGACTAGAAAGGATTTCAATGAATGTTTAAAACAAATGTGTCAGCTAAATGATCCGGCAAACGGGTTTCCTGTTTAACGGAACGATTATTCTTCCTTTGAACCAGATCTCAAATGAACAAGTCACAAATGAAACGGATCTCAAATGAACAAGTCACAAATGAAACGGACACAAAGGAAACCATCTCATACGAACAAGTGAAAAATCAACCAAGCACTAAATGAAAATGGTCAGGGTCAGTTGTATACTTTCAAACATTTTTAATGTGAAAATGTAATCAACATATTATTAAATTTTAAAATGTTCATACAATATACAGTAACCTGAAAATTAAATATTTTTTATAATGGAATAGTATCAAAATGTTAAAATGTTCAGGGCGAAATACGGCGTGAGCTACATGTTATGTATATGAAAATAATACATTCGAGCATTTTTGAAAAATGTAATGTTGAGGATTGTTAGTTTGAGATTACACTCAGCAAGTGAAGAGGCTGCGTCCCCGCCCCGCCCCTGCTTTTCAGACGTAACTAACATACGTTATATATCCTAGTATACAGGGTGGTCCAAAAGTCTCCCCCCCCCCCCCCTCTTAACTTTTGAACGGTTTGAGATAAATTAATGAAACTTGAGGGATCTCTACCATGCAAAGGGAAGTTTGTTTTCATGCAATCACCCACTAGGGGCAACCACCCACTTTGCCCCCAGGCCACCCAACTTCAGAATTTCAAATTGGAATGTATATTTTTGATAGCATATATGGATTCTACAGTGAAAAATAATAAACTTTTACTTTGAACTATTTTTTCTATCTCCGATATTTTTCCCTCCACAGGGGGGCAAAGATAGCAAAATAACCCTTCCGATAATACGTTCTAAAATCTAAACGGTTAGAGATAAATTAATGACACTTAGGGGATCTTTACTATGTAAAGGGAAGTTTGTTTTCATGCAATCGCGCAGTAGGGGGCAACCTCCCGTTTTGCCCTCTGACCACCTAACTTCAAAATTTTAACCTGGAATGTATATTTTTGATAGCAGATTTAGATTCTACGGTAAAAAATAAAAATATTTTACTTCCAAATTTTTTTTCTATCTCCAATATTTGGCCCCCTATAGGGGGGCAAAGGTATAAAAATGGTAGATTTCAGCGCCTGGGGGCAAAATGGTGGTTGCCCCTAGTACGCGAGTGGATGATTACACTACACACTTCCCTTTACATGGTACAGATACCCCAAGTTCCATTACTTTATTTCAAACCCTTAAAATTTTATAACGATCTAAGTGTTATTTTTTTACTATTTCGGAAGGGTTATTTCGCTATCTTTACCCCCCATGTAGGGGGCAAAATATTGGAGATAGAAAAAATAGTTGCAAGTAAAAAATTATTATTTTTCACTGTAGACTCCAAATATGCTATCAAAAATATACATTCCAATTTGAAATTCTGAAGTTGGGTGGCCTGGGGGCAAAGTGGGTGGTTGCCCCTAGTGGGTGATTGCATGAAAACAAACTTCCCTTTGCATGGTAGAGATCCCCCAAGTTTCATTAATTTATCTCAAACCTTTCAAAAGTTAAGAGGGGGAGGGGGAGATTTTTGGACCACCCTGTATAACGTATATATTTATATAGTCCAGGTATATATAGTATAATATAGTCCAGGTTCTACTGAACCGATTTTCCTCTAACAACTTTTATTAGAATTATATTATACGTCTCTATAGGATTTCATCGCCGCAACTATTTTAGACTCATACTTATTACACACTTTTATCAGCCTCAGAAAGGGCGTCTTTTTTTTGTTTTTGTTTTTTTTTTTTTTGGTTTATTTTACTTGTTAAGGCCCGAGAATTTGACATAGATTAGATCATTACAGCGATCCTACTCATGGCAATTCAAAATATTAATATTTGTACTATAGCTAAGTGCCAATGTTTGTAGAATCTTCAAGCTCCGTAAATCTCTATATTATAAAATTAAATTTGTAGAATTCCATCTGTGTAGTTCTAAATAATAATATATTGTAAATAAATATTTAATTAATTAATAACCTAAATAATTCTTAATGTTTAATGTACATGACAAATATTTTGTGATTACAAATTAAATGAGGAGATAGGTTTAGCTAAACAAAGTGTATTTAATTTTCACTTTCATTTTTTAGCTCATCAAGTCTCGGTGGACTGGTAAGAACCTATTACCCAAATAACCTATTAATAGATCCAGTTACCGTTCGGGAACGGTAACGTGATAACCGGTTACCGTCAAATAACAGATATTACCAACCTCCACACTCAACTAGTGAAATGAAAGGACGGCTTTGTAACAGATGGATGGACAGAGTCCTGCAGGATTTAGCCATTGAATATACCAGACTGAATGGTGGCTAATTAAAGGGGGGGGGGGGGGGGAATGCCCACCACGCGGGTTGTAGCGCTAGATAAAAGGAATATGTTTTCAGGAAAAGTTTACACATAATTTTAAAGAATGCACATAGTAATGAAATATTCTGAAATTTTTCATTATGTAACGTAAATAATAAATATCAATGCATTAATTATGTAAACTTGTATAAAGTATCAATTTATTAAATTCATAATTTGATTTATAATTAATTAAGTGTTTCCAAATATTTCATAACATACATTTTATTGGAGCAATATCATATTACAAGATATACTGTTAATAAAAGATCCTAGAAAGTAAATTAAATCGAAGTAAGAAATGCTTTTGCAGTTAATTTTCTCCGTTAAGTGAAAAGGTGTACGTTCAAACAACCTACGTAGTTTCAAGTTTATAAATTTCTAATTAGAAAGAGCTTTGTTTTACCAACAAGATAATTGTAAAACAAATTCTAACTTCTATAATTGATTGGGGTAACATTACAATGTCGAATCAGTCAACTTTTACTCACAGCTATCTAAGTTAGTAGCAGAGCATTTTAGCAACTTAGCTATATTGGATAAAGTTTATAGGTCAAACTTAGTACACACGCTTCACGCTGAGGAATTTAAAACAGGTAAAAATTTAAAGGGTTAAAAATTAATTAAAAAACACCTCTAACGGCACACCATAAGCTAGTTTTATTAATTTATAGATTTTTCTTTTTTTTTCTCTCCTTTTACTGTTCTTGTAAAATAACTCAAAGATGGTGCAACATTTGAGTATATAATAAAGAATTTCCTGATATTAAAATTCCTGAACCTTTTAATGTAAAAAAACACTCTACTATACTTCGGTAACAAAATATTTAATAAAAATATAAGAGAATTAGCTTTTTTAATTATTTTATTTAAGTTTTTAGATTTTTTTTTTTTTTTTTTTTTTTTTTTTTTTTACCATCAAATAATTAATTTTAACCTTGTCTTCTCTTTGGCACGCAAAAGAGAAATAGTTGTATGAAAAAAGATAAAATAAATAATAATAAAGAATTTATAATTTTTTTGAAC
Organism: Gerris lacustris; assembly: GCA_951217055.1. Taxonomy (NCBI): domain Eukaryota; kingdom Metazoa; phylum Arthropoda; class Insecta; order Hemiptera; family Gerridae; genus Gerris; species Gerris lacustris. The sequence continues at coordinate 61,429,989 of OX578285.1, forward strand.
TGATACCCTTCGAAATTCCTTAGATATCATCTTCCTGTTGTCTAAAAAGGAAAAAAAAATCTCGCAAACAATGATTTAGCTGGAACATTTCCAGATCTTTTTCCCATTAATACCCGTCAAAAGCTGGCGTCTCGAACCAGAATCACGTTCTCAAGCCGTTTCACAAGTGGTTTACAAATTTCTCCCTTTCTTTCCATTTCTTTTAAGCACTCGAAGAAATAGAAAAAAATTCCCTTAAGGGGTGTAAGTTAAAATAAAAATGACAGATTTTTTTTTAAAAAAAGAATAATATCACTCGTAAAAATGTGTTAGACAAGGAGGTAAAACAACTATATTTCATTGCTTGACAATTTTTTTCCTAGGAAATTATATATATTTATATATATATATATATATATATATATATATATATATATATATATATATATATATATATATATATATATATATATAAAACACTTCTATTTCAAAGTGATTTAGCTTTCGTCTGAAAAGGCATATTTGATTTTGGTTTTAAGGATATTTTTTCCTTATTTTCAATAAAACCAATCCAATTTTCAAATGCAATGCTCGGTTGATTTATTTACTTTATATTTGTGAATCGTTTTTAGGCGTAAAATATATTTAACAGATAGAAATTATCTTGTATCAAAGAGAGAGATTGAAAAATTATTTTGCTAAAGTAACAAGGAAGCCAACTTCCGAATTTTAATTTGCTAGTGCCATTAGTTCGAGAGATATCATTAAGATCATATTTCGCATATAAATGACCACCATTTTTAATCAAGATGGAGGATCGTAAAAAAATAACTTATGCAAACCTAATAAAAAAAATGCATAAGTTCATTGGTTTCAGATAAATCAGGAGATAATCATTGGGGTAGATAAATAAGTCAGTTTCTCAGAGGCATTTGACTTTGTGATATAATACATAAATTAGAAACAAAAATATAAATAAATGAAAATTATATCTTAAAAAGGGCTTACTTTGCTTGCTGTAGTAATATTAAATTCAACATGTATTAAGTGATCAGAACATCGTAGAGCTTCTATCGTCTTAAAAGTAGATTTAATTGTAATTTCCACTCACCTAAAACAGAGAAAAATTCAACATTTTATTTTTGTATATGCATTATCAAAATTTTACATTACAGGATACACTATATAGGTTTAGTTGTTCTGATATCCAGAAAATGTCATATAGTTTAACGTCACCCTTGGTCCTTGGTATCCTGGGAAGTATAACAAAATCATGATAGCCAGTACCCAGCTACACTCCACCACCCTCAGGACAACATAACCGTTGTTACAATAACTCCAACATTTGTAACACAATTTGTAACACATCATGTTCAACACTTGCAACATCTGTTTATAATTTATATGTTGCCATGGTTGTTATTCATCGTTATTATTATACCTTCTCTTATATATTGTGACAATAAATCAACATCCTTTTGTGTGTGAACCCAAGCTGAACATTTTTTTTGTCGTTAGAATAACATGTATACTGCTCTACATGCACATGTGTGGAAGTTGCGCGGCTGTAGCGCGTACAAAGTGCACTTAGAAGTCACCGCTGAGTGAGAAGTGACAGCAGGTGGCGCTTTTGTTATTTTTACATTTCGTGATTTATTAGTTTTAGTTATTAGTGATTTATTAGTGATTTATTAGGCGATTTATTAGTTATTTAGAACGGTGAGTGAAGGCGAGGCAGAGTTCACCTGCCTATCTCTTATCTAGCCAGGTATATAAATAAACATTAGATAATATATTTCTTCAGGACTATTTATATAATTTCTTTATTTACAAACATCTGTCAAACCGGTGTTTTTATTTATTGTTATTATTTTCTAAATATATTCTTATTCAAAATAATTTAATTACATCTACTCTATTTCATTTAACTTCTATTTAGAACTATTTTATTTATTCATTTTATTTGATTTATTTTAATTATCTAATTTAAATACTGATGGAGGAAGAACCGTCGATCTATGACTTTTCGTGGTCGGACACTGAACCGGACCTGGCAGCAGCCCATGAAAAATATGCTAAATCACGTTTCAAGCAGAAAAAAAGAGAAAAAGATAAACGTTCAAACAAACGAAGAAGTTCAAAAGAAAGACCACCGCCGATCGAAAGAAAACGTTATGCTTCTAGTCAACTCGAAAGTGGAGCCTCAAACTCTGCTTTACCCACCTCAAATCGTTTTGCCGTGCTTAGTCCAAAACAGATAAGCGCAGATACGCCAGAAGATGACATGGACAAGGAAAATACCCCGACGACATCAAAACCACCCCCCTCATTTATTAAGGATGTAACAAGTTTTTCTCAACTTGTTCAACAAATTAAAACCTCGTTAAAACATGACAAATTCGTATGCAAAGCCCAGTCAAAGCATACCGTTATTCAGCTAGAGTCTTCAGACGATTTTAGAGCAATCGTGTCTAAATTTAGTAAAGAGCAGGTATCGTTTCACACGTACCAATTAAAAGAAGAAAAAACATTTCGCATCGTCATAAGGCATATACACCCTACGACTGAACCAGAAATAATTAAGTCTGAATTAAACTCACTAGGGTTCAAAACACGTAGCGTGGCAAATGTACTACACCCTGTCACTAAAGCACCGCTTGCTTTATTTTTCGTTGATCTTGAACCAGCCCCCAACATCAACAAAATTTTTGAGTTGAAAACGCTATTTTACTCTAAAATTAAAATTGAGGAACCCCGTAAACGACAGGAGATACCACAGTGCCTTCAATGCCAAGCCTGGGGGCACACGAAAAAATATTGCTACCACCTAGCACGCTGTGTTAAATGCACCGGCCAACACGCGACCTCGGAATGCAAGAAAACAGATCGGAACCAACCAGCGCAGTGCGTCCACTGTGGTGGAGCTCATCCGGCTAATTACCGAGGTTGCTCAATATATAAAGAGCTACAGAAGAAAATACAGCCCAAGCCAAAGGTCAGCTTCACCGATCCAGAGATCAGATCCAGAAAATGGGAACAACCTCCTCCACCGCCACCTTCAGTTTGGGAATTTCCGCCATTGCCGCAGCGAAACACAAATAAAAAACCAGAACCCTCTACATCGTTTCATCAACCTTCAGCTCAAATAATGCCTCACCCTGTTCAAGAAAATCAACAGGCCACAGTCTCAGAAAATAATATCACCCGTCTTCCTCCCATGACCTTCATTCCCCCACCTTCATCAAACGACATCACATCTCTTCTCACATCATTCCTAACCGATTTAAAAGAGACTATCAAACCTCTTATCACTCTTCTCACCACTGTTATAACACACCTTCTTCCCAAAGCCGCTCCATCAACATGAATCCCACACCTACTTCTAAATCCCTTGTAATTCTCAATTGGAATGCTGACGGCCTTGCACAACACAGGGGTGAACTTGATATACTATTACACGAAAAACGCATTGACATAGCATTGATAACCGAAACACACTTTACATCAAGATCACACTTTTACATTAGGGATTTCATTACATATAGGGCAGATCATCCGGATAACACACCTCGTGGTGGGTCTGCTGTCCTCATTCATAAAAATATAGCTCACTCTCTCTATCCATCTATCTCTACTGAATCCCTTCAATGTACAACCGTTTCCCTACCTCTCACTCCTTTCCGATTATCGATATCATCCGTTTATTGTCCTCCCAGTAAAATATTATCCCACCAAGATCTAGATATCCTTTTCCAATCCTTGGATCCTAGGTTCATAGCAGGTGGCGATTTCAACGCTAAGCACCCTCAATGGGGATGCAGAGCGCGCAATCGTCGTGGTGCAGTACTCCTGAACTACCTTACCCCTAAGAATTTCCGTGTACTTTCTCCTGACAACTTCACATATTTTCCATATCAGCATAATCTCCTTCCTGACCTATTAGATTTCTTTATCACCTCATCCTTGTCTCCTTTTAACAATTCTATTTCTAACCTATATGATATATCATCAGATCACACCCCAGTTCTCCTTACTCTTGACACCTTTCCTCCTCCAAAACTCTCCCGACAGACATTAGTGAACGGACATGTAGACTGGGACAAGTTTAGGACACATTTAGAAGAAAAAATCGAACTAAATATATCTTTAAAGACGCCAAAGGAAATAGACGACGCAGTCCATAAAATAACAAGATCTATTCAGTCATCAATCTGGGAATCTACTGACGTGAAGCAGAACTACAACAAGTCAAAAATGCACATTCCGCTAAATATCAGAAAGCTTATTTCTTCTAAACGTAAGGCAAGAGCAAAATGGCAAAGAACCAGATACCCAACTTACAAACTAACGTACAACAGACTATCAAGACAGCTTAGGGACGCTATAAAGACTCTAGAAAATGAACGCTTCACTGCTTATACTAACGAACTGACGACAAAAGACAAATCACTTTGGACGGCAACTAAAAGGATAACTTCAGATAAGATTATACCATCTCCACTTAAAAAGAAGATAATTCCTGGGCGAAGACTGATGAAGAAAAAGCCGAATTATTTGCATGACATTTACAAGACGTTTTTAAACCTTACCCTGACATCTTTGACCAAACACATACTGACAAAGTAGACAATGAACTCCTTTCTCCTCTTCAACTCTCCCCCCCCCCCCCCCCTCCTAAAGCATTCACCCCTTCTGATATTGCCTATTCCATAAAACAGCTACCTTCCCGAAAAGCTCCCGGATACGATCTTATAACTTCATCCATCCTAAAACAGTTACCTAAAAAAGCAATCCTTTTCCTAACCTACATATACAATGCTGTCCTTCGCACCACATATTTTCCTATCCTTTGGAAATTTTCCGTAGTAATAATGATACTAAAACCCAATAAACCTGCACATAGCCCATATTCCTATCGCCCCATTAGCCTACTCCCAGTAATGGGGAAAATCCTTGAGAAACTTATTCTTCGAAGATTAAATCCTATCCTAAAGTCCCAAAATGTTCTCCCGAATCATCAACTAGGATTTAGATCCCATCACTCTACCATCCAACAATGCCATCGCCTAGTTGATGTCATATCTTCCACCCTTGAGCGGAAACAGTACTGCTCGGGCGTCTTTCTCGACGAGGCTCAAGCTTTTGATCGGGTCTGGCACGCCGGGTTGCTGTGGAAGCTCAAGCAATTCCTCCCTTTCACATACCTCCTTATCCTTAAATCCTATCTCAGTGAGCGCTATTTCCAAGTCACTCAGAACCAATCCTTTTCCAAAACATACCCCGTGCTGGCTGGTGTCCCCCAGGGCAGCATCCTCGGTCCTCTCCTTTACACCGTCTACACTTCCGACCTTCCTGAATATCCTACCACGATTTTATCCACATTCGCCGATGATAAAAGTATCCTCTCAACCCACGAAGACCCTATCATAGCTTCAGACCAACTTCAAAATCACTTAAATCTCCTGGGCCCTTGGTTGAGAAAATGGAGGATCAAAATTAACGAACGTAAAAGTGTACATGTCACTTTTTCGTTACGTCGAGCAACATGTCCTTCAGTCACTCTCAACCAAATTCCTATTCCTCAGTCAGAGCAGACCCGCTATCTAGGATTACATTTTGATAGAAGACTGACTTGGGCTACACACACAAAACAAAAACGACAACAGACTAACAGACGATACAAACTAATGACTAGGCTTCTAAATAATGAATCTAAACTCTCGCTATCTAATAAACTCCTGATCTATAATTCTATTATTAAACCAATCTGGACGTACGGACTCGAGTTATGGGGAACAGCAAAGCATTCCAATCTAAAAAGGCTCCAAACACTACAATCCATTATACTCCGCAAAATCGCTAACGCACCTTTTTATGTTTCTAACCTAATCCTCCACAATGACTTCAAAGTTCCCTTCGTTCGAGACCTAGCAGTTTCCCGATATCAAACTTTTCATAGTTCCCTAGCTTCCCATCCTAATCCTTTAGTACAATCCCTCTCCTCCCGCACGATACCAAGTAACCCTCCTCGCCGTCTTAAAAGACTGTGGCCTCGCGACCACCTATGCGATTAGGAAAAAAAAGTATATATATATATATGAAATTATGTTTATGTTTTCTTTTAATTAAATAATGTTAACAAGCTAGGGAGTACAACTACTGAGTTGCTTCTCCCACCATGACAACATGTTCTTGTATATACTTAATTAACAATGTTACTTGTTACATTTTTTTTTATGTAGTTGTAATATTCTATACAAATAAAAAAAAAAAAAATAAAAAAAAAAAATGTAGTTGAAGGCAAGTGCTTTCCTCACCCAGACAAAAAGCCACTTCAACCTTTTTTTAAATTGTTACCTACCTACCTACTGCTAAATTATTATTATATAAATTGTTCTTATTAGCTACATACCTATATATATTTTTTTCCATATTTTCATCATTCATTTACAGTTAAAATTTATTTTTCCTAATACTGTCCACAAATGTTATCTGTTAATAATTTCATTAAACACAGTCACGGCAAGGTCAAGCCAAGAGCTCCTTGGAACGAACGCGCTGTGTCACTCATCCCAACAATTCTACTGCTAGTTGTAATGAGCAGTGTAACTGAGCACTGGTGGGCTTTGCCCCATAGATTAGTATCATTTTTATTTTATCTCTAAACTAAAATATTACCCTTTATTTCTTTAAATTCACAAATATTTTACTAAATTGAGATATTTACTCTCTTTTTTATTATAAATAAATAAAAAAAATTACAATGTTTTGAAATAAGTAAAATGCCCAATATTTTGGTTGTTGCCCTTTACTGAGTATTTTAGAACATTTTGAAAATACCATTACTGCAATGAGACAAAATTCTTAGCGAGCATCAGAAAATGAGTTTGTGACTCTAAAAAGAAGAAAAATACAGTATTTTTTAATTTAATTAAACGCTACGAGTGAAAAGGCTATATGATGTAATTGTATAGTTCGAACAAGTAAGGGATAAAGCAATATAAATAATTATTTATGCATCTAGGGAGTAAAATAAGCCATTATTCCCTGAGCGAAAAATTTCGTTCTTGAGGCGAAGCCGAAGGAACCATGGTCCCTAAATAGAATAACGCTAATTAGCTCCCGAGACGCAGCCGAGGGAAATTATCGTGAGGGGAATAATGGCACTTTACTCTCGAGGTACAAACAATATTTTATCTCCAGTAGGGAGAAAATACACATTTTCATCCATTGCATAGTTTTTATTTATTATTTTAATACATAACAATAATTGTTAGCACTTTTAATATAAGATATTAAAAAAACAAATAAGAATTGGAATTAAACTCAAATAGAAGGTTATTTAGATGCAGGTTATAAACAATGATAAACAAGGTCAAAAAAGCAGTGTCTCCAACCTGATTTCAACAACTTCATATGTGTGCTACCTTTTCTTAATTCCGAGCATTTCTCATCTGATTAGGAGATAGAGAAAATGTGTAAATGGAAAAAAATATTTTTGAGAAATGGTCGGAATTAAGATAAGCTTCCAAGGGGTCCAAAAGGGGTTGAAATATTCCATTAAATAAAGTAATGGAAACTTAAAAGTTTTTAATTATACAAATACCCAAAAGACCATTTAAAGATTTTCTTTGGAAACTAAAATATCAACTGAGGGTAATTCATAACTACTACAACTTCATTACATTATTCATTCTACTATTTATAAAATAATTAAGTTGGCAATCCTTATTTTTCTTCCTACTTTTGAGTTCAGGGAAGAAAAGACCCTCTTTAGTCCCTCTAAATCTAAACTAATCCAAAATCATAACTTTTTCTCCCTACTGGAGAAAAAATAAATGTATGTAGTATAAATATTCAAATTGATTAAGAAATTGTTTCTTTTCATTAATAACAGCATGTTGTTACTTCAAACAAGAATATTTCTAGCGGAGTCTTTAACACATTTTGTTCCCCACCGTGAAAATTCTACACCAACAGATCTAACTGTTTACAATCCAAATATTTACTTTTGTTACTCAAAGAGCTAACGTCAAAAATTCCCCAACAAAGGGAAACTTTTCTTAAGTGTTAATAATGTTCTGGAAACCTTGCATTGTTATATAATAGCTACACAGTTCTAACAATCTTGACACTTTCGTTAAGTTTCGATCGTAATTTGTCACAATAGAACAGTTCTGTTGAAGTTTTTTACGAGTTTTTTGTAAGGTATTAATGAATTCGGCTAAAAGAGTAAATTCGGTGGAAATTATATTAAACTATTAAATACAATATTGGTTTTCAATGATACCTACTGAAAATTCATATAAGAGTTGTTTCGACTCACAAAATATCAAAGGAAGTTATAAATTAATATAATTTCAAGTATTCTCTAAATTCAATATAATTTTTAAATTTATAAAATCAATTAATCATCAAATGAATAAAATAGGGTATTACTGGTTCATAATTTTAGATGCACCTATATTGAATATTCAGAGGAAATTAATTTTCAGCATATTAATCCCCTCAAATTCCATAAATTGAAATGTTAAGCTGAAGTGCATGTGACAGCATGAAATCCCGTATTTCTTTGAAATTTTAATAAAAAACGTTAATGGTATCGAAGAAACATTATCTAATATTGTACAATACCTAAAATACAATGAGCACAAATAAAACTTCAAATGAAAAATAACGAAACTTCGTCCACTTGACGCCACAAAGGCTTTATCTTTTTTCATTTGTTGAAATGAAGTATTGTAAAGAATGTTATATGCCAGGAGTTGCAACTACACTGGTACATTTTCAGCCTCTATGTACATTTTTATCAATATCCTTTTAACACACTTTGACTGCATCTATTTCAAATTTAGATGAGCTTACATTTTATCATTCGAGATAGCTTCTCGAATTTATATGGTGACCGAAAAACAAAATGTTCTTTCTTGTTTACAAAGGAATATTTCAATATTTTTTTTGAGGAATGCTGTAGAATCATCAAAATAAACGCTCATCCGTAAAAGTGATGTATCTTTAACAGTGGGATTTGGTTCCCGGCAGCGGGGTGCGTTATTTTTATCTTATCTCTTTAATATTATTATAAATAGCAGGAGTAGACCATGATCAAAAAGGAAAACTCAATGGGAGTAGAAATAGAAGCGAGAATTGCAGCCGGATATGATACAAGTAAGCAGAAACTCAAAGCTGATAACCTACAGAATTGTTAGCTAGATGGGTGGTGCACAGAGACGAGGAGTTGCTACGAAGATGGGAATAGAGACGAGGAGTTGCTACGAAGATGGGCATAGAGACGAGGAGTTACCCATTCCAGGTACGGAAACCATTCCCCTCATTCTCCAGATTTTACTTTTAAGATAAACAAAACTAAATTTTACATAGACAAACACAAAAGAGATCCACACTACTACAATTAAGTCCGCTACGTCATAAGGGTACGTCCATAGTGCACGCGGGTTCCGAATCAGGTTCAGGCTCCGAAAACAGGCTTGTGATATGTCAGCTTGAGGAAAGCAGGTGATGGCCACAGTGGAGGCAGGTAGAAATACGTGCTGACATAATGTAACGTAAACAAAACAAAAACAAAAAGTTGTAATATGAAGTTAAAGCGTGGTTTTTTATGGCCACAGAGAGTTAATTTAAAATTAAAATGTAGAAGAATTGCTTTTTTATGAAATGATTACTAAGTTAAGGAGTGCATATGGGGAATACCACCGCTTATTTGAGCAGTTAACAAATTGTAGAGAACATGGAACGTTTCTTCCTACATTTAGAATGGAAGTGGAGCCATTCTACTATTTTAGAAATACTTTCGTTACAAGCGTTTCTTTCTTTATTATATTAACATTATAAAAATAAATCGAAACGAAGAAAATCAAACAAGAATCAAAAGACGAGAACTAAGATAAGAAGTAAGTATTTGTATATGACCAAGAAAAAGGTTTCATAAACAACTACAAATGCCAAAAAATAAATTGCAGTTTGTAGTTACAGTACAGTCCGTGGGCGCGGATAGCAGCCGAAATCTGAAACAAGAATGACCTAAACATTCCGGTAAAGCCTCTGACTGAACGCTGCACTGTGCAACCAGTTGCATGCTTTCACTATGGCCACCCTGCTACAATACCACTGTTTATTTCTCGCTCTTGTTTTCTGAGTCTGAACCTGATTCGGAACCAGCGTGCACTGTGGCCGTACCCTTAGCTTCCACAACCTGTTGCACCGATTCCCAGCTTATCAAGCAGGGGTGCCACCACGGAATCGTCTAATTTACCCCAACAATTTATTAAAAACCCTCACCTACCACATCCTAAATCATAAAGAAAATAAAGAAATAAAACTACAAAATTACATTTACCAACCATATTATCTACTTATCAGTAGAAGACGCATCAGAACTGGTCTTAGACCAAACCGGTTTTACACCGAAGCTGAGTAACAACATAAAAAAATAAATATTTTATACGGAAGTTAAAATCATTAAATATTGTGAGGGATAATTACAGAATATGTTTATTTTAAATTATTACAAATGAAGTTAAATATAGAAAAATTAGAGGGCCGACAGTCTGAGAAGAATTCTGCTCCGTTCGGGTGTAGCCTGTATAGGAAGGTTTCAGTGGTTATCTAAAGAATAATATTCTTCTCAAGTCAGGTTTTTGTCAAGTTGGCCAACCAAGAAAACAAATAGTTGGTAACAGGGCGCCCAGTTAAGAGCTGCCACTCGAAAGTCAATTCAGTTGAAGAAATATGTTCAGTTCTATTGCTAAGTGAAGTGTTGAAGTTACGTAAAGTCAGAGCTTGACCCAAGACACGGAGTAATGTTCAAACAAGTGTTTCGGACCCGGGAGCGGAAACCAGATTCTCCAACTGCCACTCGCAAGTTAATCCAGTTAAACTAAGTTGAATTCTATTGCCGCCAATTAAGTGTCGAAATTAGTGAAGTTGGGGCTTAACTCAAGGTAAGATAACTCACGGAGTAAGGTTCACAGAAGAGTTGTCGATCCGTGAGCAGAAATCAGAGGCTATCGGTCTCAAAAAATAGTTTAAACTTTTGCCACATTACAACGACTAAAACTTGAACAACAAGAATTACTTCTGAATACTTGAAGGGACTTTTGGAGGATTTACTTAAAATTGGCAATAAACAAGTGACTTAGGAGTAATAAATCCTAATTTTCGTTTCGTTAAAAAGATATATATAAACCAATATCATACTCTCAAAAGCATTTGAAGCGTTGTGGTTTATACACTCGACGTAATCCATCTATATGATTGCGGTGTCATATTTCAATTATCTGAGGACACAAGTACTACTGTTTCCAATTAACTGATACCAGGTATTTCTATCCATTACGTGTATTTCTAAACAAGACAAGTGTCCCTTATGTTATCAAATATATTACAGTCATGGAATCGCTATTTATCGGAATCACTGGAAAAAACTATGGAATTTTTATGATATGGTGAAAAAATATAGCTTTCCAAAAACTTCCTCTTTTTAAATTTAGGAGTCGAGATATGCAACACACATGTATCGATTCAATCTGTCTTGTAATGTTATATTACGACTGTTTTGGTCCAGATATATTTTTTGGGGTTAGTGTTTAGACATTTTAAACTTTATTCAATCACCATTTTTTTATCAATGTTATTTTTACAACAAAAGACAGTGTTTAGCCCGTATTTCTTTGATTTGTTTCTTTTGTACTTGAATTACGAATGTAAGCCAGATAAATTACGACTAGCTAAGTAAAGAATGCTTCATAATATCGCATATGTAGCCAAGTAATTCATGTACCAACATTAACGCTTAATACTGAACAATCATATTTATAAAGAGTCCTTTCAACACTTTTATTTCACTTCATTAGTACCAAATCTTATAATCTCAATTTGACTAACTTCCAGACTACTTAGAAAGCTGAAATTTGTACAGATTATCTATTTCCGATGACAATACAAGCATTAGTAATTATTTTATTAGTTATTTAATTAATTAATTTAGTTGAAATATCTATTAATTATTGAATAAATCAACATTATATTTTGAATTTACTTGTTACTCTTCTCACTGTTTAAAAAAATCAGATTAATTTGGTTCAAGAACGCAGTATTTTCACTATTTTAAATACTTTTATATTTTCATGGATACCACTTTATATACTAGGTTGCTTTACGGGGATATTATGTGGGTGTATCAGAACTTTTGTTATGTATATTTTTTTAATTCATGTTAAAATTAAATTAAAATCAATTCTAATAACATTGCTAAACCCCTCCCACTTACAAGGCTTGAAGGTCAATTGCAGACAGACCCCCACAATAGAAATAATGGTGATGATTTTTGCCGGTTAGACTAAGGCTGTGGTGTGTATGATTATTTTTGCGATTGTGTGTTTTCTGTGTGTGTCACGAACATAGAAAATGAAAAATGGAGCACTCAAAAATGTTTGGCTCAAAAAATTATTACAGTCCTCCCGCAGCCACTATATTCGCCTGGTTTGAGTCCCTGTGACTTTTTTCTATTCAAATTGAAAACAGTACTCAAAAGACATGATTTTGGCACTATTGAGAACATTGAAAAGGTCGTATTGTACAAGGTGAAGAAAATTCAGGAAGAGGACTTGAAGCAGTGCTTTGATAACTGAAAGCAGCGTTATGTGCCTTGCATATGAGGGGAACTATTTTGAAGGAGACCATGAATAACAAGATTTAAAAAATCAATCTCTTATTTTTTTAACAGAGCACGTATAATATATATATATATCTATATATGAATAAATTCTCGACCGTAAATATAAACAGAAAACAAACAAAACTCAGGTTTCGGTCACAAAAATCGTCTTTATGTTACAATCCCGACGTTTCGGTTTTTACTTAAAACCTTCTTCAGGGGCCGTAAAACATCTAAACAACGACTGAAAAACCGTCGTTGTTTAGATGTTTTACGGCCCCTGAAGAAGGTTTTAAGTAAAAACCGAAACGTCGGGATTGTAAAATAAAGACGATTTTTGTGACCGAAACCTGAGTTTTGTTTGTTTTCTGTATATATCTATATATATAAAATTCTCGTTCACGGTGTTTGATCCCGAACTCCTCCGAAACGGCTTGACCGATTTTAATGATTTTTTTTGTATTGATCGGTAGGTCTAAGAATAGGATGTTATCTATTTTTTATGCCCCTAAGTGATAAGGGGGGCCCCTCAAAATTTTATTTTTTGATTTTTTTTTACAAAAATTTTGTATTTTATTTTTTATATATTTGGCATTAAGAAATACTTATAACTCTAAATTTTTACCTTTTTACCACCACTCAGTGATGAGGGGGGCCCCCAAAATTTTATTTTTTGAATTTTTTGGCCAAAGTTTTATAATTTTATTATTTTATAATGTGACATTAAAAAATACTAATAACCCTAAATTTTTATAACTTAAACACCCCTCAGTGATGATGGAGGCCCCCCCAAAATTTATATTCTTAATTTTTTGGGCATACTTTTTAAAATTTTATTATTTTATGATTTGGCATTCAAAAATACTTATAACCCTAAATTTTTACCTTTTTACCACCTCTAAGTGATGAGAGAGGCCCCCCCACCAAAATTTAATTTTCTTAATTTTTTGGGCCAAATTTTTTAATTTTATTATTTTATGATTTGGCATTAAAAAATACTTATAACCCTAAATTTTTACTTTTTTACCACCCCTTAATGATGAGGGAAGCCCCTCCCATTTTTTTTTTTTTTTTTGGTAAAATTTTTTATAATATTTTTTTTTTTAGATTTGGCATTAAAAATACTTACAACCCAAACTATTATCCTTTTAACATACCCTAAGTGATGAGGGAGCCATAACGTTATACTTTTTACCACCGTTATACCAAATTTTTACCATCAACCTCCATTTATAATAGCGATATTAGTACTGTAATAATCTTCAACACTCAGTGGATTAAAAATACTTATAACCCTAAATGTTCACCCTTCTACCTCCACAACAACCTCCATTTTTAATAGCGATATTATAACTGTAACAATCTTTAACTCTCAGTGGTCGATAACTGATCTTTTTTTTTTTTTTTTTTAAGAGTCCTCTGACAGCAGGGTCACAGGAGAGGCACTCTTGAATAAACATGTACATAAAATACATAAGTTAATAATAATTATAATTTGATTTAAATTAAAATTAAACTTTCCGTAGTATGAAAACTTCCAAAAACTTAAAAATTGAATAAAATACATAAATGAATTAACAAAAAATTTCCATAAAAGTACTAATAAATTACTAGAAAAAAAGCTACTTAATAAAATAACATCTAAGATACAGCAAAGGATTAAAATTCAATAAATAATTATGAAAGAGAATAAATAAATACTCAAATTAATATTCAAAATTTAAATTAACAGTAATTAGATAACAAAACTAATAATTACAATTAGATAAAAATGTAAAAATTATGGCTGTTTGCTCGGTTATTTAATTAATTTATCGGTTATTGTAATTATTATTATCAAACGATCAGTTATCCCCGCCAGGCGTCTTCCGGTGTCACTTCTCACCCAGCAAACAGTTCGGAGTAGGGATGCGAACGAAGCCGGTCTCAAATCATTCTCACACAATAAGCTTTCACGCTATTTTGATAGGCCTCATCGTCCACAGCGCTCCAATCCTCTTTCAGTCATAGACCACATCCCCTCACACTTACAATGAGTTAGTTATTTTTAATAAACTTCCAAAATATTCAATAGAAATACTCTATACGGCAAAATAACGTTTGCCGGGTCAGGCTAGAACAGAAATTGTTTTGTGGTATATTCGGTAGGTCTAAGAACAGGTCGTAACCTATTTTTTATAGCCCTAAGTGATCAACCACTAGGGTTGATCACTAGGGCCAACCCCCCCCCCCCCCCACATTTTTAGGGGTGAGAGTGGACCACATCAATTTTTTATTTTTTGGACAACATTTTTTAATTTTATTTTTTTTATTATTTGGCATTAAAAAATACTTATAACCCTATTTTTTTTTTATCTTTTACCACTAACCCCCATTTGTTAATCTGCAACTCTCAGTGGTGGATAACTGATCAATTATCAATCGACCAGTTATCCCCGCCAGGCGTCTACCGGCGTCACTTCTCACCCAGCAAACAGCACGGAGTAGGGATTAAATTTTAAATTTATAAAAGATTAAATGGCTACTGCAAAGATAAAAGGGTATAAGTCATTTTTTCGCAATTTTTTTTTTTTTTCATAATAATATAGTTCACCATGCTCCCTTTAAGTTTGCAAAAAAGGGAATATGTCACGAACCTCCAACTAGCATTTATTTGAACGAAGAAAAAGAGTTAAGTTAGGAAAACCTTTCTCATGTTGGTTGAATAAGGTATAAATACAGTTAAAGTAATATAATGCCCAGTGTGGTGTCAATATGGTTTTACATCATGGTATAAGTAGACTTATCCCCTTATCCACAACCTTAAAAGTGAGCTCTCTAGTTTTTATGTGGTGTGTAAGTTGACTTGTACCCTTATCTGCAGACATAATTCCACATCCCCTTTGATTTATAAACCACGCGTGTTGACTTATACCGTCTTGATAGGTTTAAATTAATGTTGAGGCTTACAGTAAACGTTTGGTGATGTTTTGATGAAAGTTACCAAATTGTGAAATATTAATGAATAATAATTAGTACTGCAACAATCAAGCCACATGCTATAACATGTGGCACGAGGCA
This sequence comes from Gerris lacustris, assembly GCA_951217055.1. NCBI lineage: Eukaryota > Metazoa > Arthropoda > Insecta > Hemiptera > Gerridae > Gerris > Gerris lacustris. The sequence goes on from OX578285.1 coordinate 61,445,704, forward strand.
GAGGAAGGCCGTGGTGCAAACAACATAGCTTCCTGCATATTTCAACATTTGAAGAGTTTACCTTTTACAGTTAAACATGTTGCAATGTATTCTGCGGGGGTCAAAACAGAAATACTCATATGAGTGCAATGTTACTTACTGCACTTGAAGCGTATTCTGATATTATATAAAAATAATTGATCATAAGTTCCTACTTTGTGCCCATACACATATGGAATGTGATACAGATCATTCTATTATCGAAAGGCAAAAGAAGAGATCGAACATTGGTACGTACTAATTGGTCAGTGATTGTGGAAAGAAGAAACCATTTAAAGTAACACTCATAGCAGGACAGTTTTTTGATTTTGCAAAGCTGCTGAAAGGATGACTGACAGTAAAAAAAATAACTGAAAGTGGTGAAAAAATGTTGTGGTCTAAGGTAAAGTGGTTCCGATATTGCTCTGACGGAGTTTTTGGGACCATATTGTTTAAAAAATCAATACATTGTGATTCGCCCTTCGATTCAATAAACTTTGGGCGTCGAGAGAAGAGCCGGTCCTTAGTAAAACAGTTGAGAAAACTATATGACGGCCCCAACCAATTAGTGCCGAGAAAAAAGCAGATATCTTGGATCTGCTGCCGTATATTCATCCACAGTTTCACGAATTTTATAAAAATAATTTGATGGTAGTTGGTGCTAAAACCAATCAAGATCCTGACCTCTCTGATGAGGAAGAAAATGAAGGAAGGAATTTTAGATTTTTATTGGTTTAAATATTTAAATAATGTGATTTATAAGTAAACCAGCTATATATTTATATAATTAAGATTTAGTAGTGAGACTGTACCCCTTTTATTTTTAGTCTCAATTTTATTTGTACAATATTTCTATTTGTATTTATTCAACTGCATTCTAGAAATAATTTACATTATTTATATGTTTATTGAAAATGTTCGACCAGGAACCAGGTCACCTTAAAGTGTTTATTTATTTTTTTCTTATACAAATTGGACATTTTATTTTATTTTTTAGAATATATTTTTTTTTAGAAATTATTTATTTAGTTTTTACTCTTTATAACGTAACTTATTACGTACGTTTTTTCAAAGCTATATATCCACTATTTAAATCTATTTTAAATCAAATTATAATTATTATTAACTACGGGAAACAGACAGTGAAAAATACACTCCTGTGCCGGGATTTGAACCACGGGCCTCTATATATACTGGAAATATAGAGGCCCGTGGTTCAAATCCCGGCACAGGAGTGTATTTTTCACTGTCTGTTTCCCGTAGTTAATAATAATTATAATTTGATTTAAATTAAAATTTAACTTTCCGTAGTATGAAAACTACCAAAAACTTAAAAATTGAATTTCGTATTTAAATCTAATAGCTTACGTATTCTAATATTATTATACCTACTCGTATTTTTGAAAAAATAATTTTTTCAATTATGTTTAAGGGTGTTTTCTAAATTAAAACCGAAAACCCAATATTCTTTGTTTTATTTAGCCAAGAAACTGATTTTTATTGTTGTTTTTTCCATTTTTCCCCTCATTGTTGTCGCATATTAGTTGGAAGAAACCGATATAAGTCAACTTATACCCTTACGATATCAATATATAGTACCTCACATCAGAGTATAAGTCATATAAATCAAGTTAAAATTCACTTGTGTGGTCTTTTTATTATTTAATACTGATTACCTTAATGAATTTAATATAATAAGTTCAAAAAAAGTTAACCACCATCAACTGACTCACTCGTAGAAATCGCTGAACATTCAACAGCGCGTCCTGAAAAGTTGACATAAATGACTTATACCCTTTTAACTTTGCAGTAGTCAAATTATTATTATTATTATTAAATTATTAAATATAAAATCATACAGTCCATTGCACTTAGAGATTGACATTGATTTTTTTTAATTAACATAATTAGTGATAGCAAATATGGATAACATTTTTTTTGTATATTATATAACTTTTAAGAGATATAATTTTAAATATATACTACTACTTAAGTTAATAAAGTAAAATGAATTAAAAAATAAATGCTTGGTCTATTATTATTTTGATAGGCCGTCATTGTTTACAGCGCTCCATTCCTCTTTCAGTCATAGATCACGTCCCCACACACTTACAATGTTAGTTTTATATTATATATATATATATATATATATATATATATATATATATATATATATATATATATATCGAATTTTGAGTAGTTATCCTCATTTGATAATATATATATATATATATATATATATATATATATATATATATATATACATATATATATATATATATATATATATATATATATATATATATATATATATATATATATATATAGACACTCTCATAATATCCTAAATTATAAGTTAGCAATTAAACACACCGTAAAAATGATAGGTGTAAAATCAAAGAAGTTAGAATTCCCGAGGGCAAAATATAATCAATAAAACAAAAGTATTCCCTTCAACTTTATACATAAACAATTAACCTTTCTCTTCACCCCGCGAATTAAAAATTAATTCGTATTCTCTGAAACTGACGAATTGATTACTGAATTATTTATTCGCCAGTTTAATTTATGACCCAGACTTAAAACGTGTATCCTAAATTAAACCCTAGCTATTAATCTTAAGATTTTCAAATTTTCCTCATTTGATATTTTAACACTTTAAAATTCAATCTCACGTTTTTGAGATCCTTTATATTATTCTTTCTTTATTTTATTTTTTTAAAACAATTAATTAAATAATATTTTAATTAAAGAAATGTACAACTACAAAAATAAATCTGCTGCTTAATTATAATTAATTGATTGAATTGATAAATCCTTTATTTATTGAGACGTTACTAATTTTTTACAATGTTGCATACTAAGGAAACATCCATCAAATTGCAATCAAACAAATGTTCTTGTTTTTAGTCACAAAAAATACTAGGTGGTGGATAATACGAAGAAAAAACAAACAACATCAAGCCTCTCCTATGTCTCACATAAGCACTGCCTTACAATTATATATATAATATATTTATAATACTATGTACAATATGTACTTATAATACAACATAATTGGTTTTATACAAGGTGTTCCAAACTCCCCCCTCTTAACTTTTCTCCCTTAACTTTAACTCCCCCCCCCCCTTTCCCCCCTCTTAACTTTTAAACGGTTAGAGATAAATTAATGAAACTTTTGGGATCATTACTATGTAAAGGGAAGTTTGTTTTCATGCAATCACGCACGAGGGGCAATCACTCACATTGCCCCCAGGCAACCCAACTTCAAAATTTTAAATTGGAGAGTATACTTTTGATAGCATATATTTAGATTCTACTGTGAAAAATGATAAAATTTTACTTGAAACTTTTATTTCTGTCTCTAATATTTTTCCCCCTTTAGGGGGGAGGGGCAAATATAGCAAAATAACCCTTACGAAATAGTATAAAAAAACTTATATCGTTATAAAATGTAAACGGTTTGAAATAAATTAATGGAATTTGCGAGATGTGTGCTATGAAAAGGGAAGTTTGCATTCAGCCACTCCCTTACTAGGGGCAACCACCCATTTTGCCCCCAGGCACTGATATCTACCATTTTTATACTTTTACCTGGGGGGTACCTTACTTTTACCTGGGTTTTTTACCTTTTACATGGGGGGTAAAAAATATTGCCCCTAGTGCGCGATTGCATAAAAACAAACTTCCCTTTACATTGTGCGGATACCCAAAGTTGAATTAATTTATCTAAAACCATTCAAAAGTTAAGAGAGGAGGGGGGGGGGACTTTTGGACCACCCTGTCTGAATATCTCATTAATATGTCTAATAAAACGATTAATCAGTTTTGACTTGGCAGCAATGATTCGAATATCTCAATACTAATTAAATCGACCAGCCTAAAATATAATAAGAGGGTTCGGTTCATTTGGAGAAAAAAATATTTTTACATAATTTTGTAAGTTTAACATAATAATATTTTAATTTAAATCAAATTATAATTATTATTAACACTGGGAGAAAGACAGAGAAAAATAGACTCCAGCGCCGGGACTTGAACCACGGGCCTCTACATTTTTCTCTGTCTGTCTCCCAGTGTTAATAATAATTATAATTTGATTTAAATTAAAATTTAAAAACTTTCCGTAGTATGAACACTACCAAAAACTTAAAAATTAAAATAATATTGTTTATTCAATGTTATAGGAATGTTAATTTAATGTTGTTTTTATATTTTTAATTTATTGTTTTATATTCATCTTCAATTTGTTGTTATCCACTGTAGTAATTATAAATTATCAATTGCTTATAGAAACACTACCCTCGGTTTTTTTGACCTTATGTAGCGATGCAGAGAAAATCTTTTCCAAGTTTGTTAATTTGATTGTGTATAAAAAGGGCACTTATATCGCACTACATATTATTAATATTATAAAATACAGAATTATAAATTGTAATCATAAAGCAAAATAAAACTCAAGCAGAAACAAGGAAATGTTCAACGTTGGAATAGTTCAAGTGGAAAAATTAATTATCTATTTTTTTGAGATACAAAACTTTTTTTTGTAAAACTCAAAGATCAAACAAAATTAGAGCCTGAATTATTAAGGCAGGAAAAAGTACTAAATAAAGTTTGTTTTTTTTAATTAAAAGTTAGATTTTGTTTAAATTATTTATTTCTTATTCCTCATAATTATCTTTTTTTTTTTTTTTTTTTTTTTTTTTTTTTTTTTTTTTTTTTTTTTTTTTTTAAAAAAGTTTATTTTGGAGTAGAAATGTTTGCATACTCACTAGGTAAAGGGCAGAGTAGGGCGGGGCAAGTTGGGCGATTTAAACATCTCAAAAACTACAGATGTCACGAGAAAACTTCACGAGACGAAAAGAGGGGGATGTCTTTCAGTTGCTGCACGGCTATCGAGTAAAGGCCGGACCACACCTGTCCGCAACGTGCTCGCACCGTATGACGTCCAACATTCGCCCGTGTGTTGGACGTCATACGGTGACGGTGAAGGGAGGCCACACATGGCCGCACCGTGCCCGAACCGTATGACGTCCAACATTCGCCGGTGTGTTGGACGTCATACGGTGCCGGTGAAGGGAGGCCACATATGTCCGCACCGTGCCCGCACCGTATGACGTCCAACATTCGCCCGTGTGTTGGACGTCATAAGGTGACGGTGAAGGGAGGCCACACATGTCCACACCGTGCCCGCACCGTATGACGTCCAACATTCACCCGTGTGTTGGACGTCATACGGTGACGGTGAAGGGAGGCCACACATGTCCACACCGTGCCCGCACCGTATGACGTCCAACATTCACCCGTGTGTTGGACGTCATACGGTGCCGGTGAAGGGAGGCCACACATGCCCACACCGTGCCCGCACCGAATGATCTCAACTCAATGTAAGGATATTTTTTTATGCTGACGCAGCTGTTTCATTGAGACAAAATGTTAAAAAGTTTAACACATAGTGAATTAGGGATGGCGGCACTTGCCTTAGAGGAAGAACATGATAATTGGAGAAGAATTCAACGCAGAAGTCGGAGAAGAATGTGGGTTCACAGCGCTTGGAAGAAAAGATCGGTTGAAGGCTGCCTCATCTGACGATGAAACCAAGTTTAACAAATATTTTAGAATGTCGATGTCCACATTCAAAAAACTAGCAATTCCCTTCCAGACACGTTTATTCTCTGCATTTCTATATTTTTCACTCGACTGATCATACAAAACTTCTAATTAATTCAATTAATTTTTTAAGTAGAAAAGTAAAATAAATATATAAAGTGTTGTAATGCAATTAATAAAGTTCCAAACATTTAAATAGAATAATAATAAAGAAAGTAGAAGATGTAGATAAAGTATTTAAAAGGACGACCCTCATCGTGTCCGTCAAAAAGTATACACAACTAATCCAAGTGTCGGTGCGGAGAGGTGGGGACTACGCCTAACATTTCCTTAGGTTTATTCCTCACCTAGGGTTGTCCAACACATGGCTTACACACGGCCGTCATACGGTGCGGGCACGGTGTGGTGTCGGTGCGGAGAGGTGGGGACTACGCCTAACATTTCCTTAGGTTTATTCCTCAACGAGTGTTGTCCAACACATTGCTTACACACGGCCGTCATACGGTGCGGGCACGGTGTGGTGTCGGTGCGGAGAGGTGGGGACTACGCCTAACATTTCCTTAGGTTTATTCCTCACCGAGGGTTGTCCAACACATGGCTTACACACGGCCGTCATACGGTGCGGGCACGGTGTGGTGTCGGTGCGGAGAGGTGGGGACTACGCCTAACATTTCCTTAGGTTTATTCCTCACCGAGTGTTGTCCAACACATGGCTTACACACGGCCGTCATACGGTGCGGGCACGGTGTGGTGTCGGTGCGGAGAGGTGGGGACTACGCCTAACATTTCCTTAGGTTTATTCCTCACCGAGTGTTGTCCAACACATGGCTTACACACGGCCGTCATACGGTGCGGGCACGGTGTGGTGTAGTTCGGAGAGGTGGGGACTACGCCTAACATTTCCTTAGGTTTATTCCTCACCGAGTGTTGTCCAACACATTGCTTACACACGGCCGTCATACGGTGCGGGCACGGTGTGGTGTCGGTGCGGAGAGGTGGGGACTACGCCTAACATTTCCTTAGGTTTATTCCTCACCGAGGGTTGTCCAACACATGGCTTACACACGGCCGTCATACGGTGCGGGCACGGTGTGGTGTCGGTGCGGAGAGGTGGGGACTACGCCTAACATTTCCTTAGGTTTATTCGTCACCGAGTGTTGTCCAACACATGGCTTACACACGGCCGTCATACGGTGCGGGCTCGGTGTGGTGTCGGTGCGGAGAGGTGGGGACTACGCCTAACATTTCCTTAGATTTATTCCTCACCGAGTGTTGTCCAACACATGGCTTACACACGGCCGTCATACGGTGCGGGCACGGTGTGGTGTCGGTGCAGACAGGTGGGGACTACGCCTAACATTTCCTTAGGTTTATTCCTCACCGAGTGTTGTCCAACACATGGCTTACACACGGCCGTCATACGGTGCGGGCACGGTGTGGTGTCGGTGCAGACAGGTGGGGACTACGCCTAACATTTCCTTAGGTTTATTCCTCACTGAGTGTTGTCCAACACATGGCTTACACACGGCCGTCATAAGGTGCTGGCACGGTGTGGTGTCGGTGCAGACAGGTGGGGACTACGCCTAACATTTCCTTAGGTTTATTCCTCACCGAGTGTTGTCCAACACATGGCTTACACACGGCCGTCATACGGTGCGGGCACAGTGTGGTGTCGGTGCGGAGAGGTGGGGACTACGCCTAACATTTCCTTAGGTTTATTCCTCACCGACTGTTGTCCAACACATGGCTTACACACGGCCGTCATACGGTGCGGACAGGTGTGGCCCAGCCTTAAGGAGCATGGGCGCTTTGTTTATTTATTTATTTTTTTTTTTTTAGTTACAAGTAAGAAATAAGTTGATCATCATTTTTTTCTAATGTATGTTATGATTTCTTTTGATTTTGTTTCACAGTACATTAGTAGTGCAACTTGAAATATTTTATTATCAATTGTAGCTTTACTGTAATTTTTGTAGATATGTATATGCAATTACCATATCAATAAAAATATCTATAAAATTATAAAACTAACCATTTTAAAAAACACTATACTTTTAAATCAAAACTAGGAAGCTCAAAAACTTAGAGAAAATTAAATATAATTTAAAGAGTTTAAAGATACAAATAAAATTTAAATTATGTATAGAATAATATAAGTGTATTAGTAAATGTAAAGAAATATTTTGTCTCATTTGTTTATATATAGTGTATTGTTAAGAAGATACTAGAGCGTTTATAAATTAGATATGGTAAAAAACATCAAGCATTGTTAGATTATTAGTAGTTGTTATCACTATTATTGTGGAATTGTTTACTCTCCTTCTACGACTCAAAGAGACATCTCTTTATAGTAGAAGGAGATCAATAATTTCTTATTGTTTGTAAATTAAATTGCTTAAATAAATGGATCATAAAATTAAAAAAAAAAAAAAAAAAAAAAAAAAATCAATATTGAACCTATTAACCATACCCTTGCTCAACTTACCCCTATCATGGGGCAACTAGGAAGTTTCTCGCATTAATGGTAATATCTTCTGAACATGATCCGAATAGTTTATGTTTTCTGAAGACGTTTAAAGCAGGGTAAATTACTTATATAACAAATGATTACTTGTTTTGACTGAGATTTCTTTACTACTTTTGAGCTAGAAGTCTTCACACTTAGTATTCTAACACTTAACATGGAAGATGATATAAAGTGTCGAAACGCGTTTGTTTATAATAAATATAACATTTTGGTGACAATATTGTTGTGTTACTTTAAATTAACCTCTCTAGTCATAATTACTTATCTATCATTGAATAAATCAAGTGAATCTGATGCACCTTTTTAAGATTTATGATAGAATACATAAATGCTTAACAACCCTACGCCCCATCGGAGTAGAAATTACATGATGATTCCAGTTCTATGATCTTTACGAAAAACCCCACATTCCATCCTAACATTTAGTTAAAAAAAAAAACACGAAAAACTCAAAATTTTATAATTCAAATTTAGTCTAATACCATTTATAAAATATAAAATAAAAAGTATTCCATTTATCTCAGATGTTTTTAAGAACCTTACAAAGAGTTACTAATTTGAAAACGTAGATATAATGTAAAAAGCCTAGGTGCTATTTAAAGCCCGTTGCAAAATGTAAGGAAATTATGTGGCATTGCCCTTTACTTGAGTTGGTTATGCACCCCCACCAGAATAAGGGTTGGATGGAGTGGACAGGCATAGTTCTAGCGTTTGATGTTGAGTACTACCTCATTCATTTAATTTAAAATATAAAAGGAAGAGCGGCAAAGACAAAAAGAAAAGGAAAAAATATATATACACGTACATTCTTTATCCCTTTACTTTTGAGGGCTATTCTGGGACACCAGAATAAAAAAAAAATAACAAGAAAGAACTGCTGGTTAGAAAGGAAGGTACAGAAATAGCACTTTTTTCGCCATTCTAATTTTATATAAGTAATCTCCCCTCCCCTTTCTTAAGGATTAAAATTTAGGGTTATTGTATCTTTGTAAATATTCCAGCTGTGACAGAAGTACATTTCGAATATAATCCTAAGTTATTTTTTTTTTTTTTTAATTATAATTTTTTATAATAAGCAATGTACAATTTCATTTGCTCTGCTATTTTTTTATTTTTTTTTATTTTGAAAAAGTTTTAATTAGATAATTTACTGTAAGTTTAGCAATATATTATTTTTATCCAAAACATAATAAAAAAGCAAAATATAATCTAATATAAAAAAATCTACTGATGTATAAATACTTGTTGTGTTATAATATCAGACCGAATTCCGCTATGCGACTTAAAGAGTTTTATTTATTCATATTTTTTCAATGTTATAGCATACTTAAAATTTATTAAATATAAATTAAATGCTAATTAGAATTTATTTGGAGATATCAAATAAATAAAAATAATATCACCGGTAGTAAGTTTTATAAACAAAATGTAACCAACTTTGCAATTTAGTATTTTTGTTATTCCTACATTTTATAAATAATAATCCGCATTGCTCAAAAATTTATTGTAGAATTACATAATATTTTTTAAATTTGTTAATTTATTAAGTTTTTTTTAATGTTTTTTATAAGCTTTATTTAAAACTTAAAATAAATTGAATTTAAATAAGACATTATATATATATATATATATATATATATATATATATATATATATATATATATATATATATATATATATATATATATATATATATATAACAGCAATGTAATACCGTGTTTGCCAGTACACTAATCAAAAAAACACAGAAATAAAATATAAAATATAAATATTTAAAAAGAAGGACGAGAGGCAGATCCACAAATGAGACTGAGGAATGATTTTTCACCAGTTCAAATCGGTAAGCAGTGACTCCGCGTACGATCTGTACTTCCCGAACTTATGTGCGTCAACTTTCTACTCGACACAAGCTGAATGGGGTCGATGTTTTTGTCAGTCGGCTGCGGTCTCCAGCCGGGAAGGTGAAAACATCTTCAGTTTTTTCTTTATGTAATTTAAAGCGATTTTTAAATGGTTGTCAATCTCGATTTTTCTCGTTCGCTGTAGGTTGATAGGTTCAAAGAACGATCGAGACGCGTCCACTTCGAATTGGCGACGGGTAGCCACATGCCTCGTAAGGAAAAACCCCCACTCACTTACGTAGGAAGCCGTGTGGAGGGGACAACTCTTCGAGTTCGATACGAGTACAAACCGACCCTTATGCGGAGGGCCTAAGTCAGGACTGAAGGGTACTTAACTGACATGACGGCCGACATGATTTGACTGATATAAGTTGATGGAATTGACTGAATGACTGACTGAGATTACTTTACTGAATGACTGCGATGACTTGACCGAGTTACTATTTTATTATTTATAGGTATACACTGCATGTATATGAAAGTAAAAAAAAGGGAAACGAAAAATATCAGTATATTGTCTATAACAAATGTCATTGAAACCATGAAAAAGCGGATGAAAACCTGGGGAAAATATATTGAAAAGAAATTTCTCAATAACCTTTGACTTACCCTATCTTCTTTAAAGTTTTACTGCGATGGTAGGGAAAATAAATGTAGTACATGCTATTTCCAGTATTAACCGTTATTTGTGAATACTGAATATACTTACCTTTGAGACAAACCCGATGTTTCGTATCATTCTCCGAGAGATCTCATTTTTAAACTACCTCCTCTTATGATTCTTTTAGTTTAAATTATCATACTTCTTTTCTGCTTGTTGTTTTCTATCCTTAATGTAACCTACACCTCGGATAAAACCCCTTACTTTCCTTATAATACATATATAAATATATATGCATCATTTAATTGGAATAAAAAATGTATGTATCGTTACTTTATAGTCTAGACCTTTAAGAAGTTATTCCATTTTTATATTTCTGTAACACTATATAAAGTATTTTACAATATTTAATACAGTATTTTTTGACGGAGCACCGTAAGCAAAACATAGATAGATAGATAGATTATCACCAATTTACACTTATATAATATATTGGTATATCCATTGAATCTATTACCAGCTGGTAAACGAGCCTAAGTCATGGAGAACATATAACAGAATATACAACAGATAACTGTTAATCGCAAAACTTATAAACAAACAAGGACATATTTTCCATCAATTATAGCATCATCACGTTACTATAATAGGCTGATTCTTAAGTCCAAGGTAGAATCTTTCAATGTTGAAATATTAAATATAAGCGCATTACAATTTTTCCTCAATATTTCCAAGTAAACAGATTTTATATTCCGACAAAAGACGATAGAAAATTAAAAATACATAAACCGTGTTTGAACTTAGTTAAAAATTACATCGAAGTGGTTTTTAATATCAAATCTCAAAGAAAAAAAATAAACCTTAGTCACTCAAAAAAAGTGTTTTAATAACGTTCCCAGAGAAATATAAAAACACTGCTTATCATCTTTATTTATTTATTTTATTTTTTTATATATATAAAATATTCTAAAAATATAAATGAAATTAAATTAATGATTTTAGAATATTTGTTCAGAATAGAAACTAATATTATACTTTTTAAGTTCGAAAGTATTATTAAAAATGTACAGAAACTTGGTGATAATAACACGTTTTCAGCCATTCTTTTATAATTCCTCTTTTGTTGTCTTTTTCGGCGGTCTAATTCCGTTTTAATGGTCTAATTAGCCTAGGGTTTTGATTGTTCATCTGCTGTAGCTATTGATTTCGGGGGTATTAATTCCTTTTTCTTTTGACTCTGTTCGGCTCGTTTCTGGAGCCTTCTTTCGCTCTTTTTAACGAGCTGAGGCTATAAGTTGTAATTTATCGGTTTCGTCGAATAGCTCGGGGTTTCAGTCGGAATTTAATGCAGACTAAAATATTGTATTTTATAATTGAGGTTAATATTAAGGAAGAGGAATAAAAGAATCAAGATAACATTTATCTTGTTTAATGGAAAATACTTTTTTTAATAGGAATTATCGTTTTATTTCAACAGATCAATCTGTTTTAAAGGGTCATTCAATTCTTTAATTTGTTTTAAAGCAAATAGAGCTAAAGTATCCAGAATAATGCATATTGTGGAAAGACAAGTGAAAATCCCCGCTGAAGAGACCAATAAACTTTACATTTGACAATGGAACTACTTCGAATTCGATTGTTATAATCAACCAATCAACATTTGATTGATTCTGCTAGAATTTAGTAAATACGTTTCAATCGGTAATGAAGTCAATAATCTTTTTCAATAATACATATTTACTTAAAGGCTTGTCAATATACTTCAGATAGACAGCAATAAACTGTAAGAATGTGGTTTTTGTATTTTTTATTTTATTTATTTTCGACATTTGAACTTCTTTAAAATCAATTATCTAAGTTATAATGTAACAGTAGAAAGTAGAGTGATTTGGTAAACATAATTTACATCATTCGTTGACGGATCAAGGTTTTCCGTCACACGGGGCAAGAATGCTGTTTGTCCCCTCCCCCTACACTCTAATAACCGTGCTCTGCATATTTCTTGATCTCGACTTGTCGGTGCTGTGGCCTTGTCACTGGCACTATCGATATACCGAACAATTATTTAGACTAATATGGATATATTAAAATAGGAAAAGAATGAATGATAGGGTAGGTTGTAGGGTTAGAAAATTGAGTAAATTGAGATAGTGTAACAATATAAATCGTATTTATTAGGATGGCATGATAAATAATGATAATAGGCAATTAAAAGATATACTAGATATATAAAATAGATATGTATAGATATAATAGATATGTAAAATAATAATAATTAAAATAAATAAACCCAAGCAGGGGACCCGGGGGGGGGGGGGGGGGGCTAGATAAATAGAAATAAACCTAGAAAGAAAATACAGATAAGTGTTAGACTAACCTACTGTATTAAATCTATTGTTAGTATCTAGGTATAAGGTGGTGTAATAAGGTGTAGTGTATAATATCTAGGTGAAAGTGGTGTATGGTGAAGGTGTTGATATATAATATATGTGGATGTAAAGAATGAGGAAGCATTACCTGTTGCACAGCATGCTTTGTGCAATATAAGCTTTAAATAAATGAAAGAAGAGTCTCCTGTTCCAGTGGGTTGACCAGGATGTTAAACTGGTAACAGCACTGGATAATTAAGTTTAATTCACTCAAGAATATAAAATTAATTGACAACTTTACAAAGATTGTCAAAAAAGCATGTGATCTTGACAAGGCTTCACTGCACACTCAGCTTTTCAGTGGTGAAAAGCTGTTGGGTGAGTTTTGATGTTCTAACTGGGTAGAACCATCAGTAGATGCATCTAACGGTGAATTTAAGAAGGTGAATCATAACAGGTTATAAGATGGAGAGGTTATGCTGCTTAGATTAAGATGTAAACAAGTTCTTTCAGCAACAGGTGGTTTTCGTAGATAACTTGTGTTTACTAGTTACTCCTTGGTCTTATATTGTTGAAGCTGATGCTAGAAGAAATGAAAATATATTGTAATAAGTGTAGAAGAAGAAATGAAGAGGAATAATCGGCAATATCGGTGCTTAAAACTAAGTTAAATGTGATTTTATACAAGTGAAATGGTTAAGTGCTTAAGGTAAGATAGAATAATAATTTAGATTAAGTGAGATGATATATGATAGAATATATGAGAATAATTAATAAAGAATAGAAATATTTTAATATAATATGGTAAATAAGAATAAGGATAAGGAATGTTTTGGAAGGGATAGTCTGTGCCCCGACACTTAGCAAGCGACGATACTTAAATAGTTTTTAAAAGTTAACAATACAAGTTTATACAAGCAGACCCACCAAAGCAAAGAAAACAGTGCTGTGAAAGTATCAATGCAGTGAGACGTGAGACTGGCTGACACTCGTAGCCCTTAGCAGAGGGGGAGTCGAGTGCAGACGTCTGAGTTCGGGCGCACTCGGATTGACTAGGCTATCTTCGCCATCAGCAATAGCTCGTATCAGTTGCCTGCTTCTTTAGATGGCAACCATTCCCTTTCTACGTCACCGAGTTAGGTTGCGCGCGAAGCCTTTAATCCATGCTGTCACAGTTCCGCTGCACATGAATACGAATTGGGATATTTTGAGTGATTGTCACCCGCGGACAGCGCGCTTTTTAAATGGAACGTCTTTTAATTACATGAATCGTGTTTCACGTTTGTTGACATAACTTTGTCAACTCTAAGACAAGTGGATGAAAAATCACCTTATATTATTAATATTTATTTATCAATGTTAAAGTTAATATCAATCCTAAATGCATTATGTTACATTTCAATATAATATTCAATAGGTTATGGGGCCCAAGTCAACGCAATATTAATACGATAATCAGAAGCTTTGAAAACTTAAGATCAGATTTTTAAAAGTGTCAAATCAAGTGTATTTAAAACAGTCTTCAAACAAGAAAAAAAAATACTTCAAGAATAAAATAAATTGAGAACTTAAATTCTTAAAGAATACACTATAGACAAATTTAAAGGGATTCACATTCAGAAGTTTGATGGAAGTAATTTTCAGCTTTGGAAATACCAAATTGAAATTATTTTCAAAGTGGAAGACTTAGAGGAAATTGTGAATTGTGACTGGTTGAGAAAAAAAGAGGAGAAGAGAAACAGCCTACCAGTGAGATCAAAATACATTGAAATAAAAGAGTGGAATCAGTAGAATGCAAGACGCATGTAATCTCAACGACAATGGAATTTGAACAGCTACATACTGTAATGTGCTGAGACACTGCAGCAACTATGTGGAAATGTGTAAAAGTAATTCACGAACAAAGATCTGCGGTTAGTAAGATTATGCTAGAGCAGAATTTATTTAATTATAAAATGGTTGAGATAGATTCGATGGCAAAACATATTAGTAAAATTTAATCATTGGCGCAGGCTCTGACAGACGTAGGAGAGGAGGTAAAAAAAATAGACAAAATACCAAAAATCTTAGGAAGCCTCCCTACTAAGTACAGTCAATTCATAACAGCATGGGACTCATCAACAAACATTCTCCAATCTTACAGCTCGATTACTAAAAAAGGGAGATTACTACTAAAATAGAGTTAAGTACGACTGAAGTTGATAATGTCACATCAGCTCTAGCTGCAACAAAAATAGAAAAGACAAGACCAAAATCAATTGACCATTGACCATAAGAAGGTTATTTATCTGCTATGTATATTCTAGACGTGGACATTCCCAAGAACAATGTTGGTATAGAAAGAAAGGGTAAAATTCTTTCGACAAGGAATATAAACCACCTTTGAAAATTTGGTTCAGGAGCCTATATCCATATTACAAAACAGTTTCGGACTAAATTCCAGAGTAAATCTAAGACAACTTATTTAGTAGGTTATGAAGGCAACAGCCCGAACTACAGACTATATAATCCTACTTCAAAACAAGTTAATTTTTCTAAAGATGTTGTGTTTAATGAAGATGCATCGTGAAAAGACAGTAATCACAATACATATTCTGTTTTAGAGTTAAGATTAAGTGAAGCGGAGACAAAAATAGAAAAAAACATTGAAGTAGTCGTTGGGGAAGAAAGAAGAGATGATGAAGGAATGATTCGACGAGATAGAAATAATTTGAAACGTCCAGCCTGGTGTAGAGAAGAAGAATATCAACTTTGTGCAGCAGAAGTAATGGAAGAACCAAAAACTTACCATGGAGCTGTATCTTCTCAAGAGAAAGAAAAATGGTTTACAGCCATGAGAGACGAAGTGGACTCTTTAGTCAAGAATAAAACCAGGAAATTAGTATCTCTACCGCTGGGACGGAAAACTGTTGGCTTTGCAGTGCCTGCCAATCCTAATTTGGTGATACCTAAAAATCAATGTCCAAAAACACAAGAGGAGAAAACACCATACATAGGCCGGTGGCTCACTTATGTTTCTTGCTGTTGTTAGTCGGCCGGATATATTCTTTGCTATACCTCAAGCTAGTCGATTCTTGTGCTATCCAGGCCTAACACACTGGGAGGCAGTAAAAAGAATACTCAGGTACATAAAAGGCACAAAGAATTTTATAATAAAATAAAATATCAAAAAGAACACACGTTAGATAATAGGTTTGTTCCAACCGAGCATTGTACCGTCCGCGGGATCGTCACCGGCATGCGCAATAGATAAAAGCCGTTCCAAGCTGACTTGGGACAGTGTTTCGTACCGTACACGAAACTGTTCCAACCCCGGCAGGGATCGTTTGCGAACCGTTCACTGTACGGTCCCAACGATCCTCTGACAATACAATGTACTGGTTTGTATGACATGCGCAGTTATGTCAATAATTACAAATATCAACAGGAAGGTTTCCTAACTGTTAGATTTCCTTAATGTTTTTAATACAGTGCGAATAATAGTCCTAAACTCGTTCCAACCTGACATGATTATATTACAGTACAATGTTAGCGCATGCGTATAAAACCTGTCCTAAACGATTCCCGAACGATCCGCGGGACGATACAAAGGACGGTACAAATAGCGGGGTTGGAACAAACCTATTATCTGACCAAAAACCACTTACGTGGGAAAAAAAAATACCCCGCCAAGTCTGTGGTCAAAAAAAGTTGTGAAATCAACTTTCTGTCCTGCCAAGTGATGTTGGCATTTTCTCCTGACCCAACACTGTTAACTTAGATATTTATCAGCTTATTCTCCTTGGCGGTGTGCCTGCAGTACTACTCAAAGTTAACTGGTAGTATTCCACGCATCCTCTGCAAAGAAAGTAGAAGTTGCATGGGGTCATTCCTTGAAAGCTTAATTTGTATATTACTTATTTCTATTTTATTTGCTTTTTGATGATGGGAAAGATTTACAGCGATGATCATTGTGGCATCGAGAAGAGCCTTCAACAACACTGTTAAAAGGCTTTCCTCACACCGCCAAGGAGAATAAGCTGATAAATATCTAAGTTAACAGTGTTGGGTCAGGAGAAAATGCCAACATCACTTGGCAGGACAGAAAGTTGATTTCACAACTTTTTTTGACCACAGACTTGGCGGGGTGTTTTTTGGTCAGATTTCATGACTTTTTGTACGGTCCCTAAGGAAGGATTCTCTAAACTGTATATTCCCACACATTAGAGTCAAATAAAAGTGAAGTTAAGAGAGGGGGGGGGGGGGGGGGGGGGTGAGTTGGGGGGGGGGGGGGGTGCACTAGGGCCCTAGACGAATCCAAAAAGCCCTCATTCATTAAAATCGGTTTAGTAGTTTAGGCTGTAGGTGCGTCAACGTAAAATGAAGGAAGAATAAGAATAAGAAGTCATCAAAACTGCCATTTTCAAACCTATTTTTCTCTACTTCTACTTAACCGATTTTGACATTTTTTTTTTTTTTTTTTTTGATCTACAGGACACGGCCTTCAAAGATATTAAAAAATTATTTAGGTAGCTTGTACGTATTCCACGCTGCAGACCCTCAAAAACCCTAGTTTGTCACCTACAGTATATACACACTGGCAGCTTTTGTGAAATTTTGACTTTTTGACTTGGCGGGGCGGAACGCTTCCGCGTTCCTAAATATTCAGACGCTGAATTTGCTGGGGACATTGACTCTCGAAGATCTACTACTGGTTACGTATCACTTATCAATAATGGTCCAGTCACGTGGGTCTCACAGCAGCGAAAGTGTGTTGCGAGAGCTACCAGTGAATGAGAGTTTGTGGCAGCCTCTCAAGCTACTCAAGAGCTTGCATGGATGAGCATGTTCTTACAAGAACAAAAAGTCTCGATGATATAAAAAACCAAGTACACTGAAAGTGGACATCAACAGTGCAATAAGGCTAATAAAGAATAGCTAGTTCCACAAGCCAACTAAACATATTGATTTTAATATGTTATATTAACATTAATATGTTAATATTATATATATATATATATATATATATATATATATATATATATATATATATATATATATTCATATATATTTACTCGTTTGCATTTATTTAATTTATGTTCAGCCATTAAGGTAATCAAATGCTGAAGATATTTTGTTTTATTCAGGATCCGAATTCTTTTCCAATGGACCCACATATCTTAAACGTAGGTATAAATAAAACAATGAAAATGTATGCGATGAGATTAAGTCAGTAGAGCTAGAGAGAGAGAGGCCTTTAATACCCTAAGATTGCCTCTGATATCCTCTATACCTGTTTTTTTTACCGTAGTTACCTTCAAAGGGAGCCTTACAAAGCACTGTAAAACAATAGATCTCTTCGTACAATACATAGAATAATACACACAGGTTCTAACCCTCTGAACCTTCAGGCAGGAGTTAGACGCATGAGAAAAGCATGGTGTGTTAGGTCGTGAAATGCCACTCCCCTTAAGCCCAATATCCTAATACCCCAGCCACGCTAATCTCCCTCACACTCTAGGCAAATACGGCCCCTAATCCGGTGCTAATCTCTCTGACACCCTAAGCAAATACGGCCCACTATCTTTCTGACACCCTAGGCAAATACGGCTACTAACCTAGCGCAAATCTCTTTGACACCCTGAGCAAATACGGCCCCTAACCCGACGCTAATCTCCTAATCACTATTCATCACACTCTCGGCCATACTTTTTTAAAATCCGGGGGGCTTATGCCCGATGACATAGCCCACGAAGTGGGTCCTGTGAAGAAGCCCGGGGAGCCTTTTATCAATCTAATATTATATTGATACCGGACAACCAAACCCTTCACTCACGAGTGAAGTGTTGGCCGGTAAACTATGTTTTCACTACTCTGCGGTTACGTTTCTTTATGAAACCACCATGAGACAATGGTGTTCCAGGCCGAAACGTGGTGGCGATCTTACGATCAGCATCCCGCATTTATTTAATCAATGCTGGGTGGACATTGAGGGGGCCCGGTTCGGGTATCGAACCCAAAAATGTGGTCAGAGGTGGCGGTCACCCATCCAACAACTGACCAAGCCCGATACTGCATAACTTCTGTGATTGAAAGCAGACTGCTCTCGTACTCGAGCTACGGGGGCCCTACTACACGCATCCATGTTTACACAAAACATGCATGAGTAGGCAGACCTTTCACAACAAGATCCTGTGAACTAAACTTATGAATCCAATAATAACTAAATAGTTTTTTCACAATTGTACCAGACAATAGTATATTACGTTACTAGGCTGTGAAGTGAGTTTTTTCTTTGCCGCGTCAATTATATTTACTGTCGAATATTGCCAAGGTAAAGAAAAAACACTTCACAGTCGTGTAGCATATGCTATTTTTTCCGAGGTAGCAGATATCGAAAAACTTTTTTTTTAAATAAAAACAGCGGGTAACATACGAAAAAAAAACTTATTTTGTTAGAAAAAAAAAAAAAACAAGTTAAAAAAGAAACCTAAAAGAGGTTCCACTATAAAATGCATTGGCATCTAGTGAATTTTAATCGTACTAAGAAGCATGTACTTGATTGCAGCGCTAAAAACGACACTATTGATAAATACCCATAGGATGTAAAAAAAAAAAAAAAAAAAAAAATGCAATACAGTTTAGGAGTAATGAAATAGTATATTATGTTACCAGGCTGTGAAGTGAGTTTTTTCTTTACCGCGGCAATTACATTTACTGTCGAGCGAAGCAAGACAGTAAATATTGCCAAGGTAAAGAAAAAACACTTCACAGTCGCGTAGCATATGCTATTTTTTCCGAGGTAGCAGACAATGAAAAAACATTAAATATTAATCACTAATCAATATATAATAATAACAAATATTAGTACATACTTAAGACTTAAAAAAAGAAACCTTAAAAAGAGGTTACACTATAAGAAAAGATAAATAAAACGCATTAACATCTAGTGGATTTTAATCGTACTAGAAACATTTCTACAAAGACTGCAGCGGTACTAACGGAAGTTTTGACAACTACCCGCCGGAAAATAAAAATATTTTAGTTCCTAGGACGTAAAAGATTTTTTCTTTACAGCTAGGAGTAATGAAAAGATTTTTCCACGCAATGAAAAAATGGATTTTAGCTATGTTTTTTAGGCTCTAAAGTTACTATTTCACAGCCTACCACGGAAAAAGATTTTTTAAGTCCACGCAATGAAAAAATGGATTTTAGCTATGTTTTTTAGGCTCTAAAGTTACTATCTCACAGCCTACCACGGAAAAAGATTTTTTAAGTCCACGCAATGAAAAAATGGATTTTAGCTATATTTTTTAGGCTCTAAAGTTACTATTTCACAGCCTACCACGGAAAAAATAAATTATTCGTGCCATTTAGTTCAGATGGTTATATAGATAATCTATTTTTATTTTTCCTCACTACCTATAGTAGGAAAAGTATTGTTTTTTTACAAAAAAAATAAAATAAATATTATACCTATTACTAATATTATATTATATTACTTCTTTCCAAGTACCAGAAAACATTATGAGGGAATATTATTTTATTGCAGATTAATTAACAATTCCATTTTCTTTTTTAACACATATTCAATATTCTATTTTGATTTGAATCAATATATATATATTTTTTTAATAACTTGCTAATTTAATAACTTCAAAACGAGAATGAATTATATAAATACTTATTATGGTGTCAATAATTAAGTGTTATTGTCGTGCAAAATAGATATATTTATTGACAGTTTTTATATTACTTACAATTAATGAATAATGCATAGATAATTTGAAGAATAAATTTAAAAGAAAAAATGAAATATTAGTAGAATAATGAATATTAGTTCTCAATATCCCCTGATAGTTCGCGATAAGGAGTAGAATAATTACTTGAAAAGAAAATTAACTTCTAAGTTCTTTCTCCATAAATATTCTTGAAATCTTGAGCAAATGCCTGAAGAAAGTTCAATTTGGACATAAATGCAGACAAAGAACATCTCTTGTCCACAGCAGACTGATGGTGTTCTACAGAGTCATTGTGTTCAATACAAAAGGCGACGGAGGCAAGAAAACTTAAGGATAATGGTAGATAGTCGTCCAAGTTCAAATAATACTTAGTAAACTAGTCACAGCCGGGGTACTGATAACCATCCTATACCCACGGATAGAGCCGTATTTTCTAAATTGGGGGCGGCAAACCTTCGACCCCGGATAGCAACCTACGTCCCTTCTGTTGCCGCTTCGTTTCTTTACTACCTCCGGTTGAGGAAATGGACGGTATTCAGTGATGTCGTTCTAGAAAATTTCTAAATCCAGCCCTATTCGTAGGCGGTTGGCAAACTTACATATCTGTTTGGTTAATATATTATTAGGTTAAAAGGTCCAAGGATTGAAATGGGTAAACTTTATACGATCCCCCAAAACCTAGTTTTGAAGGACAGTTTATTGGTCATTGGAAAAAGAGGTCTTCGGCTTCTTTCTTTCATAGTACATATAATTTTAGCTACCAAACTATAAAAGGGACAGCACACTATTTCAAGTTAAGCATCCTAAATCAGAATAGGTACACTTTTATGAACAAGAAAATATTAAGACAATAGAATATAATAATAAAAAAAAAAAAAAAAAAATCTAATTTACCTTTGAACCTTTCTATGTAAAGACTGATAACAATACCTATGTTATTAGTTTTAGTTTTCTTTCAGTATTCATTAGAATTAGAGTTGGGGTCCCATAGACCCTTGTGTGCCATTAACGTAACTGTTACATATACCACTGTTAACTGTCTTATTTTTTTATTATAGGCATTAAAAAACTTATTTTTATTTTATTTTGGGCTGCTGAAATGTTCGAGACTGTCAAAAGTTCTAAAAAAAGAACTTTTATTACTATTATTAGACTATATAACTTCATTCAAGTTGAAGGTTTAGTGGATCACAGTAAAGATTTAAGGCCAAAAATGCTTAAATTTGACAGAGTATGTAAGAAAACCAATAATTTTTTGTTTTATAATTTTTGTTTCTGTTTTCTGTAAAACAACTCTTAATATACGTAAATAAAAAAATATAAACCCAATCTAACGAACACCAAATTATATATATATTTTTTTTAAAGTACAAATTTTTCTAAAAAAAATGTTGATGAAAATATATATTTTTGGTCAAAATTAAATGGTATTTTTAGTATGACAAATTATATTTACAAAAATATATAAATAATTAAAAAATAAAATATTTTTAAACTAATTTAACCCATTAATTAATTGGGGTCTCACTGACCCCTGTGTGGAGATAACGTAAAAAAAAATATGTTTGTCGTTCTAGGGTTAATAAATTATCAAATAAAATTTAAGAAAAAGGCCAATGTAATATTATTCCCTAGTTTTTTTTCATCAAAATAGCAAAGCCTTACTATTAACTGCATAGGGTCTTAAAAGGAGTTTTCATTTCAATAAAAAGAACGTAAGAAATTACACAAGAAAAAAACCCCTTACTAAGCTAAATGTTTATTACTTTTGATTGGGAGTAGGCAAGCGAAAAGCACACAAGATTTAATTCCACAAAATTGTACATTCGAGTGAAATTGTTTTTCTTCCCTAACCGCTCCCTATTTTAAAAATCTCTTTGAGCTTCTTTTTATTAAGGTAATGTTTTAAATAACAGCCTGAATATAATTTTATCACCCCTACTAGTTGAAGACGAGAGGGATTTGAGGTTCTAAGTGGCCTTTGAAGATGACCAAAGGACAGGGAGGGTAGATTCTACGCCTCTTTTACTCCACATATTAAAAAAAATATATAACTTGGCAAGGTTCAGTATTTTACTGACGAGAAAAAAAAAAAACATGACTCACCACAGAAAAAAACTACTTAAAATTATGTCGACATAAAGCTTTATCTTCGGTCGGGCTTTGTGGATATAAAATGAGGATTTTTTTGTAGATTTTTTTACAGATTTTTTTTTTTACTTAAGGGAAAAAAAACTAGAATGCGGTGTGAGATTAGCTATGGGACAGAAGGTTTAGAGGTAGTGGTGACCAAGGGTTCCCTTGGGTGATGAACCGGCTCTCACGGGAGTCGTAGTTCACTGCCTGGCCAACGGGACTTCAACCTTCCAGAATATATGTAGTCTCGACTACCAAGCGAATCCTAAGTCAATATGCGTAAGATATTTATACAGTTGCCAAATGCTGAGGTTTTCTTCTGAAAAAAAAGAAGCCCCCACGAACCTGAACACGGGTTGAAATATAAACCGATATTAAAGTTCTAAGAGAAGATAGAAAATGACAAACAGTTATAAACCCGATATTAATGAACAACTTTTATCTCTCCCGACCATTAAAAGTGGTTAGGATTCAGTAATAGAAAAAGTTTTTCATTTTTAGATGTAAGAGTCTCTTTTATCTCGAGTTTTTACGGGTATAATTACTAAAACCAGTGATAAATTAAAACGATCCCTTGGGTTTAAGGAACATGACAATGAAAAGTAGCAGAAAGTAATAAAAAATATAAGAATTATAGAAGACGTACTAGCTGCTCAAACGTTGTAAAAATAGAAAGAGAAATATCGATTCAAATAATGTCATTTATTATTATATTTATGTAGTATTTTCTCAAGCCTTCAATAACAAGTTTATCACCGAAATTTGGCGTGTCTTAGTATAACTTGAATCGAATTATACTTCTAAAGAAATGTAACTTTTTAGTCTTATTACGATAAAAATATCAATTTATATCATATTATACTTACAAACACACACACACACACACGCACACACACACACACACACACACACACACACACACACACACACACATATATATATATATATATATATATATATATATATATATATATATATATATATATATATATATATATATATATATATATATATATATATATATATATATATATATATATATGTATATTAAAGAAGGATAGAGTTTAGGAATTTTCTGTTATAGGACATTAAGAATAAAACTTTCTGCCTAGACCGATGATTAGAGGGGTTGGACCTTAAAAGACCAAAGGATTATTTTTATTGATATTGAAATTGTTCTTATTATGTTTTTTTTTTTCTCTCAAAGAAGAACATACGGTTAGACTCGTTTTCGACCACAATATAACGAGGAGAAAGGGAAAAGGCGATTAAGGTATTAAAAGGTGATGATTGCCTCTTTCAAAGACACGCGAAAGAAACCTTAAGAAATAATGTTAACGACAGAGTTAAATCTAAAACAACGCTAATAAATAGAAATAACATGAAATAAACATCAATCAGAAATAATATTAAAGTATTGTTTTGATTACTTCTGTAAGAATTGAAATTCAAACCAATCCCTTTGAGGACTGCGGTATTTATTGTAAAGTTGTTCCCCTGGCCTGAGGTTTTTTCTTCCTTACACAGTAAATGTATCACACTTTTTTTAAGACGTCATCTGTTTTCTTTGCCTATAATTAAGATAATTTATAATATATTATTGCACAAAGACAATTTATAAACCTTATTTTATAGTAATACTTTTATAAAAATTGCAGACGCTAAATGAGTATATATATACATATGAATATATAGTCCATACATTCATAAAATTACGTGTATAAATACGTAAATAGCATGTATAAAATAGGGGTCGAGAAAACCGGATTAAGTCTAGATTATAATATAGTAAATTAGGTATAAAAGGGTTCGTAATGCCTGAGGAATTTCATAAATGGGAAATATCCCTAAGCCTAGGGGCTAGCTGCACAAGGTACATTGATGACAGGTTTTACAAACCCTAGATGATGAAATCTAGTCTATAATTTCTTTACCATCTTCAACCCTTGCTCTATCTACTGAGCTCTTCTGTTAACATTCATAATACACCGGACAGCTAAGAGATAGCACTAAATATACTTAAATAAATTTGCACTGACAGTAGTACTGTCCTTTCCTAACAAGAAAAACTTTAAAACGTAAATTTACGCCCATAGGCCTTTTGCAAAGAAAATTGAAAACGTAAATTTACGCCCAAAGGGCTTAAAGGGCTGGTTACTGTCATTTATTGCAGAATAAACACTAAGAAATTACTTTAAATAAAAAACATATTTAACCAAAGAAACTTTTTATACATTGAAATCATTAAATAAAACAATATAATCTTTATATAGAATACTTAAAGCAATCTTGATAATAAAAACCAATGTAATAAGTTCCCTAAATAATAACTGGGTAAAACCTAAAGAAAATAATAGTCCTGGAGATTGCGTGCATAAAAGTGACTGACTAACATCAAGCTAGAATTTTTTATATGTGATTATTTATTGGTGTCCTCCAAGAATATGAGGTCTGCAAAGTTCATCTACATAGCTTGGCCATAACCTGTAAAAAAAATCAGATCAGTGGAGAGTGGCTATCTACCATTTTGGTTGAAAATGCGATTTTCATGATCCTGGATAGGAAATTAGTAAGTAGAACAAAAATCAAGTTGAAATGTGATTTGATTACTTAGATTTGGAGAAATATTTGACTGACTAAAAAATTCTAATGCATAATAGCAAAAATGAGCTAAGATCGATTTTTTTTTTAATTTTGAGAGGGTATGAAATGAAAGCTTCTGAAGAGTAGATAACAACCATATATAACATTTTTTTATGAGTATTGTGCTTTTTACCGCCAATATTACGATTTTAGCAACAAAATTTCACTCAGCTTTATGTTAGTAAGTCACTTTTAAGCCCGCTATCTCCTGGACTATTATTTTCTTCCGGTTTTGTCAACTTCGAATTTAGGGAAGTTATTACATTGGGTTTTATTGTCTAGGTTGCTTTAAGTATTCCAGCTTAAGATTGTTTTTTTTTTTGGGGGGGGTTAGTCCCGATCAACTGCCAGGGTTATTACAGGACGGGGGTTATCCGGCCACTTTACTCATCTAATCGATGAGATCATCAGTGTGAAACATGTCTTTCCCCGCTGGGATTCGAACTCACAGCCGGGGTTTAGACCTTGGTTTCAGAGTCGAGTGCGCTAACCCTCGGCTACACCGGCCCCCGATTATGTTGTTGTTTTTATTATTTTAATATATAAATAGTTTCTTATGTAAAACATGTTTAGACTATATTATACTAAACTGGACTATATTATACTTGGCTTATACACAAATAAATATATTATTTCCGAAACTAAATTCGCTTAAAATATAACCTTTTATCGCAAACTTAACGATATTTTTTATTTGAAATTTGGGTAGAAACTATACTTTCTTAACTGGTAATTATTTAGATTGTTACTCCCCTATATTTATTTAGAATATTTTAGACTTTGACTAAATAACCATTAAGAGAAAGGTATGTTTAGTCCAATGTACTTTGGGACAAAGGAATATCAAACATCTGTTTTTATAAGGGGAGTAACAGTCTAAAGAAGAACATTGCTTACACCTTTTTTTAGATAGTTACTCCTCTGTTTGTTTAATAAGGGGAGTAACAATCTAAGGAAGTGCCTTTTAACCTTTCTTGCAATATAAAAATATAATAAACTTTCGCGATGAAATAAAGACGATAAGGTTAATTTAATTAATACATCAAATAATAAAGCATACAGAAATAACTTAATCGTTGATCTAACTTTTAAAGATAAAAATCTTTGTATATATTATTTTATAATTTTAAAAATTAATCTATACTATCGAGGCAATTATCTTTTTGCTCCATTACAAGTGTAATTACTGTTGACACAAACATTAAGTCTCTCAATGAACAACTATAAAGACTTTAAATTAATACTAAAAAGTATTTGAACTTTCTAATTATTTTTATGAATACAAGATATCTGTTAATTAAAAATTATAAGATATTATAAGTAAGAAAAAAAAAGGTTAAGGTTTTTTTTTTTTTTAAGATTAATATTTTGCGTGACAATATCAACTCTTTTACCCTTATATTCTTTTGAGCATTCAAAAGAATTGTTAATGTAATTTAAATTACTATATATATATATATATATATATATATATATATATATATATATGATAGAAAGATTATCATTATTGCCTTCAGCTGGTTAATGCCTTCAGGAGTTTTCTTTTAGAATTAGGATTTTAAATATCGCATATGATTCAGCCCCCTTGGAAAAATTCCTTAAACATTTTTAATATTCATAAACTTCATATTTTTCTCTCTTTTCGTATTTTTTTTTTTTTTTTTTTTTTTTTTTCTAAACATGACTTTATTGAAATGGGGCAGAGAAAAAACAACAACACGGAATTAATTGTGTATTAAATTTTAATAAAAACAAGAGCGAATATTCCCACCCTTTTACCCTCTTTTTTTAAAAAATTAATATTAATACGGAACAATAATTTTATTATAAAATAAATTATATGTTCGGTGGACCTTGTAAAATAAATTATTTCTTTTTTTTATAATTTTGACATTGTCCTCAATAAAATGACCATAAATTAGTTATTTTCTCAGTAAATAATAAATTTAATATACTCACACTATAATTTATTATATAATAATAAGTTTAGAAAGTAGTTATTGATTAATATGTTAAATGTTTAATACTTTAAATACCTTAGTTTTCTTTTAAATCAAATTATAATTATTATTAACTACGGGAAACAGACAGTGAAAAATACACTCCTGTGCCGGGATCCCGGCACAGGAGTGTATTTTTCACTGTCTGTTTCCCGTAGTTAATAATAATTATAATTTGATTTAAATTAAAATTTAACTTTCCGTAGTATGAAAACTACCAAAAACTTAAAAATTGAATCTTAGTTTTCTTATTAATTCAAAATATATTGAGATAATGAGTTTGAAAAAAGTATGCCAATTTGGTATTATATGCATGCAAAAGAACAGCGTTGCCTACCGCGTTATATAATTTGACTGAGCAAATGTACTGTTCACAACTGTCAAATATAACATCATATACTGTCATTGTGAACATCTTTGGAACTACTTGACCGACAGATACCGTAGATACCCGTGGATCTAGATTCTAGATCTACTGTCTACTAGATTTCATCGACAACATGTAGAAGTAAAATTAACTCAATTTTGACAAATAATTGACACATCTTGTTCTACTGTATAACTTCTTAAATAGAACTACCAAAATAGCGAGCTATAGTTTGTGCCAAATGAGTCTTGTAGTTTCACCGATATAAACATTATCACAGTCTTTGCATTTGATTTTATATTATTGGCATATAGCTAAAACAAACTCCACCGAAATAGACAAATTAGAGAATATCAAATATCATAAATCGCTTACCTATATAAAAGGTTTAACCGAAAATATTCAGAAAACTTTTTACATTTTTGACTGTAATGACATCAAATTTAGTTTAAAACCCGTAAATAAAATAAAACATAAATTCTATAGCAATCTGAAAGATAAAACTGATAAATAAAAAAAAAAAACAACGTAATATATAAAATCAAAAACAACTCTGTTACGATATACAGTCTAAAAATGACAAAACAGCAATTGCTATCCATACCGCAAAAGAAAACCACCAGATAGACAAAGATAGTATCGAAATTCTAGACACAGAAAGAAATGTTGCCAAACGGAAATATCTTGAGGCTGTATAATATATCTCTATATCCGATAAGTCCATCGATTTTAAAACTGATTCCAAAGATATAAACAAATTCTATTCCGCAATCCTAATAACAAAATGACCTCAAATTCCTAAAATAATATATACAGCCTAACTTTTAAAATTAAAAATTCACGCCAAAATAAATAGTAATAACTAAATAAATCCAACCATAATAATTCCAATTAACTAAAACTAATTCTTAATTAAAAACATAAAGATATAACAATACTTTAATTCATAAAATTAAAATAAAATACGTAAAAATAAAAATAAAATTATGTAATTAAAATAGGATAGGTTACATCCACCCTGTATAATACTACTACGTATATATATATATAATCTAAAGGTTATAAAGAAATATCATTTCAGACTGAGAGAGATAATTCAAAAATGTATACCTGCTAAATTACCTTAGATTAATGAAGTAATTCACGAGGATGAATTAGCAAACTCCGCGTAGGCGTAAATGAAATAGAGGAAAATTCTCACTCGAATTTTGATTATATTTAGCCAGAACCCTTCTGTAATGTATTTATAACAGGGGAGCCTCGTATTTAGCAAGAAAGTAATCAGCAAGCCATGTAAAATTAATGATTAAAACCTAAACATCGAACCAAACTTATTTAATATTTAATGAAAAATAATTTGACGATAAACGGATACACCCCTTCTAGTTTGTTATGCAATACTAATCGAACGAATATTTTAGATATATAAAGAAAAATGTGTGAGTAAAAATAAAAAGGGTGGTTCTTGTGATTTATATGATTCATAAAAAAAAGCGTATAGAAAGACTAGAGATTCCACAATTTTCAGGTCTATAAACTATTATATGGCCAGCAATAAAGCAAAGACAAAGAGCTAGAGAGAAATTAAAAACTTAGCAAAGAAAAGAACGAGGTGATGTCTTCTTTGTTAAAGTCCTATGCTCATCTTCGGAAAAAATCACAACAAATATTCGTAGTGGGACCTTCTTATTAAAATTCCGCAATGTTTTTCCATCAGCCAAAGTACAACTTTTACAAAAAAAACATAACTAATGTGGCGACTAGTCACTCTTAAGATGGAAAGAGATGAATTGGTCGTTTTATAGGGCCACTAGGGCGATTTAAGGTGGCATTAGAAGCCTAAAAAGTGCTCGCCTGGGCTTCAAGAAGCCTATAGCTGGCTAGCGGCCACAATCGATACAAAATTGGGAAGGTATGAATGCCTTAACAAAGAGCTGCAACATCTGTCGCTTCCTCTGCATTAAGTAAAAGTAGTGACTTCTACCTTCTCTGCCGTAAATTTTTTGATAATCTCGATTAATAGACATACAGATACTGGTGCAGTGGATTTTTAAGATTTATACCGTAAAATGATTAAATTCTAACCATGGTTAAGCAACCGAAGCGGATTTGCTCGGAGGATATTTGCCTAAGGTGAGTCACAGTCTCTTGTCTGAAGCATATAATATTAAAAATAGATAGCTTCACGTTCCGGCAGATTTGTTTATACTAATTGAACTCAAGTGAAGATATTTTTCGCTTTTTTCTTTAAAAAATAAACCTGGCATTGAAACATATCATGCATATTTTATAAATCATATCATTCCACAGGCATTATTAATTAAAAAAAAAAGACATGGTTGAATAAAGAAATTAAAACTAATATATTACTTACGATTCTATACATGACTTATAAAATTGCCTATAAAATGTATAAATAAATTATTTTACTGTATAACCATCGAAGTCATTGAGAAGAAAATTATTACAAAATTAAATTGGTTTTTGAGAAAAATGCTACAAAGCTGTCAGTTAAATGATTTAACGCCTAAATTATACTGAAAAATAAGCAGACTGACTGTTTATAAATTAATTCTTAATAAAATTGACGAAAACATTATTAATAAAAGCATTTTCTCATAAGTATTAATTATTTATTACGTGACTATATTGTATAGTAATTAATTCAAATTTTTTAATGGGTCGAATATATATCGTCGACATGCGATCCTTCGGCGTCGGATTAATACGTTCCCTGATAAAACGCTTTCGAACATTCCTACCTGATTAAATAATAAATTTTCTTTTACTTTAGTGGCGATTAAAGAATGATTAATTGCGTGAGTACACTTTGAGCAACACTTACTCATTGTAATGGAAACACGATTACCACGTGTTATTGAAAACAACGTCCCAACTTGTTATAACTACCAATAATTTATAAAAGGATCATTAATGAAAGCTTCATGTTTAATCTCATTAGTATGTACATATCTACTTTATTTTATAGTTTTAATACATTATAATACTTGTTTTTTAGGGCAATTAAACGAATTTCAAAAACACTTTTTGTCATTTTTACATTAGTAAATTAATGACCAGGTTGGGTTTATTAATGATTTATTTTATGCAGGTAAGTATGATTTCTACGTCCTGATCCGACAGCAATATTAGATATTGTAGAGGTTAAAAGGAACTAGTCACTTTACACATTAAACGATGATATTATGAGTGTAGAGGAAGTCACAACTTTGAACTAGATAAATTTATTTTAAAGATATAATTGTTCTACGTGATTGCATTTAGCCTTGGGGACACGCAAGAGCCGACATTTTTCTATTTTTTTTTTTTTTTTTTTTTAAAAAGGTTTCCATGTTATAAATAAACAAACCCCAATTTGAATGATAACAATGTATATCACGCTACTTTTAAAACGTTTTTACTTCAACTGGTATAAACATTAATCTTCAAAAATAGTTTCCCAGAGACCTTCTCGAAACGAATAGGGTGGTCTTTGATATTATAGTGAATAAAACACAAAGACCGAAATTGACCAGCTCATTATGAAAATATAATAATCGTATTCTCCATTTTACGGAAAAACAATGAATCCAAATTTCGACATTTCCAAGTTTTTCCATTAAGGGGAGAAAACCAATATACATTTAAACAGCTTGGTTTTCCGGTGATGACAAGAAAGTGTCGAAAACAGTTCACCAAGGCATACTCAACACACACACATACTCACTTGTTGCTTAAAGTAAACATCATGATGCACCACACCCCTGAAGATGCTTCCAGAAGTGGAAGCGAAACGTCGGACTTCAACCCCTTTGTGACGCGAATTTTACCGGAAAACTAAACTGTATATTACGAGTCTATCCGCGAAAGCATACGCACCAGTATACATTTGTCTAATTATTGATATAGCAGATGGATCTCAAAGTGCGAACCTATAAAACATTAACCAATTTTGATTACCATTAGGTCCACCAGGAGCTTAAATATAATTTTATATAATATGTACCTCCAATTATATTCTAACTTCCTGGCACGTTATTAAAGACCATCACATTTTGCATGTCGTTTATTGAAACTTCATCCTGCCTATCGTCAAAATATTGTACTATAAATGAAAACCTATCGACCTCCTGTGAAATCTTTCACTCACTTTGCTAACAATTACACTGAAGATGATATAACAAAACGCGTATAGTTAAGCAAAAATTGTGGTGACAATATTGTTTTGTTACTTTTTATTAACCTCTCAAGTCATAATTATGAAGTGATACCACAAAATCTCACTCAAAACAACCAATCATTTTTTAAAAATAATAATAATAATAAATAAATAAACAATTATGCATTAGAAAGCTTTTTTTGACATTTTCATGTCTTGGCTATGGCACATAACCTCGAAAAGCGTTACCAAAAACTAGCGTTACACGAGTGGGGAAGATATAGGATCAGGGAGTTAGGAAGTTATAGGAGGTGTTCAATCGAGTCTGCCCGCACTTGGTATAGATAGGGTTCTCTTGGCTTCACGCTACCGTTCCAGTTGTCGCTCGCTCGTCCCAGCGCCCCCTCCCCCCCCCCCCCCAACTACAACTTTTGTTCTACTGCTCCGATTTGCATCGCACAAACGCCATAACCCTTAGAATTTTATTCCCTAATAAACCTACATACATACAATTTATTTTTTTTTATTATTTTTGTTAAACTATAATTTTTTGCATTTATTATAAAAGTATGGGTGAAGAAGCTAAAATATTACTTCTTAATAGACTGGAAAAGAAGAAAAGTACTTTCTTTCTTTGTGCACTACATATGTTCGATTTAATTGCTAATTTACAAACGCAAGAATCTGCACGCGCGAATATTTTAATATTTTTATGTCTTTACTTTGGCACATAAACTCGAAAAGCGTTACCAAAAAACAACACCAAAAAGCGTTACATGAAAATGTCTCACTGTCTTGCAGACTCGTATGCAAGCAATTTTTTTCTTGTCCGATTCTACTTTAGATTTCTGGCTATTTTGCACTTTTTAAATATTTTTTCGCAAGCCGGCTGGATATGGCCAATCACCCGTATTTTTCCGACCTCAATTCTTGTCAGGTAAAGGGTATTTTTTTAACACTGCTTTGTTCTTTGTAGCCTATTGTAATTTCTTTTCCTTTGAATTATTTCATTCTATTTAAACTCGTCAATGTCATATTGTCAGATACATGAAACCTATTCTACATTTCATTGTTCTTTACATTCTATCATTTATTTTTTTTTTTGTTCTTTTCCTTTGTAATATTTCATTTGTGACTTATTTTACATTTCTTTGTTTTCTACATTCTACTTTTATTCTTTCGTATTATTTAATTTCAACTAAATTCCTCAATTTCAGTGATAGGATGTTTTCATTGCTTGACTTTGAAGATTTTAATAGATATTTCACTCTATTTAAACTCCTCAGAGTCAAGCTGTCAGATAAATGACACTATATTTACACTTATTTGTTCTTTTCAAAATATATATTTATATATATATATATATATATATATATATATATATATATATATATATATATATATTTTCCCCCTTTATACATATTATTTCATTTTATATAAACTCATCAAAGTCAACTTGTCAGATACATGTCACTTTGTTTACATTTATTTGTTCTTTACATTCAAATATTATTCTTTTGTTCCGTTACTTTGTAAAATTTCATTTGTTACTTATTTTACATTTCTTTGATTTATTTTTGTTCATTTTTTCTTGTCTGTATTATTTCATTTCAACTAAAATCGACGATGTCAACTTGTCAGATACATGATAGTCGGGTTAGCCTTAAAAATATTTTGGGGAGAAACAGGTTTTTTCTTTCTTTTATACGTAGTATACAAAGAAGAAAGTATTGCGATGACGAGAGAATTCGATTTTAATGGATTTTTCACGTTTTAAGGTCTACAAACCCCCCAAAAAAATTATAAGAAATCTCCGTCTGTTATCTGTTGTCTGTAGTCACCACAGTCTGGGGTTTCAAGTCCATGAAAATCCACTTAAAGCCTAAACGGAGTTGATTTTGATATAATTTGGCACCCATGTTCAGATAACACTGTTCTACAAAAGGGGGGGGGGGGGGGGGGGTTCAAGAAAAATGGGGGAAACTAAAAACATTTGGGCAAACCAAAAATTGCAAGTTTTTTTTTTAGTATTCCCCCTCCCCCCCACAGTCACACATTACTGTAATTCTCTAGAATAATGCCAGAAAAAAGTCACAAAACATTGTTATACCACTGAAAAAGTAAGAAAGTAGAAACACAAAGACTCAATATGAGGGAAAATCGATTTTTTTTCATTTTTCTTAAAAAAAGTTTTTTTTTTTTGGGCGAAAAATTGGGTCAAAAACACAATTTTTCCGAACTTTAGGCGCATTTTCCGGTAAAACTGTACGTATAGGAGAAATTCGGACTCAGCACACCAAAATACTTCAGAAAAGGACATTTTCATTCGGAGGCTTTTTTATCAGAACAGTGTAATTGACACCCAGAGGTGACCCCCCCCCCCCCCCAAAAAAAAAAAAAACTCGAAGAAAAGTGACAAAATGATTTATTGAGCTGTTGCGCCACATAGTTAGTTAGTAGAGACAATGTTTACAAAAACAGTCTCGATTGTTGCATAACTTTACAAATCCTCGAGTCACTGTTGAACAATAGTCAATGAATATCAATAATAATCAAATATGCTAACAGCCTAAGGCTCTTATTACAATTTAACACGTTCCAGCAAAGCTAAGTCTAAAATAACATAATTAATAAATAATTACCTGGGAGGACTACTTAAATAATTCACAATACTAATCGGATTATTAAGTATGAGTTGGTTACAGCTCAAATTTAATTATACGCCAAGATTTTCCGCAGGAGATTGCGTCATTTTGTGACGTTTTAAAGCCCTTGAAGGGATCTGTCTCAAGGGTACTCATAGTGAGAATCATTAGCAACTGTCGACGGTCTCTGTTAAAAGATTTACACTTATTAAACTAATTAGAAAGTTAATAAGATTTACTCTAGAAGAAGGTTGCAGAGGCTCTTCTTTGTAGCAGATGAGCTTTATTAGTTAGTTTAAAAAAATGAAAAAAAAAACCTAAATTAATATCGGAGGCTGCAACTTAAAAAGGTAGTGTAGATAGATCAATATACTCATACTGAAAGAATAAATTCGATTGTTGATACTCAAGAGGAGGGTAGAATGAAGGAATTTATTGGGACTTAGCTACATCCTCTATACTATAACACCTCTGAGATTTTCAACAGCACCTTTCACGCTTATAAAACCCTTAATTTTGCAACTTCCAATATCCCGCAATTCAAGAGTGATTTTTTAGCCAGATCCTTATTCCCTTATTGTAGGCGTAGGCCCCAAATGCTTTACCTCTATTGATTTATTAATTTAATAATTATAATTTCTATTTATAATTTCCTAATTCAATAGTAGATCACACCAGTTTTTGAAATATTCCAACGCACAATGCATCTTCTACTATAGGTTAGTTCTTTTAGTTAATTTTTAGAGTCTGGAGGCAAAACCAAGGACCAATGTATTTTCCTGCGTGTGTCTGTCCGTCCGTCCTGTCGCCTGCTCTCACGGCTACACCTTTCGTCCGATCACTTTGAAATTTGGCATGTATGTGTCTTGTACCTACCCACATATTTTAAAAATATAGCGACTTTTTTTTCGACAGCGGGAGGGGTATCATATGAAAGGGT
Source organism: Gerris lacustris (assembly GCA_951217055.1). Classification (NCBI taxonomy): domain Eukaryota; kingdom Metazoa; phylum Arthropoda; class Insecta; order Hemiptera; family Gerridae; genus Gerris; species Gerris lacustris. The sequence continues at coordinate 61,481,341 of OX578285.1, forward strand.
ACGTCGAGCTGATCACAAAAATATATAATTCTTTGGTTATAACTTTGATAGGGCGAGCGTAGGCAAGTTTGAAGTGGGTGTGAAACGTGCCCCCCTCCCCCCCTCTATCTCGCTTATGTGAAGTGCAAAAAATCTGAAAAAATTCCTGATCATTCTTCGACCAAAAGTAAAGAAATCACTTTTTGGAAATTCGGAAAAAATATTATTTTATTTTTTATTGACAAAATACGTTTTTTTATAACTATGGTCTTTTCGATGTATTTATATGGTTGTAGTCCGGTTCAGTGGCAAAACAATATAATATGATATCAGAAGTTTGTTTATGTGTTTTGAGAATATCAGACCCATAGGATAGTTCAAAGTAAGCTTTTTAGCATTTTAGCATTTTAAAAAACACCATTAATAGGGTACTACTTAAACTATACAGGGTTGCATACGGAGCCTCGCTGTGTGCTGACTAACACACACTTGACCTGTTTATTTACGATAGTTCTATATTCTATGTATTAGTCACACTAAGTTAGAAGTTAACGTTTGGACTCATGACTATCTCTGAATTGGTAGCAACCACTAGAAAATATAACTCAAATATAATAAACCATTACAATTTATTAGTTGGTCCCTTGATGGAACCATTGTGACTAAGGAAATTTCAATATAGGAAAAGCCGTTAAAGGATTATTTTTAAATATTTTTTGTTTAGGTTTGGTGCTCCGTCTAGGAGCTTATAATTTAACTTTCTCATCTTTGTTTTTACATTTACTTATGAGCTTTAGTTCTAGTTGTGGGAGGGCTCAGAAAAGTCGAGTTTTGTTAACTTCGAAAAACTAAACTGTCAAGTTCTACTCTTATATTTTCAATACATTGCTTTTATAAAAAAGGGGACTACTCTGCACTAAAGAATCTAGAATAATAAAAAGCTCGAATAAAATAAGAAGCTTTTGAAGTTTATTCGGCACCGAGTACCAAGCTCTTTGATGCTTCCCAAGTATCGATTTACTCGTATCATAAGTGTCATCTTCACGAAAATGGCACACGGGTTTTTATATTTTAGTATGGGAGAGGGGATTCTTGATATTTGACAAAATAAAACTGTTTGGCACTTGAACGTGGAAAGCCGACCCCTATTGCCGACGGTTCCGCATCCCGTAGAGTTAATTCCATTACGCCAAGCTGTCTTTTTCATCCGGGGGCTCTATCATTTACAGAAGGACAATTAAATTATCCTCGTGGGCGCTCGCCTACAGTTTTATAACTCTCAGTCGTCTTGCTACAGTTATCACGGGATAATTGGCTCCAAGTGGGGAAGCTGCCGACAAAAATGATGCAGGGAATAGTTGGAACATTTCCTAGCTCGTTTCTGGACTTATTAATTTGATTAGAGAACTTGCAGAAATCGTGACAGATTTACTAATCTAGACAATTGCGTATTTACTTTTTCCTCACGATTCAAGACAAGAAAACATCCCGTTTATTCTTCGCTTTTTACCCTTCAGGTACATTTCAATTTATATATATGATTGTTTTCGTTTTTCACAAAACAATTGGGTAGATAATTTTGATACTTTTAACGCAACTACAAAATGTCGTTGTCCGTGATAAATGTTACATTCTAACTATTTCAATTAGTAGTTATATTCTCATAAACCATTAATAAAATAGTAAAATTCGGATGGGTTTCAACTACACAGTCATTAGTACACTCACCATGACTGCGTAAACGAAAAATACTTGTTGTTAAGAGAAATCTCGCAACTACGATCCAAAAAACGAGAAATAACTTGTATCGTCGTGTCAAGTCAGTATCATTTGTATACTCGAGTAGTGTCCCGTCGGCAAACACTTTATAATATACAAAATCAATTGTACTATTTCTTTATAAATATACAAAATACGTGTGGTGTCGTGGGACACCCGGTAGGAACCAAGTTCCTTACATTTTTCATTAAATACAAATGATAAAATCCTATTGCTAAGTACGTATACCTTGCTAACAACTTATACATGGCGGAGTTAGAAAAGAGACAAAATTAAAAGTAAATAACTGTTACCTAGCGGAGTTAAGGCAAAATTAAAAGAAAATCATTATTTGTATCATTAAAGCAAGCGTTTCACAATAAATATGTATTGAATAATAAGAAAAAAGTTAAGTGTATGTTTGTAGTTGGTAGGAAATAGGACTGTTTTCTACCTACCCGGCCTAATAATTTAAAATATTATAAAATACATATCTTCCCTACTCAAAAACGTTTTTTTCTTTATTTTAAACGTTTAGGTCCGCTTTAATAAATTTAGCGATCTTTATCACTTCATAGCAGTGTCGGTGTTCATTTTACTAAAAAAAAAATTTTAAAAGTGTTTTATCTCATTAAATAGATGAAGTTAGAATTTTTTCCCGTCCTAAAATTCCAATTTTAAATTTGAAGCTAACGTTTACGCGAGCGTTGCGCGTGAAAGCTTGGGTGGACAACGTTTTCCAACGAACCCAGCCTGGGCATTAGTAAAATAAACATGTGTACCAAATTTCAACTAACTCAGTCATCATTTACTCAAGTTATCGTCATCGGTAGATTTCGTGACGCTTGGTTTTGTGACGGTGATTTTGTGAAGGTGATTTTGTGACGGTGATTGTGTGAAGGTGATTTTGTGACGGTCGTTTTATTCGTATTCACTCCCGGGCCCCAGAACGTGCCATAAGGAACTTGGTTTCAAAAAATATGCCCGTTGCTAGGCTTAACGGCTCTTATAATAATAAATTCATATATATTACATTGCACTAACTGTAATATAAAACCTAGTAATAATGTTGTGATTGTATTCTCTACTAGCAAGTAGAAACAATTTCTTTTTGAAACATCTGTTAGGTCCATCGATGCGACAGGCAAGAGAGTAATCGAATCCCACGGGTCAGGAGAAAAGGGCCAAAAGCACTGAGAAGAACAAAGTTAAAGTAAACAGCCGAGGATTATCTTCGAGAGTAAACCTCCACTAACTTCAATAAGCTATAAATTTTTAAAAATGTTTATCTAATAAAAAGGAAAAAAAAAAGTTTCTACCATTAGTTGGAAAATTCCGTACTATGAGAAGAAAAATTTCTCAGCAAATATTAATTATAAAAAAAGGAAGGTACATGAAAAACCAAATACCATTTTTGACGCTTTGTAATAGTTATTTTTGAAATGTAATAATTTAATACTAATGAGAGAGTACTAATTTAGGTGATGTTTAAATAAAATGCACTCAATTAATACTAAAAAGAAAGTGTAATAAATTAGTCCATATTTAAATAAAATAGTCTCATTTCATAATAAAAATGTGTACGTATTTAACCGATATTTAAATAAAATACACTCATTTAATAATTTAAAAAAGTGTAGGTATTTAGTCGATAAATAATATAAACCCATTTAATACTAAAATAAAGTATACTTATTTAATCGATATTTAAAAAAAAAAAAAAAAAAAACACTCATTTAACACTAAAAAGTGAGAGTGCACTTATTTAGTTAATGAATTTTATTTCATTATTTCCAGCTGGATACCCGTGCTTCGCTATGGAGTGTTATTTTAATTTGACAAGTTCATAAACTACCGTCGAGAAACATTTAAATTATTTTACTATGCGAGCATATCTAGATTCTATCCCTCCCACTTATACTATACACCCTCATCTTAAATAAGATAATTTGCAAATATCCTACATTTACCCCCCTTCTAAATGAAAATATTACAAAACTGTACATAACAACAATTGCTGTACTCTTAAAGAGCTTTTCAACGAAATGCATCATGAAGGGTATTCATTACTTTGACCCCGTATTCATTATTTGTACCCTGTGTACCAAAATTTAAATTTCGAGAATTCATGTAGACATTGATTTTCCCCTTGCATTGAAGGTCAACTGCAAATTTTCATCGAGGTCGGACTAAAACTGTAGATTTGTATAAAGAACATACACACATACGTACGTTGACTTTTATATTATACATAGATATAGATATATATTTCCTTTTTAACCCCCCCCCCCCCCCCTCCTAAATGAAAATAAGACGAAAATGTACATAAGAACAATAGTTTTCTCTTAAAGAGCTTTTCAACGATATGCATCATGAAGGGTATCCATTACTTTGTCATTTGTACCCCGTAACCCTGTGTACCAAAATTTTAATTTCGTAATCTCATGTAGGCAGTGACACCTTCACCTTGTTTTGAAGGAAAAGTGAGTAAATATTCATCAAATTGGGATAATACTGTAGATTTGTATAAAAGACATACCCTCATACGGATACTCTTCTTTTTATATAAGATGAGCTATATTTTTCCATTTTACCCCCCTTCTTAAGTGAAAATATGATAAAAGTGTACATAACAACAATTACTGTACTCTTAAAGAGCTTTTAAACGCTATTTATCATGAAGGGTATTCATTACTTTGACCCCGTATTATTTACTATAATATATATAATATATATATACTCTTGAATCCATATGAATCAATCGATTGGTAAACCATTTATCAAAAGTTACTTATTTCATAAAAGGAAGCTAACTTCAAAATTTCAAGGTTCTAGTGCAATTGGTTCCGGAGAAATTGTCTTGTCAAATTTTGTATATAAATGGCCGCTATCTTGAATCAACATGTCGGAATTTAAAAATATTTCTCAGCGAGCACCTAGGAGGTAAGAGGAACACACCTACAAAGTTTCATGGTCATAGCTCCAGTAATTTCAGAGATATCGTGATGTGCCAGTGAGTGGTATTTGGATTTTATATTATATAGATTTCAATTTTATGACTAACTGAAGTTTCGAAAAAAAGTGAAGTTCATTGAAATTAGTAGGAAGTAAACCCTGGTTTTCAGTCATGTTCCCCTTCTAATAAAAAAAAAAATATATATATATATATTTCAAAACGTCGGTTTGACAGTATTTTATACTTTATTTTGTACTAATTCTCCTTATTCTCACAGATACGTTAAACTTGAACCGACGACGAATTATCAAAATAATCTGGTTAAGTTTTTTACTAAACAAGCATCCTATATTGGAAATGTAATGAACCTGTCCGTCTGTCTGTCTAATTGCTTGCGAGAGTAACTACACGCATATCAATAACTAATAAAAGCAAGTAAATACATTTTCCCATTATCAATGAGGTAGCACACAATGCATTATAATAAACTAATAAATAATGTATGAATATCGATGTAATTTTAAACATTTCTTTTGTCTAAATATTGTAAGTTTAGTAACATTAATACTGCATATCCAATTAAAAGCGACCATCACTAGTTTAAATTTGTGTAAAAGGTCAAAATAAAATAAGTACTATTTAAAATATAATCTTTAAAATTAGTACACCAAGAAAACAATTTCCTAGTTAGGCCCTGTAACGAATTTCTTTGTATCAAATATAATAAGTAACGTTTAAAATCTAATGTTCAACTTTCAATATACATGTTCTACATAGATATATAACCAATTTGTTAAAGTTCACTCAAAAAGAACACACTTTATTTCATTATAATATGTTTATACCGTAAATCTTTTCTGCAGAAATGGTTTATCAAGGTAAGGTGTAAATGGAAAAAATTTACTAGAAAAACAATTGAATTAAACAGGTGTCTAAACAAGAAGCTGCCATCATTTTAAATGTTATAACCATTCTTATAATTATTATTATTTATTTTAATTATTTAAATGATTATTATTTTTATGGCGTTGCGCAAAAGAATATATACATACAGGGAGGCTCAATATAATAGAGGCGATATTTAAGAAAGCAGTCGGTTATTTTTCAAGTTAAAGAAAAAAATGTAATTACATATCTTATCAGCCATTTACTTTTATTTATTTCATCTCAGCCTGTGCAGAATGTCGAGGGCCCATCCTCTGTACGGAGACAGCTGGTTTCTTCTTCATCAGGTTCTTCTTTATTACTTGTTCGAAGTTAATAAATGTATTTGAGTTTAGTGTTGCGACTTGGCATGTTTACATGGTTTTCAATATTAAATTGGCGTCACTCACAGTGTACATCATGGACTACACTATACTTATATGGATCAACAAAACTTCACATTAGGGAACCATGACAATGTCCAGAGGTGAGATAGAATAAATAAAATGAAAATTTCATACAATTGGCAGAATATATATATATATATATATATATATATATATATATATATATATATATATATATATATAATATAAGTGGCAATGTCCTGATTGACTGACTGACTGACATAGAATCAACGCACAGCAAAATCTGCTTAACCGAGAGACTTTAAATTTTGAGGATATGCTCGGTTCATATCATAGGCATCCACTAAGAAAGGATTTTGCGAAATTTTTATTTTTGTACCCAGGGGTACGGGGTACAAATGTCAAAGTAATGAATACTTTTAATGATGCATATCGTTGAAAAGCTCTTTAAAAGTACAGTAATTGTTGTTATGTACAGTTTTGTCATATTCTCATTTAGAAGGGGGTAAAATGGAAAAATGTGTATAACTACATCTTATATAAATGAAGAGTGTCTATGAGTGTACTGCTTACATGAGATTATAAAGTTAAAATGTTGGTACACAGGAGTACGGGGTACAAATGTCAAAGTAATTGTTAGGTACCCTTTATGATGCATATCGTTGAAAGGCTCTTTAAGAGAAAAGTAATTGTAATGTACGTTTTTGTCATTATTTTCATTTAGGAGAGGGGTAATAAGGAAATGTCAACGTAAGTGTGTGTGCGCGCGCGCGCGAACGGGCGTGTGTGTGTGTGTGTGTGTTCTTTAATCAAATCTAAAGTTTTATTCCGATTTCAATGAAAATTTGCACACTTGACCTTCAAAGCAAGGGGAAAAGGGGAAGGTCACTGACTTCATGCATTTTCGAAATTTTGATTTTGGTACACAGGGGTACGGGGTACAAATGTCAAAGTAATGAAAATCCTTCACGATGCATTCCGTTGAAAAGCTCTTTAAGAGTACTGTACAATTATTGTTATGTATATTTAGGGGGGTAAAATGGAAAAATATATCTTTATCTATGTATAAAAAACTAATAATTGTTGTGTCTGTACATTTATCCGATTGGGCTAAAATTTTGTGTATTTATTTATTCATTTATTTATTTTTATATTTTGTTAAAAATACCTTTATTGAATAAAACATATTAATACATAAATAATATTTTAGTACATCAATTTATCTATTTTATCGATTTTACATTTTAGCTCTACATAAGGTTATCTCTCTACTAGAGAACATGGAGGCCCGAGCTGTGGAGAGAGAATATGGGGTATTTCCACTGAATGAGTAGTCCTGACAACGAATTTAAGTTTAGAAAATTTTATATCTGTCTGTCTGTGCGTCAGTCACGTCCAAATGGCTGAATAGATTTTGGAGGTTCTTGGGTACAATGTTAAGCTTAATTCTGCGGATGATAAAGGATCATATAAAACGATTTGGTAGCTTTATATGGAGCTGAGAACGGGGCTTCTAAATAGATTTCAAAATAATTCTTATTTCATTTTTCATAAAAAAATGTATTTAACCAAAATTGCAGAAGAAACTACTGACCATATTTTATGTTTTGTGGAAATTTCTGTAGGAAGAACTGTTAAAGAAATTACTTTTCAATCACTGTCAAAAAATATTTAGATTTATTTTTAGATATTAAGGCAATAATTAATAAATCACACCTTACCGTGCCTAAACCTTTACTAACTTAATCATGACCACTTCTTTAAAATTCTAAAATAAAATCTACGAGTGTATACGTAGTATAATAATTTCTAAATTATATTGATATCTGCCAATAAAGATTTTCTAAAATTTTATCCCTAAGGGGAACATAAGGACAGAGTAAGAAAAGGAGGGGAATTGAGCCCAGAACGATCTTCAAAAGTTAGGAAGTTAATACTTGAGAAAGAGCTCTTATTTTGGATGTAAGCATGTATATTAATAAAAGATAATTCCAATTTCAATCAAGGGATGTAAGATGACACGGGAAGGGGGGAGGGGGGGGGGGGGGGGTATAAAAGGAAAATACCACTGCTTTTCCTTTTTAAAAATTTAGTCGGAATGAATTACTAATTTACGATATTAGCAAATTATCTTATCAAAGGGGAGGGGGTATAGAAATAAGGGGGAGGGATAGAATCTAGATATTCTCGCTTTGTAAAATAATTTAAATGTTTCTTGATAGTTTATAAATCCATTAAATTGAAAACAAAACACCCCGTAGCGAAGCTCGGGTATTCAGCTAGTATATATATATATATATATATATATATATATATATATATATATATATATATATATATATATATATATATATATATATATATATATATATATATATATATATATATATATATATATATATATATATATATATATATATATATATATATATATATATATATATATATATATATATATATATATATATATATATATATATATATATATATATATATATATATATATATATATGTATATATATATATAAACAAACTAAAGAAAGGAGACAGACAGAGTAAAATAGCCTCCAACTGGGAGATTTAAACCACAGATGTTTGAATTTCCAGCCCGTTGCTCTAGCAATTTAGCTACACCATAGAATGATTTTTCTCTGTCCGGAGTGATAGACTAGTCCCAATAAATAGCGAAAATGTTTAAATTTATACCACAAGAACTATAGACCAGAGACAATTTTCTAGAACAAAATTAAACCTGTACAATTCTCGTAGGTAAACTCTTAACTAAAGAAAAATATTGATAAACTCATTCTTTAAGAAGCATATTATATATACCCGAAAATATCATTAAAATTATTATAATTGTTTTATAATTAGTAAAAAACGTTTTTTCTAACGTGTTTTCATTTACTATTCTAATGTGTTTTATAATTTAGGTATAAGCAGTCGGTTATTTTCGGTGCGATTCAATTATTTATATGTGAAACCAATATTACGCTAATTATAGACTATGTTAATAGGTTTTTTTTTTTTTAATCGTTTGTTTATCCTTTCGACCGAGAATGAATTGTTAAGTGTATAAATAAAAATCTACGAAAAATATAACAATACAAGACATTATTTAGGAGTGTATAACGAATGCCGAATCGGCTCTGATTTCCAAGAGTGGGGGAGAGAGAGAGAAAACCAAATTAAGTAGGTAAGGAAATGAGGTAAAATCTCAAGATGGAACTGCCAGGGCTCTTGCCTATTCAATCTGCTTCCCTTCCATTGAAAATACCAATCCAAGATAGTTGCCTTTTGAAACGACTGCTTGCCCTTACCCCTCTCACTAATACTTCGGCACCGCTCCTTGACCTAGGTAATAAGCTTCGGATACTTTATACAATCGAATCAAGCCAAATTGCCTTGGCTCAACCGATCCTATAGAAGGGGGGGAATGAAAAAAACATAGAGAAAAAAAACTGATTTAAATTGATAATGAAAATTAAATTCTGTCACTGTAGAAATGTGTTGTTCGCCTCTAGATCTCTAAACTTGATCATTCTCAACAATTCCTCTTTTATTTTATCTTTGGATTTTTTCACAATTTGAGTATCCGACGGTGTTGCTTCATTATGATTATTTTCATCAAGGAAAATTAGATTTCATGTTTATTATAAAAAAAGACGATTTATCTGTTGAATAATTAATTTCTTTTATTTTCTCTGGCTATTGTTACAAATGCTTTAAGAGCTATTCGGCTCCAGGTAAGACTGACACTTTTTTTTTAATAATGTTAAAGCTTAAAGCAGTAAATATATTTAGACCAATGAATCGTTAAATGGAACCCTGAGAAATTCCTTTTAAAGAAATAAATTAAATTCATAGCTGAATAAAGCAATTCTAATATCTCTTCAAGCTTGATTCGTCAGAGGCTGAAGTTATACGATTTAACTTAAAATCTTTTTTATCACATCAATAATAAATGATAAAAACTCCCTTTAAAAAAAAAATGAATATTGTAGAAATAAAAATTTAAAAATACCAAAACAATATAAACTGGAACGAATTTCCAGGACATAGAAGCAATTATTAGGAAAACACGACACCATTAATTCTTCAACTTAAGCAAGAGCTATTGACAAAGCTAGAGTTGTACTAACTAAGTAACATAAACCTGTAATCTTAAAACCAGGCTAAGAAAGGATATACGACCGTCATTTCATATATACGAGCTCATTATACGCACACTTACATATTTGGTCTTTATGTAAGGGTTATCTAACCAAGCATAATTAACCTACTTCTGTACAGATATTTAGCTGTACAATGTCCTTGCTAAAAGAAGAAATTACTTTTTTCCGTGGTTGGCTGTGAAATAGTAACTTTAGGGCCTAAAAAACATAGCTAAAATCCATTTTTTCATTACGTGGACTTAAAAAATCTTTTCATTACTCCTAGCTGTAAAGAAAAAATCTTTTACGTCCTAGGAACTAAAAGATTTTTATTTTCCGGCGGGTAGTTGTCAAAACTTCCGTTAGAAGTGCTGCAGTCTTTGTAGAAATGCATCTAGTACGATTAAAATCCACTAGATGTCAATGCGTTTTATTTATATTTTCTTATAGTGTAACCTCTTTTTAAGGATTCTTTTTTTAAGTCTTAAGTATGTACTAATATTTGTTATTATTATATATTGATTAGTGATTAATATTTAATGTTTTTTCATTGCCTGCTACCTCGGAAAAAATAGCATATGCTACGCAACTGTGAAGTGTTTTTTCTTTACCTTGGCAATATTTAAAAACTCACTTCACAGCCTAGTAACATAATATACTATTTTTTGCACAATTATACTCATGATAAAGGAATTATTCGGCTAAAAATTACTGGCCTTTATATAAATATATTTATACATATGTATACATGAAAAAATACCAACTATAGAATTATAAGGCATAGATTTGTCAAGAGATACGCAGTAAAAAATTAAGCTTACAAATAGTTGTTGAATTGAATGTGTAGAGTGTGTCTCGAGTGAAGTCATTAAGGCATTTATTTTTTGTAATAGCTGGTTTGCATCGATTTTTTTCAATTGCAGATAATTTTTCGGGAATTTATAATAGATAAATCAACAATGATTGTAATACACCATTATAGTAAAACACTGAAAGTATGATCATTATTATTGTTATTTTCTTTGAGTTTTTTTAAACAAAGTATAATATGCTAATTGGCTGAAAACATTATTGCATCTAAAAAACATCAGACATGAAATAACTACAATAGAGGACCCTCGTAATAGAACGCTCGCAAGAGGACCTTCAACAATAGAAAATGTTCTAAAAGAGCCAATATTTGCATTCGCGCAAGCGAGTGTCCACAAGAAATTATGAAACAAATAAATAAATTAATAAAATATAGTTGTATTTTTTAACAAAAACAAAAAAAAAAATCTTTTTAAACAATATAGTAATAGAGTTTCATAGCAAAACGATGAAATTACAAGCTATCTATTATAAATATTTTTATTTTTTTATTTGATGGATTACTACTTTTTATTATTAAATGTATGTAATTAATATATAATATAGTAATAATTAAACTCCCAACAGCAACAGTGATATTTCTGATTCTAATTTATTTAAGTACTGATTGTAATTAAATATATGTTTTTTACAGTAGAATAATTTTATAAAAATGAATTTTTGTTAGTAATTGTAATTATGTTATATAGACTTGAATTATTGTTATATTTTGATTTTTAATATTTGAAATAAATCAAGACCCTCTCTCATGGAGATAGTTATACTTTCACTATCATCAAAAAATTGATTAATTTAATATTATCGTTATTTTAGAATAATAACTGTGACAGAAAATTACAATAAAATGGTCGAAACGTCTCATGCTAAAAACTTATTTTTGTTATTATTACACCTAAGTAATACATAAAAAAAAAAAAAAATTAAAAAAAAATAAAAATAAAAATAGTTATTCAATTCAAAAAGCATATAAATGCGTTAGTGACTTTCGACACAACCTCGAAGGAGCGTTATAATCCAAGATAGACTAAAAAAACACGGCCTTTTGTGTTGTTAAGACTTACTTTTGTTCATGAAAGGGACCTCGGCAACTCGTAAAGGAGTGCAGTTGGCTTTTGTATAAATAAAGTTAGAAAGCATCGGGTGTGGCAAACACTTGGATATTGACCACAAATCAGGTTTCGATTTCAGACTGGGTCCACCACCGCACTCGGTAATCACCCAGCATCACCATGTAAATGGGTATCTGGTAATGTGAAACATATGTCTCGTGCGCATATCAGTCGTAACGTTTATTCAGCTGATGGAGCGACACACTTACCCCACGTCATCCATTACATACGTAGATGGGCACTTCTTTAGATTGTTACTCCCCTTATAAAACAAACAGAGGGGATAAACTATCAAAAGAAGGTGTACGGAATGTTCTTCTTTATACTGTTACTCCCCTTGGTTCTACTCAATATTTTTAAATGAAACCAAGCCTACGAATTGCGCACACCTCTGAAAAAAAAAAAAAAATCGATTTCATTTAGCCAGTTTTGCGCCTATAAAGTCGGACTCGGGCGAAAGACACACATACCCACATACATACACGAAAAATGTTAAGGCCAGATTCAGTTTTTGGAATGTATAAAATGAAAAAGTATCCAAAAAATTTTCAATTCTGACCAATGTACAGACAGAACTTTAATTTTATATATATAAAGATGGTCGGTTTGATTGTTTTATTTGTGAAAAAGTTTGCATCGATCACATAGTTTTGTTTCTGTGACGTCTTACATAACAGCAATAATGGGTCTTACGCTCAGTGTTCACAGAGCTTCGTGATATTAATGGGTAGCTACTTAAGTGAAATGGCGTCATCCGGTTGCGAATGCCAATTATATGGTTTATACAGCTGATATAGCGAACAAGCCAACTCCAATGTCATCTATTACATATAAATAGTTGTACAAGCCCTTTGGCAAGTCTGTCTTTCACGGGCTGCTGCTCCACGACTTACTATTAATACAAATATTGTAAAATAAAATAACAAATAAATGTCTTAAACTACCGAGAGAAAGGCACTGTTTAAAGTTATCTATGCAAAGGCTTTAGAATTGCGAAATAGGCCGGTTTTTATCTTTATTTATTCCCTTTGAAATCGATTATTTGCTTGGTTGATAAGGATATAAAAGCCGACTTTAAAAGAAAAGCAGAGGAGCAGATTTACTGAGGCAATGTTAGAAGCAAAGAACAAAGGATTATATTAAGAGATATATAAAAATGTGCCACATAGATCAAGTAACAGGATGAAATGTAATAGGAGATGTTAAGAAAGGGTTAAAAATCTTAAGACTCTACAAATATTTTAAACCAAATAATAAATATGCAAAAAAAATAGTTATTTATGCACCTAGGGAGTAAAGTAAGCCATTATTCATTATTCCCTGAGCGAAAAAAGTTGGTCCTCAAGAACCAAAGTCCCTAAATCCCGAGGCGAAGCCGAGGGAATTAGACTCTTTAATTCCCGAGGCGTAGCCGAGGGAATAACTCTAATTAGCTCCCGAGGCGCAGCCGAGAGAGATAATTATCGCGAGGGGAATAATGACACTTTACTCACGAGGTACATACAATATTTTATCTCCAGTAGGAAGAAAATACATATTTTCGTCCATAGCACAGTTTTTATTTATTATTTTAATAAATAACAATAATTATTAGCACTTTTAATAGCAGATATAAGAGATTCAATATTAAAAACAAAGAAGAATTGGAATTAAACTCAAATAGAAGGTTATTTAGATGCAGGTTATAATGTTGTAAACAAAGATAAACATGGTCAAAAAAGCGCAGTGCCGCCAACCTGATTTCAACAACTTCATTACATTAGCCATACATTTTCTACTATTTATAAAATAATTAAGTTGCAATCTTTACTTTTAGCCCTACTTTATTTTTCGCCCTACTTTTACTTTTTCTCCCTACTTTTTGAGTTGAGGGATGAAAAGACCTGTTTTAGTCCCTCTAAACTAATTCAAAATGATAACGTTTTCTCCCTACTGGAGATAAATTCCTTTAGATAAAAATCTCGATAAGAATATAAAATGTAACCTATTCATTTTTAAATTGTCCTACTTTGAAGAGTGGGAAATATAGGCTTTTACTTGTCGATTCAAATCCAAATTCGAGCCCTAATCCGCAGATGTTCAAAGTTTCAAAGTCTATAAACGGAATTCCAAATACATTTAAAAAAAAAGAGAAAGTTACAAAAAGAGAAGATAATTTAAATCTATTTTGTTCAACAATTTGTTTAAATGTATCTATTTCAAAGTACTGTTTTTCAACAATAAAATGAATATGGTTAAATCGGCACCCATGAACGACGAACGCCACATCATTTAAGTAACTGCGTATTTAATTTCACGATGCTGGGTAAAGAACATAGAAGCAGGCTCAACCATTACCTCAATTTTAATTTCACCTAAACTCTAGTAGTATTTAGTAATTCTTATTATTATTATTATTATTATTTATGTATCTATTGACAACATAACGATTACTAGGATGTTTGAACGAGTAATATTATATTTTGTTGAACGAGTAATATTATATTTTGAAGTCTTTTTCTCCGCTAATAATAACGATGTACTATTAATTGTAATAGTAATAAGTATTACAGTTGTTTCTGTAGGCTGACACTTCGCCAGTCCGGCAAGTCCAGTAATCCGGCACTGAGTCTAAGGGGAGGAAATATAGGGGCACTAGGGTAAACAAAACCAAACCACGTGTACACTCATATCTTGCATAATAAACGCTAGTTTTATTGTGTCCTGTTTCTGTTTTAATAATTTAATAATTATTAATTCATCCAGTAATCCGAAAGTTCTCTGTAATCCGACATGGCATGGCTCCATATATGTCAGATTAGACTATATGACTAAAAAATTATGTTATTCTGCTAGTTGCAGAAATTTTCAACAAATAAAATTAAAATTATCAATTTATTAAAATGATGAACAGGAGAATTTACTTCATCTCGTATAGCTAGTGTCTGAGCTAGCTAGCTTTACTACAGGAGAATTTACTTCATCTCGTATAGCTAGTGTCTGAGCTAGCTAGCTTTACTACAGGGGAATTTACTTCATCTCGTATAGCTAGTGTCTGAGCTAGCTAGCTTTACTACAGGAGAATTTACTTCATCTCGTATAGCTAGGGTCTGAGCTAGCTAGCTTTACTACAGGAGAATTTACTTCATCTCGTATAGCTAGGGTCTGAGCTAGCTAGCTTTACTACAGGAGAATTTACTTCATCTCGTATAGCTAGTGTCTGAGCTAGCTAGCTTTACTACAGGAGAATTTACTTCATCTCGTATAGCTAGGGTCTGAGCTAGCTAGCTTTACTACAGGAGAATTTACTTCATCTCGTATAGCTAGGGTCTGAGCTAGCTAGCTTTACTACAGGAGAATTTACTTCATCTCGTATAGCTAGGGTCTGAGCTAGCTAGCTTTACTACAGGAGAATTTACTTCATCTCGTATAGCTAGTGTCTGAGCTAGCTAGCTTTACTACAGGAGAATTTACTTCATCTCGTATAGCTAGTGTCTGAGCTAGCTAGCTTTACTACAGGAGAATTTACTTCATCTCGTATAGCTAGGGTCTGAGCTAGCTAGCTTTACTACAGGAGAATTTACTTCATCTCGTATAGCTAGTGTCTGAGCTAGCTAGCTTTACTACAGGAGAATTTACTTCATCTCGTATAGCTAGTGTCTGAGCTAGCTAGCTTTACTACAGGAGAATTTACTTCATCTCGTATAGCTAGTGTCTGAGCTAGCTAGCTTTACTACAGGAGAATTTACTTCATCTCGTATAGCTAGGGTCTGAGCTAGCTAGCTTTACTACAGGAGAATTTACTTCATCTCGTATAGCTAGCGTCTGAGCTAGCTAGCTTTACTACAGGAGAATTTACTTCATCTCGTATAGCTAGTGTCTGAGCTAGCTAGCTTTACTACAGGAGAATTTACTTCATCTCGTATAGCTAGTGTCTGAGCTAGCTAGCTTTACTACAGGAGAATTTACTTCATCTCGTATAGCTAGGGTCTGAGCTAGCTAGCTTTACTACAGGAGAATTTACTTCATCTCGTATAGCTAGTGTCTGAGCTAGCTAGCTTTACTACAGGAGAATTTACTTCATCTCGTATAGCTAGTGTCTGAGCTAGCTAGCTTTACTACAGGAGAATTTACTTCATCTCGTATAGCTAGGGTCTGAGCTAGCTAGCTTTACTACAGGAGAATTTACCTCATCTCGTATAGCTAGCGTCTGAGCTAGCTAGCTTTACTACAGGAGAATTTACTTCATCTCGTATAGCTAGTGTCTGAGCTAGCTAGCTTTACTACAGGAGAATTTACTTCATCTCGTATAGCTAGGGTCTGAGCTAGCTAGCTTTACTACAGGAGAATTTACTTCATCTCGTATAGCTAGCGTCTGAGCTAGCTAGCTTTACTACAGGAGAATTTACTTCATCTCGTATAGCTAGTGTCTGAGCTAGCTAGCTTTACTACAGGAGAATTTACTTCATCTCGTATAGCTAGTGTCTGAGCTAGCTAGCTTTACTACAGGAGAATTTACTTCATCTCGTATAGCTAGTGTCTGAGCTAGCTAGCTTTACTACAGGAGAATTTACTTCATCTCGTATAGCTAGTGTCTGAGCTAGCTAGCTTTACTACAGGAGAATTTACTTCATCTCGTATAGCTAGTGTCTGAGCTAGCTAGCTTTACTACAGGAGAATTTACTTCATCTCGTATAGCTAGTGTCTGAGCTAGCTAGCTTTACTACAGGAGAATTTACTTCATCTCGTATAGCTAGGGTCTGAGCTAGCTAGCTTTACTACAGGAGAATTTACTTCATCTCGTATAGCTAGTGTCTGAGCTAGCTAGCTTTACTACAGGAGAATTTACTTCATCTCGTATAGCTAGTGTCTGAGCTAGCTAGCTTTACTACAGGAGAATTTACTTCATCTCGTATAGCTAGTGTCTGAGCTAGCTAGCTTTTCTCTCGAATCTAAACCGATCATCACTTGGTAGAACGCTCACGAATGTCTATAATAAATATTTATTTTGTTACTGTGATTTGACAGTAAAATTATAGATGTGCAAATATAGTATTGAGCTTCTAGCTATGTCATGAAGGACTTACTGGTTACTTCCCACGTACATTAAATCATGTAAATAACAAGTTATATGCCATTTTGAATCAAATAGGATTATGTCGCCGTTTGGGCTTTAGTGCCAGTCGGATATTCATGTACAATAAGCCTATTGACACTTCAGCTGTTTCAAAAGTTTAAATCTTTAAATTGATTCCAGATATTTATAATTAACTTATAAATAATATTCACATTTAATAGCAGATTATATAATCCGGAAATGTAAATAAAAAGTTATTAATACAACAATAGAATACAACACAATTAATTCTAGTAACCAGATATAAATGTTATCTATTGTGTTATATAATGTGGGCTTCAAATTTAAAATTTCTATTTTAGAACGGTTAAAAATTCTACCTATATCTATTCGATAAGATAAACATTGTTGCCTATTAAAGCAATGGCTATTTGCAGCGAGCGCAAGCGAACTTCTTACATTCAACAAAATATGCAGTCTTTATCTGTCAGTAACGTTTAAGCGTGTGACGATTACTTGAGTAAAAGTTGACCGATTTAGATGAAATTTGGTATGTTTCTTTTATATAATGCCCTGACTAAGTTCATTGGACGGCGTTATCCGTTCAAGCGCCCACACACAGCGCTAGCAAAGTGGGCTTAAAATGTAAAATTGAATTTTAAAGTCGAAAGACTCTTCCTTCACCTATTCGATGGTACAAACCTTTTTTACAAATACATTTTATTTTATTAACTAGCTGGATACCCGTGCTTCGCTGCGGAGTGTTATAATAATTTGATAAGTTTATTAATTACTATCAAGAAAGATTTAAATTATTTTACTAAGCGAGAATATCTAGATTCTCTCCCTCCTACTTATTTCTATACCCCCTTCTCTTTGATAAGATAATTTGCAAATATCCTAAATTTACCCCCCTCCTAAATGAAAATATTACAAAACTGTACATAACAACAATTACTATACTCTTAAAGAGCTTCACAACGATATGAATCATAAAGGGTATTAATTACTTTGACCCCGTATTCATTACTTGTACCCCGTACACCTGTGTACCAATATATAAATTGTAGACAGTGATTTTCCCCATGCTTTGAAGGTTAAGTATGCAAATTGTCATCGATATCGGACTAAAACTGTAGATTTGTATAAAGAACATACCCATATTTTCTTATATATATATATATATATATATATATATATATATATATATATATATATATATATATATATATATATATATATATATATATATATATATATATATATATATATATATTTATATATATATATATATATATATATATATATATATATATATATATATATATAAATATATATAATATATATATATATATATATATATATATATATATATATATATATATATATATATATATATATATATATATATATATATATGGCCGCCATCTTGAATCAAAACACCCGATTGGTAAACCATTTATTAAAAGTTTCTACTTTCATAAAAGGAAGCTAACTTCTAATTTTCAAGGTTCTAGAGCAATTGGTTCCGGATATATCGTCTTATTTTTTATATAAATGGCCGCCATCTTTGAACAAGATGGCGGATTTTAAAAAACATTTCTTAGCGAGCACCTAGGAGGTAAGAGGAACACACCTACAAAATTTCATGGTCATACGTCCAGTGGTTTCAGAGATATCGTGATGTGCCAGTGAGTGAGTGGTATTTGGATTTTATATATATATAGAAAACCAACCGTGGCACCTCTAAGAAATAATAAATATTGCTAAATCCTTTAAATCAGATCTAAAACTTTTAAAAGAGAAGTTCTAATGTATCGATATAAAAAAAAAAAAAAAAAAAAAAAAACTTTATATATACGTACCTACATCGTCGAAATTACTATAAAAACCGCCATGTAGAATTTCATCTGGATACAAGTGGAAGATTTTGTGTAGTTAAGTAATATATTTATTATCATTAGTTGAAAAGGAGGTAGGTGAATTAGTTCAAAAGTAGTGTTAAGGCACCTGTCATCCCCACTCCACTACCCTCTATCCCAATCATACTCTTCAATTTCAAAAAACTATAAAAGTTATTATTGAGAAAATTCCACAAAAGCTCGGTTTGATCAACGAATTAAAAGTCAGAAGATAAGAAGCATGCTAATTTATATCGAACCAGGCTATTTAATTAATAATAGCTAATAATTATTGAAACTGAAAGAGAGTGTGCAAATAAATTGAATTACATAGTTAAATAAAGTTACAAACCGGACCGTCGTGGTCGTTCAATAGATTATTTTCATATGAAAGAAGTAATTACTCACCTGTAAAAAACAACATAATGGTATTAATAGAATTATATTTCCAATCAAAATTATCGGGAGAGAAAAGTTGGCTAATAAGTTGGTGGGAAAATTAAGCATCGGGTTTACTTTATTCTAACGAAGGAGAGTAACCGAAACGTACACTGTACGGTGGTTCGAGGTTGGCTTTACCAATGATGCGTTCCAAGCGCCCATCATTTAAATTACTATTTCCTTAACAAAGGTGGGGGTTCAAAGTCTACCTATATACTAACAGACTTGTCATCGATGTACAACTTTACATTTCCCATCAAAGCCTTTATATACGTTTTCAATCCAATCGATTTTCCTAACAAATAAAGGAACCAGTCTATTTTGAATGGTAAACATTTATTTTCCGGCTATTTTGCATGGGAGAAAAGCCTGTTCTTAAGATCTAGTGTAAGGGCCGTGCCTGAGAGGCCCGTAGTTATAAAACCTACTGTTTAACACGATCACTTATTACCGCTCTCTAAAACTTGGCATCGGTCTTTTCCTTTATCGGAATTGTAAAACGTGTTGAAATTGCGGTCACGTTGCATTAATTCTCAACGATGCAAATCCGAAAACGCTTTACCTGTAACGGTTTTATGTCGAGCCCCCGTAGTTTACGAGATTACCGCCCCTTTTTTTCTCTACTCCCAGTACATTTTTTATAACCAAACATTTCCGAGGAGAAAAGAAGCGGTGAATTTCATCACTATAATAAAAGCAAGACGTATACGACAAAAGCTTGCAATTGCCTTTAAACATAGGCTCTTTACAGCCAAGACCTGTCGTCACAACCGGTAATTTCCTATATACTTACTTACATTTTATTTTTTTATTATTCTTATTTCGAAATAAACAAAGCAGGGTTTCTTATTTCACATTAAAACAGTAAATTTTATGACCTCTTTTGTTGAATTGACAATTTATAATTTGATTACCATACACTCGCATTTTAGTAACTTGATAATACTATACATATATATAGCATAATCACCGTAAAAAGTAATGCAATAAATTTGATCAAATTTTGTTTTTCCGAATTTTTGGAACGAAGTTCCTAATGGCACGTTCTGGAGCCCGGGAGTGAATCCGAAAAAAACGATCAAAATCACCGTCACAAAATAACCGTCACAAAATCACCGTCACGCAAAATCCGTCACGAAATCTACCGATGGCGATAACTTGTGTAAAAGTTGACCGACTTAGTTGAAATTTGGTACACATGTTCATTTTACCAATGTCAGGGACAAGTTAGTTGGACAACGTTATCCACCCAAGCGTTCACGCGCAACGCTCGCGTAAACGTAAGCTTCGAATTTAAAATTGGAATTTTTGGACGTGAAAAAATTCTAACTTCATCTATTTAATGAGACAAACAACTTTTTTAAATATTTCTTTTTAGTAAAACCAACACCGACACTACTATGAAGTGATAAAAATCGCTAAATTTATTAAAGTGGACCAAACCGATTAAAATAAAGAAAACAACGTTTTTACTGATATCTTACGTTCTAACGTAAAGATTTAAATGAAACTTTGTATACATCACCTACAGTACAATTGAAACAAGCATGTAACATTTCAACCTGATACAAGCAGAAGTTTTTGTGAGTTAATGATTTATATTTTTTATTTTAATATTTAATTGGAGTAATATGCCGACGGGGCCTGGGAGGACAGTTCGATTTCGTTCTACAACCATCTGCTTTAACTATAAATTTATCATTACCTTTTCTCTCAATATACAATACATTATTTATTGAAAGACGCTCGCTTCAAAGATAATAAAAAGATTTTCATTTAATTTTGCCTTAACTCCGCTAGTACACATAGTTAGTTACTTTTACTTTTGTCTCTTTTCTGACTCCACCATGTATACGTAGTTATTACAGCGATTTTATAATTTATATTTAATGAAAAGCGTAAGGAACTTGGTTCCTACCGGGTGTCCCACGACACCGCACGTATTTTTTTTTAACAACTCACGGCACTCGACGGACAAATGCTGGATTAACCCAAGCTTACTGAACTCTTCAAGGATTTACCGGAGGGTGGTGATATTAGTAATATAATGTCAGGGATAGGGTGCATTACAAGGTTCTATGACTATCGCTGTAGACTCAGATTTGAATTTCAAAAGTTATTGGTTAAATCTAGTTTTTTAGTGGACAGATCTAGAGACTGGTGATAGATCACTGAGCAATTACCGCCAGTTAGCATGGCCCTATATAAACCGGATTTGTCATCGTAAAACCATTTTTAACAATTTTACAAGGGGGGTACAGAATTAATATATATATATATATATATATATTTAAATTTGAGTTTTCTTTCTTCTAGTCCCTAATGTACAACACTTATTTGGAGTAGTTGGGTCTTTTAGGGTATAATAAGTACAAATTTACTTTTCAATTATGGCTATATTTCGACCTACTTGGTCATCTTCAGGCCTAAAACATCGAAACATCATACACATGAGATTTATATAAACAATTTTTACACTATTATTACGTCAAAAGCTACAGTAACTAATAAATTAAGTTTTTTATTGTAATCGATTTCAAATAAAATATAAAAAATAATAAAATGTACAACATCTTACCTAGATTGAAAATGTAAAAATTTTTTTGTTTTTGCGTCATATGTTGGAAAGAAAGTTATTATCACCTTTTTGGTTCGTCATTTACAATAAAATACATCACATCATATCACATAACATTAACAATTAAACCATTAACATTTGTCAAATAAATATTTAAAAAATATAATAAATTAATAAAAGGCATGGTAAAAGCGGTAACCTGGATGTAACCTATCCTATTTTAATTAAATAATAATATATTTTTATTTTATGTAATTATTAAAAAATATAATTTATAGTATTATTTTATCCGTATGTTTTTAATTAAGAACTAGTTTTTGTTTAATTGAAATTATTTTGGTTCATTTATTTAGTTATTTCTATATATTTGGCGGGAATTATGAATTTTAAAGGTTAGGTATATAAATATGTTTTTAGGAGTTTGAGATCATTTTGTTTTTAGGATTGCAGAATAGAATTTGTTAATATCTTTGGAGTCAGTTTTGAAATTGATGGAATTATCAGAAATAGAGATATATGCAGCCTGTATATAATTATCAGATATATGTTGTACATTTTATTATTTTTTATATTTTATTTAAAATCGATTACAATAAAAAACTTAATTTATTAGTTACTGTAGCTTTTGACGTAATAATAGTGTAAAAATTGTTTATATAAATCTCATGTGTATGATGTTTCGATGTTTTAGGCCTGAAGATGACCAAGTAGGTCGAAATATAGCCATAATTGAAAAGTAAATTTGTACTTATTATACCCTAAAAGACCCAACTACTCCAAATAAGTATATATTTAAAAATAATATATGTATATATAAATTATATCAATTTTTTTGTCACCAATCAAGATTTAATTCAATAAAATTTACATAAGTATCATACAGGATAAATATAGAAAAAACTGGTTATTAGATTATAAATTATAAAAAGCATTTTAATAGCCACTTTGTTCCATTTTTTTCTTTTGGTTGTTAAACTGAACGGACTGAGAATAGAGAAGAAGTTATATGTTATCTTGGGTATTTTCTTGATGCTGGACTATCCCTAGTTACTCTATATCCCCTTACTCCGTCAAGGTCCCTTTAAGTGCCTTCTTAGTGCCTAAGCTTTCAGTCCCAACTAAGTATAATGGTCTAGTACGTTTCAAGCTCAAACTCCCACCCCCTCTTGTCAAGCAAGCTGTAGAAAAGCCGTATGAAGTAGGTATTCTTGACTTTTTCCTATTCATGTATAAAGTAGATCGCAATATCTCATGTTCAAACTAGTTGATGTCTCCACTACAAGGCTTTCTTATTTTTAAAAAGAAAATAATATACAGGGTGGGCAAAAAAAACCACACTCTTTGGACACTTACAGCTCAGCTTCTGTAATAAATAGAGATATGGGATATGCAGGGTCTGAAAACTACATTCTTTTACTTTAAATTTCATATCTATAACTTTAAAAACTTTTGGCTGAAAGCCATGCAATGACGGTTTGAAATAGGGTCTTAAAAAAGTCGTTGTCCGGGTAGTAATCGTTGTCTGGTATTATAGTTTTGATATAGAATAAATTACCATATGGTGGAGGTTCTTTGTAGGTAAGTGGAAGGAGTCCCTCAGTGTAATAACAAACATTGAAATTGAAGATGTGTCAAGCACAATGTTGCCTGAAGTCTGGGCAATTCTCTTGCAAGTATTGAATTGTTTGCGAGGAGCAATGGGACGGGGAACCATCGTGTATAAATGTAATTTGGCATTTGATCTTCAATTTCAGGCAACATTGTGCTTAACACGTGACACAATGTGTGTTATAGCATTGAGCAACACCTCCCACTTACCTACAAAGAACCCCCCCTCCCCCCTCCTCCTCCATATGGTAATTTATTCTATCAAAACTGTAATACCAGGATTACTACCCGGACAACGACTTTTTTTAAGACCCTATTTCAAACCGTCATTGCATGGCTTTCACCCAATAGTTTTTAAAGTAATAGGTATGAAATTTAAAGTAGAAGAATGTAGTTTTCAGACCCCACACAACATTAAAAAAAGTTGTTCAAGGAACCTGGATATCGATCGTGTTCATTAGTATAGGAGGAACGTGGATATCAATTGTAGTTCAGGTTCCCTGAAAAATAAAAAAAAACACTATGATCATTTAATACCTGAAACTTAATTGAAAATGTTTATTTATAACCAGGATTCAAGAATATAGGTAATTTTGACGCCTAATAAACCACCTTTGGCACTTACAATCAATTTTAATAAGTATACTGTCCTGTGTTGCCAACACTTAAATAAAAAGTAAAAACTAATAACTAAAATGGAAAAGTTAACTTATTAAATTTGAGCTATGTCGCAATCTACACTGTATGGAAACTTTTAAGGATTTAATCAATCAAATATAATTCAGATGGCAATTTGCATTAGTTAATGTGAGAATGCCGTAGATACATGAACTAGTTTGCTTTGCATATCGCTATTTAGATACGCATCTGATAAGTGCACCATCTAAATGTTATAAAGTTGTTTTAAATATTATAAAGTTGTTATAAATAATCACCGTTCGTCCTTTTATCAAGCGGAACTCTATGCTAATCAGTTATCAAGTGAAGACTGTCAGAAAACGGACAACCTAATCTGCGACGGAGCTCCTAATTACCATCTTCCTCTTGATAATATACTGCCAATCGAGTCTCAGTCTTATTAGTTTCGAACTAGGCTTTCCACAAGCCCGCAGGCCTTAAACTTTAGACCTCGCTAGAAGTGAAGTCTGTAATCAGTTATGCCGATTCTATGTCAGGTTTCAAGGCAGTTTTGAGTAAAATAAGCCGGGACACACAACAAAATTTTAATACAGCCATAATTCCCAGGCAATATCTCATGATGAGCAAGGATCAAGATATAAAAACTGCTCTTCCTCAGTAATTCCATTCTGCTATAAGACGAGGTGCAAATAGAAACGCAGGTTGGTGAGGTCACGCAGCGTGAGGTTTTTGTGAAACAGAAATGATTGAGACTGTGCAAATAGAACCACGAGGTGACGTGACTGAATGCAGTCCCAGTGCCACAATTTTTGGTAGGTGACCGACGTGAGTTTTGTACTTTGAAGCTTAAGCAACAGTGGATGTCAGTTTTATCTTTGAAGTAAATTAATAAGTACATAATATGTACATAATAATGTGAAACGAGTCCTTTATTTATCACATATATATATAATACATAGCATAGCACGTGTCCTTTCTTATCTCAAGTCCATAACTAACTCTAACTATCTAAAATCAGTTAAGTTTAATCTGTACAACCTGTGTGGGTGTGTTGGGGGGTTCAGTTAAATCAGCTCGGCCAATTCTGACATATTGATTGCCCTCAATCAAATACATGTACATGTACATAATTTACAGAGAAACAAGCGAACAATGGAAATTATGATTTGACAATAAATAAAATTCAATTAAAACAAAACAAACAAACAAAATCTTTAAGAGACTAACCTTCAACAATTAGAGTAATTTAAACTTAGTACCTCCACATATTCATTTCTCTTTTTTGGCTATAATCTCAACAATAAATTTAAATTTATTATGATCAAGCAAATTAAAATAAAAATTAAGGATAAAAGACTTTAAAGAATTGTGATCTAATCATCAAAAGGTATTTGTGTCAAATTAATTCCCTCAATATCGGTCATTTGCTAACACCTTACTAACTATTTAAGGACCTCGAAAAGAAGATTTGATGTGGAATAGTCTACTACATGTTTTAAATTTAACATCCTCTATAAAATAATCAAAATTTCTGTATTGAATACTATACTGTCATAATACTGGTTTCCAGAACTATGGAGTAAAAAGTGATTGAGCCCGTTAGGAGGAGAACAATTTTATACGAGTCATTGCAATTACATGAAAAGTGAACATTGACAAGTTTCAATGGGAGCAGATTTGAACCGTAGTATGTTACGACGACTCACCAACTGAAAAAAAAAGAGAACCTGCATTTTATTTTGGGCTTAAAAACTGCAAGCATTTTTTTCCTGAGCTGTGTCACACTCACCAACCTGCGTTTCTTTTTGTGCCTGGCCTAAGTCGGCACTTTATTCGTTTAGTGGATGTGATTATCAGCGCGAAACATTTCTCACAACTCTGAGATTCGAACGTAGTTTCAGGCAAGTTGCTATTGCTCTAACAAAAAACTTGCTGTTTTGGCTTCGCCAATCCTGCTTGATAACGTTGTAGGTACATAAAATAAAATGGATGAAAAATAGAATTTTTTTCCATGACTAAACTATATTAAGTATTTATTTTGTGTTTAGTCATTTTAGGGTAAAAAATAATTTATTTTTTTTTTCTCCTTTTTTTTTAAAAAACTATATTTCACCCCTCACCTAATAGTCCACAGGCCACCATAAGAAGTGAGTCGCTGATTGATAAAGTTTTCTTACCTTATGGAATCGCTTATTTATGCCTTGTCCACCGATGAATTGGGTATATGGCAACTGGGGGCTGGGCCATTTCTTTATTGTTGACATGCCAAACTTGCCCTTCTGCGGGAACATTGAAAAGAGATAGATAAAGTTTTGATGTTCACAGGATCGTTTAATTAAATTATTTCAAAAACAGTGGTAAAGGTGGCCACCGATACGAGTGGGCCGTTTTCTTTTCAACGTCCTCGCAGAGTGATATGTTTGGGGCGGTGGCCACCCCTAACGGCCCACTCTTATCGGTGGCCACGAGTACCACTGTTTTTGAAATAATTTAATTAAACGATCCTGTGAAAATCAAAACTTTATCTATCTCTTTTCAATGTTCCCGCAGAAGGGCAAGTTTGGCATGTCAACAAAAAAGAAATGGCCCAGCCCCCAGTTGCCATATACCCAATTCATCGGTGGACACGGCATAATTAAGCGATTCCATAAGGTAAGAAAACTTTATCAATCAGCGACTCACTTCTTATGGTGGCCTGTGGACTATAAGGCTTCTTCTGGCTATAATTAATAATAATTCAACAATATTACTATACAAAACTAAATACTTCGTAACATTATTCAATTTTTGAGCGTCATTTAGAAAAGTACATGAAAACAAAAACATAAAATAATAATAATCATTTCTAATATAATTTTCTCATTTAAATTTTAAACAAAAACTATCATAAAAAAGGGTTTCGGTACAACCCAAAAGTAAATTATAAAATAAATTATATTGCAGCTACATTTATATTGTATTATCAAAATGACCATTAAATAACTGTAACTTTAAATAGTTGTTACAAATAGATGTTCAAGTTACAAACAATAATAAATAAATAAGAGAATACGACTAAACAAGAAGTAATCATTTTACAGTTTAAGACAAGAGTATAACTTTTAAGACTAATCCATGCATCTCATATTTTTAGAACCTTGGTTAAAAATGTGGGGATGAAACTAAATAAGCAGAATTATCACTTATTCTGCCATCGTTCACTGAAGAATGATCCGATCTGTCCTCATTAATAGAATATCTTGGCTAACAATTAACATAAAAACTATATTAAGAAAGATTTAGTTAACTAAATTGCTTTAGCGACTCTTTGACTAAACAATCTAAACATAGCACCTATCCCTTTGTAATAGGATCCTAATTTACAACTTGGTCTGTAAACTCACAGAGACATGTGTAATTGAATTCTGGGGTAGCACGAAGTGCTTCAATTTAGATAGCTTCCAATCTCTACAGTCAAATATCCTTTGCAAAATCACCAATTCCCCGTACCATGTTTCTCACTTCACTACGTCACCGAGCACAACCATCTCACAATTCCTTTCATAAACAAGCTCGGTGCTTCTTAGAACAATTAATTCCATGAAACCCTAAATCACCATTTTAATTCATTAGTTCGACTTATATCACTCTTGTACAACCCCAAACGGGATGTTTGTTCTATTTCCTAAAGAATCGAGATGTATTATTATAAGTAGTAGTTCTAGGCCCTCCACGGGCTTTCACGCTACAGAGTTAGTTAGTTAGTAGTAGACCTTCTGAACAATTTTAAAATCCTATGCCCTCCAAGCCCTGCTGCACCACTGAGTTAGATAAATAGCAATAGTAGAACTTCAGACCAATCTCAAAATCCTAGGCCCTCCAAGCCCTGCTGCCTCACTGAGTTAGTTAGATAGCAATAGTAGAACTTCAGACCAATTTCAAAATCCTAGGCCCTCCAAGCCCTGCTGCCTCACTGAGTTAGTTCGATAGCAATAGTAGAACTTCTGACCAATTTCAAAATCCTAGGCCCTCCAAGCCCTGCTGCCTCACTGAGTTAGTTAGATAGCAATAGTAGAACTTCAGACCAATTTCAAAATCCTAGGTCCTCCAAGGTCTGCTGCGCCACAGAGTTAGTTAGTTAGAACATAGTAGTGGACCTTTTTACCAATTTCAAATATCAAATATTTTATGAACAGAAATTAAATGTAAAAATAAATTTAATAAAATGTGTAAAAAGGGGAAAAAATACATTTTCTCAACTCGAATTTAAACTTTGGAAACTGTGTCTGCTTTTGCTCTCTTCGTAGTAAGGCACCAATTTTGTCTAATTTAAAAAAATAGTACGTACAGCATTACGCTTAGAGATAATTGTCATTAAATATTTTAAACTCTTTTGTTGGTAAATATAGAGATAATCAATTTGAAGACAGGCTGATCAATTTAATTGCTAAAATGCGGCTCATAATAATATACATTTAAGGTACAGAATTGTTTACTAAACTAAAGAAATAGATTAGTCTACGCGAACTGAGTCTGTTTAAGAACTCTCGTGAAAAATAAGCCTTGAACGTGCACCTACAACAGCCCCCCCCCCCCCCCCCCCCCCTCTAGCATCATGACCTACCACCATTTCTATGAAAATTATTATTTTTAGCATATGAAATGCTAATTTCGCAACAATTTTCAACCCCCCCCCCCCCCCCCCCCCCCACCAAAAAAAAAATCAACCCTTGGGCTCCCTCTCGTTTTGAATTTAACAACTGAAATAATAACAGTGTGACTTTTTTACCACGCTATAAGAAGAAGCATTCCAATCGACCCCACAAGTTGGATATTATCTGAAATTAGGAGTAAATAATAGTGGCTACATCAAAGAATGTCCTCACCAGGTGTCTTTTTAGATCGAATCATTGCGGATAAAAAAATAGGCCATAAATACTCTAGATCTATAAGAGCCTCTGATCTGAAGGTTTACTCTTGTTAAGACCTGTAATAGTGTTTGAGAATTGTTTTGATATTATTATCTGTAGGTACGACCTATCTTTTTATATACATTACCTTCCTACGTTTGTAGGAGCGTGCTGAAGATTTATCTAGGACTTTGCAAAGGCTTACAAATGTAGCTTCTCTTTTATTCAAAAAATAATTATATTAATAAAATAATAGAAGGAAAAGCAAAAATAAGAGGAAAACATTTGACCTTTTTAATAAAGTAAATAAAATATTACCCGATCTCATCGAGTTCAAAAAATAGGAAGATTATACAACAAAAAAACTTATAAATGTAACAAATGGATATTAAATTCGGTAAGGTTGCCCTCTAGCGAAAAAAGTTAAATATTTAAATATAAATATCCACGTTTCGAAGATTAATTCCAATATTGAATTACCTTCAGTGTCATATTCAATGTCATTTTATTAAAAATTGAATTTGGTCTCGCGGAGTTTCCCTTCACGGGAGGGGTTTTGAATTAATTGGGACAACATGACAATAATCTGAGGCCTTGGGAACCTGGACAGCAATCCCCGACCCGCATCCGATTAAAATAATTAATTTTCTTTCGACGCGTGTACTAGGATAAATATGAAACCTGGCAAGGGGGGGGGGGGGATCAGGAGACAAATTAAACGAGAGAACCTGAGACAGGTAGCTATATATTTCGACTATTAATTTCCTCTTTTTTCATTTATAAATATAAAGTCTTTCGAAGGAAAGAAATCAATATTCACTTAAATTAGTTTTTGCTTGCTTATGAATTTGATATTGACTAAATCAAGTAAATTAGTAACTAAAATAAGTAAATATTAGTGGAAGGCTTAAATTTCCTTGTAGTAAAAAAGAGCTCTTTATTATTTTATTTTATTTTTTTTTGTTTTTACTAAAACTACCATGTTATGCATTTTTTCTTTCGTGAAATATTTGTTGTTGTTTTTTTATCACGGTCCTTTATATTGAGTATTGATTTATTTTAGAATTGGAAAGTTGTGTTTTTTTATTTGAGAATTGCTTGTTTGCCATCGGTAAGGTAGTGCTTCTCACGCAATAAAATACCTTATCCCGTGTTTCATCACTTTATCTCTATTTTATTGCATATATTTTATAGACTCAATCAGTCCATCAGTTTTAAAAAAGGATGAAAAAAGTTAATCATATTTTACCTACACGTAAAGCTATTCATTGCAAAAAAATATACGGTAGAGGAATACTTCACTCTATGACAGTTAAAATGTCAATACTCAAATGATTAATTTTCTATGTGCTTGTATGTGTCTCTCGGTCATTTCATTATCGTCCCAACATCGAATATAATAAAATAGAAGTAAACATCGTTAACTTCTATCACACTGTTAAGTTTTAATACTAAAAGCGAATGCAGAAAAAATAGTACCTAGTACCACAGTATCTCAGTTGTTTGCCCTAATGAAAATTATTATTAAATATAGCAACTGGAATCAAAATAGAAATTACACACCTTTTTACTATAATTAATAACAAGTTTTGTAAATTTGTGAACAAGAGTGATCTTGTAAACTGTATAATATACAGTTATAGTTTACGCTCATACAACTCTATTTATTTTTTTAATTTATTTTAATTTTTAATTTTTTACTTTTACATATTTTTTTTTTTTTTTTTTTTTTTTTTTTTCATTGGCTGGCAATTTAGTTAAAAATTATCTATGCTAAATAAATTGTATAATAATACTTCGTAATATTTTCTATTTAATACTTTAACTATAATTAATTTATTTTTATATTTTTAATTTTTTTTTATTAATGTCTGATAAAAGTGTATAGAGATATAAAAGTGTGTAGAGAACTTGTATATTCCTAACTTATTACTGATTACTACTTATTACATTTTATATGATACTTGTATATTCCTAACTTATTACTGATTACTACTTATTACATTTTATATGATATTTGTATATTGCTGTTTACTGGACAATAATGATTTATATTTGTAAGGTTAAGAAATAAGTCTCTATCAAATGAATTTACTGATATATAAGGCTGCACTATGTTATTCTTATATTTAGAACATTTTTTATTTAATGCTACAGAACCTAATAAAAACTTATACGTATGTAGATTTACAAAAAAAAAACATCTTGCGTCATCTAATAATAATTCATAACGCTTGAATCCATCAGAATTTAAGGAAATATTACTTCTAAAATTATTTTATTTATTCTACAAATTCTGTTTCTCTTTAATTTTGGTGTGGGGAAATGAAATTCTTTTTTCAAGTTAAAAGAACCAGCTGATATTATCTTATGACTAACATTCGCTCTGGTATTTTTTTTTTTTTTTTTCAGTTCTCTTATATTTTCGAAATTTATACTAGATGTCCCTGGGTAAATCTCATTTTTATCTTATCTTTTTCACTGGTTGTCTGTCTGTTCTTATTAGAAATTATGTCACTGATGTTTTTTCCCTCCCCTTTTGAAATCTTTCCTGTGTCGAGGCGAGCCAAGTCTATGCAACGACATTCGCATGCATAGAACTTTTCATGTCTTTGAAATGTTTGAATATGACCTCATAGAATTTCTCATTTCATGCAATTTCAGATTCAAACCTCATTCTCTTATCATACAAAGCTTTTTCAATCCTTTGTTCTGATTTTTTTTTTTTTTTTTTTCCTTTTTTCCATCTTTACAAAATATACGAAAACTAGGCTTATTAACATCCATGCAGTAGACCATTCCTTATCACTGAAGTTATCAGTTTGTTTCTCCCCATATCAGTATTATTAGATCAATTAATCAGTATACAGTATGACCAGGAAATCCCTTAAAACAGACTTGGAAATCATTTTGTTATTTAACGCTTACCTCCTATAGACCACTTCTAGATAATGAAGCTACCTAATTAAAGCTTACCTCTTATAGAACATTTCTAGACAATGCTAGACACAGCTGTCACCACTCCAATCGAGAGTATAAAAAAAACAATTAATTAATAGCCGATAAATAATATTGATGTAACAGAAACGAATAACATTGTTCAAGAAAATAAAGTATAGTAAAAGGGGTTTAGTCGAAATATAGAGCTTTGAGCCATAACTATAGAAAGGGAAAATGCTGAAACAAATGTAGCCGCAATTCACAGTTTCTTTTAAGCGGTTTTAGCGTTTCCGTTTCCTTTTTCTATAGCTGTGGCATCAAGATCTATACCATAACTGAACATACATAGATTAAGACATTTCTCAAGGAATAACAAAATCAGTTAAAGAGGGTTTAGTTTCGAATTCTTCGATTCAGATATATCTATGTGCATTGGATAGATGCATATAATATGTCCTCATCGATTTGCAGACATTTGTGCATGACAGTTCATTCCATTAAAAGTTTTTTATTTTAAAAGTTTGTTTTTCTTTAAATTTTGTCTTTTTATATGAAGCCTTTAATTTAATTTATAAACTCTCTATATCTAATAGTTTTCTTTATATTATTATCAGTTGTTGTAATAAATTTCCTTAAAAATCGATGTTTGAGAGTTAAGAAACAAAAGCTTATATTTTTGATCTTCCATCTAGAGTTGATGTTTACCTCTCCCCGCTCTCGAAATCTCCATTTATAGATTTTGATGGATTTGTGGCGGGGAGTGGCAGCTATTAAACTTAGAATAAAGACTTCTTTTTACAGAACACAAAACGAAACTGAGGTTTATTATTTTCACTACAAAAATCTGTTTAAACAAAAAAGTGACAAATTGAAAATAAAAACAAACTAAATAAATTAACGCGCCTCACGCTTACCCCTAAGTTGCTTCGCTCGTATTCGAAGTAACGATAAAATTAACGCGTAAAGGTTACTTTTGTTTTTAGGCGAAGGTCGTACCGATTTTCCGCATTTCCTTCTTCAAAATATGCAGGCTTTAAACGGTCGATAGATATAACTTTGTTTTTTCCTTTCACTGTAGTACCATGACGTTTTATTTTTGTGGGTCGAATCTTCTCTACATGATCCCTTAGTCTATTAACATATTCTCCTTGGATTCTTCCAGAGTCGTCTGATAATAGAAATTGAGCTGGAAGTCTCAGGGTTCTTGCATATGATAATGGAGCTGTGGTAGCGTTGAGATCCGGTTTATATGCTGTTCTTAATCCAAGTAGTAGGATTGGCAGTGCTTCTGTCCATTTTACCCATGAGTGGCACTTGAGTGCTGCCTTTAATAGTATGTGCACATTTTCTATAATCCCGTTCGCTTGTGGGTGGTACGCTGTTGTTAGGATTTTGTTTACTCCACACCATTCCAGGAGGCTTTGAAAAACTTAATAAATAAAATTTTATTAAAAATAAAAAAAATTGCCATGTTTTTCAGGGGTTTTGGGGGTAGCGCCCCCAAATTGAGAGCTGAAAATAATGTAACGATTTCGTCTTGGGGTATGATCTTTCTGAATATGTGAGGTGAGTATGCCAAATTTAATCGGAATTTGATCAATAGAATTTTTGCGCTATTACAATACTTTGCCTTCATAATAATTTACACTGCGCAAATGAGAAAGTTAAGAAATAAAAAAAAATCTCCAATCTAGACGGGATTCAAACAGAATTATCTCGGCAAAATGTTCAAACACTGTCGAGAAATTCGGCTTGGGACGTTCAAGAGCCTCGACCGATTTACTTCAACAAATTTGCGCGAACAGTCAAATAGCCCCATACAAGGTCAAAATGTTTGCGCACATACATTTTGACCGCTTATGGGGGCCTTAAGTCAATTTTATATTTTAGAGACTTAAATTGTTAAAATTTTGTATGTTTGTTCGTCTAACGATTGATTACTGACGTAAAAATGGATCGATACGAAAAAAATTCGGCAATGCAATTGTGCAAAACAGTATAGTTCCTGGAAATTTAACTCCAAATATTTTCAAGATGGCGGGGGACTAAAAAAAAGGTTTTTAGTCAGCACGTCATATTACTCATCGTTTTAATGGTCTTGAAGAGTAGGAAAGTAACTATAATTACAATTTTTGCCAGCATTTTAAAATGAATACAGTAGAAATGAGGGTGTTTAAAATAGTTGAAATTATATGGCAAGTTGCATATTTATAATTTTAAAGTTATTGACGAGTAGAGAAAGAAAATATTCATTCTATAATAGCAATATTTTCAAAATGGCCGCCACAAATGGTGGAAAAAACAAAAATTAAGGATTTTTAGGTTATTATTTGAGTTGGTAATGATTATTAATGCGGTACATTCTAATTAAACGAGTTCGGAATGCAGCGCATCGCTAGTAATATGAAAGTTACTAAAATCTAAAGATGTAAGCATTGAATGTTGGCAGAAAATTTAAATTAATATAGGACCTAACTATCATTTCTTTTGGAATTTAAATAAAAACTTCAAAAAGCTGATATGGTACAAACTTGTAATAAAATATAAGATTTTCGTGTTCACAAAAATAACAATGTTGCCAACATATAAACTTGAAGAGAACTAAAATATTTGTACACAGAAAATCTTAATTACAATGGTAATTTTTAAACTCAAGCATTCAGTTGAAGGTAACATTGAGGGTAATAGTTATTTAATTGTTTTAGTGCCCTTGTATTAAATGAACCCTAATAGAGGTTTTCAAGTAAAGAAACAGGCAAATCTCTAAAAGAGGAAGGCGAAAAACTTGGCTCATCTAATTTAAATAGTAAAAGTTTTGAAAATAGTTATTAGATAGCAAGAGAAAAACATCATGGGCCAAGAAAATTATACACGTATCTCCTTTTTGAGGACGAAGCCGATCGTACTTTAACTCGCAACCTCTTTTCTCTTTTTAATTACTACACTCGAGTTCAGTTTTATTCCGTTTTTCTTTATTTCTAGATGTTTTGTGAAACACAAAACAGTTTTTAATTAAAAGGGCAAGAAATAGTTTTAAAAACATAATCATAGTCAAGCAAAGCCCTCGTGGTAAATTCAAGTTTATCTTCTAGAAATTGTTTTGTTCAGTTCAAATGATAGTTTATCATGTTTCGTATTAGTTTTATTCCCCTTTGTCTATAATAATTTATATTATATATATATTTTGTAAAATATATTCTTTTGTTTGTTTTTATTTCTCTATTTTGTCCGATTAGATGTAGGGTTATTTGTTGTAATATGATAACATAAAAAAAACTTATTTCTTAAAAGTATCTATATTTTTTTTCTTACTTTTTTTTTTACAAATAGTCACTTATACATGTGATAATCCGGGGAAAACATTAACTAATAAATAAATAAATAAATAAATAAATAAATAAATAAATATATATATATATATATATATATATATATATATATATATATATATATATATATATATATATATATATATATATATATATATATATATATATAAAAGCAAATATTTGAATCCTGTTTGCTAGGATGCCAGGGATAGCCCGAAGAACGCCCAATGTGGGAGAGGGCGAAATATTGCTACTTTTAAAGAAAGAAATATTTTATTTATCTTATTTTATTTGATTTATTTATTTTGCTTTATGAGCGTGTATTCTTTTGAAACTCTTTCGTCTTATTAATTGATTAAACAGATGAATTAATTTCAAATTCTATTAAGCAAACCGAATAAAACCAGGTAAATATTCTTAATAAAATAGGTGGCAAATATAAAATAAATATTAAATTCAGGCGTTACGTAAATTAATATGAAAATTCGTCTGAATAAATTAGCTTTTTGGTCATTTTCAAGTAAGATTTTCCGTAGCCAAGCGTTTTTAGTAGCGCTGAACGGTCGTGTAGGAATATTGCAGATTGGGTGAGGGCTGAGGGAGTCGGCTATAAGATGGTAATTGCACTTTTTACTGGCTATTTGTTCCCCTCGTTTAGAGGCAGCCGTTCCAGCTTGGAGTAGCCTGTCCTAAAGATAGAATTTGTGGAAAACAGCGGCAGGAAACAGCACGATTCCTTGTCGAGTATCAGACCGGTCCTAAACATGATATATTGGCCTGTTTGTTGTGGAAAGGCGTCACCACCAATAGAGGTACTATAGTACAGTAACACTTCCACACAGCCCTTCTTAAATTCGGGTAATATCACAGCATATCTATACGTTGCAAGAGTGCTTATTTTGCGTGCTTTAAAAACATCAATATATTAACGTTTATAACCGATATTTCTGACATTGATTGTTCAGAGTAAACGACATTCAAGTATCGATATTTACGAAATAAATTCTTCCCTGTCGATGTTTCAGACATTGATCTATTAGTGTCGATATGTCGGATGTTGATCTTTCAGTGTCGATGTTATCATGCATGGATGATTTTTAAACAACGATAGCCAAACATTTTTAAGGGCTAATTTTTTCCTTTTAGTCTAAACTACATCGAAAAGAAGTTGGAAGTCATTCGTTAAGTTGAAAGAAAACTTAAACGAACAATAAGCTATTATTAACTCCTTATAATAAATATTGTTTGTAAACATAAAAAAATTCTTCATAATCTATAAAAATAACACCGTATATCACAAATGGATCGATAATTGAATAGAGTTCGAATGTTTTTGTAGTAATACAACATTTGCTAGTATTTGAAGTGAATATATTTCATAATTGGCTCTGTGCTAATGACGGCATATAAATCAAAGTTTTAATTTATTACCAGTTACTAATTACCACCCTCTTCTACATTAGCATATAACAGGGTTGATAACGATATAACATTCCTTGTTCTATTCTCGTCCATTATGATAACAGGAAATATTTACAGAGGATTGTAATCCTTTGTAAATATTTCCTGCTCAGTACGTTTAGTTATTTAAAGGAAGTTTTCGACGATTAAAGGTGCTGCAGTATCATTAATCTTAATCGTTAACTCAATACGAATTTTAGGATTAACACTGTGAATAACTAAAACGAGGCCTTTTAATAATTATTATAAACTACCGAAACTCAAATACCATTGTTATGTCAATGGTGTTTGTTTATATGGACGTATAATATGTTTAGTGAATATTGATACCGGTTAAGTCCGTCAAGAACCATACTCACATTGACCGGTTAAACTGCATTATCTCATCCGAACATCAAACTCACGTCAATGTTATCTTGCCAATATTCAAAGCTATTAATAATAATCCCAGGTTCAACTGCCCGTGAGGGTTTAAGTGGCTTAGGTCATCCAAAAGGCTTTAATAGCTATATATCTAATATGTAAAATGGGGTTAGCGTGTCGGACCATCATACCCATTTACCCGTTTATGTGGCGATGCTGGGTGGGACCACAGAGCGTGGGGCCCCTCCATATACAGCAGTGAGCTATTAGGGACCACATAATACCATCAAAACTAACTCACGACAATTCAAAAGTATTCAACCTAATGCCGCTTCCAAAACGAAACAGTCACCTGAATAAAAAAAAACAAACTGTTTTAATACTTTCGGAACTACAGCAAAAAAGTTTCAAGTTATTTTTCGTTCTCCTACTATTTTCCATCTAAAAAATTAGAGAGATAACAATGCCAGGATATTGAAATTTCTTTTAATAAAGTTTTGGTATAGGTAAGTTTCATTTTTTTAATCTAAATTCTTAAAAAAAGTTATTGGCAATAAGGTCGTTTTTTGACTCAAACAATACAAATGATTATAAAAATGTAAAAAAAAAAAAAATATATATACATTTAATGGGATCATTGCAGGTAAATATATTCTTTTTAAACCTTATATATTTTACGATATATATACAAACTTAAAGGCTGTAAAATCTGTTGCAGTCGTAGTGTCTTTGAAGCCCAGTAACAGATCACGAGGTAGAAAAAAAAATAACAATGAACCGAAAATATCCGCCAAAAGAGAAAAAGCAATGAACTGGGACTAAGCCAGAACTCTTTGTTTGCAATGTATCAAAGAAGAAGCCTTTGTTACTCTTCAAATGAATGATAGAAGAAAATGCGACAAGTGAGTTGGCCCAATACCAATGAATTATCAAAACAAACCGTGTTGTCATCATTGCAAATTGACAGTTTTCAGTTTTCTTATTTATCCTTGGATAGC
This sequence comes from Gerris lacustris, assembly GCA_951217055.1. Taxonomy (NCBI): domain Eukaryota; kingdom Metazoa; phylum Arthropoda; class Insecta; order Hemiptera; family Gerridae; genus Gerris; species Gerris lacustris. The sequence continues at coordinate 61,519,662 of OX578285.1, forward strand.
CCTGGCACTCAGCATCCAAGTAGTCCATTTCCATGTCGTGACGCCTTGTAAATAGAGTATTTCATTCACGCGTAACCAATAGCTATTGTAAGAGAAAGTGTGCAATTCTTTTGTACTTTTAGTTTCATTTCTCTATAACAAATTAAGACTGTATATATTATTTTTTTACATTTCACGACATGCTCGACTGCTTCTCCTAGTTTTTTTTGACAATCTTTCCCTTTCTTTTAGAATTCCGGTCGCTCTGGGAGTTAGAAGTTGTTGCCCGGTTTTATTCTCGTGTTTTGTGGTCTGGGGCGGTGTCTTGGCAGGTCGAACCGAGTCAAGTGAATAGGACGGGGGATGTGTAACCTGACAAGACCCGTTATTCCTCGCCTTCGTATAGAGACGAGGAGACATCCAGACATAAAACCCAAGCAGTTAATATTGATTTGTCCTATCACAACGGAGTTGTACACCGTGTGCCCCCACCTTCTCGCCTCGGCACCATGTCCTCGAACCCGCACAAATACTCTACCCGCAAAACCCGACCACTTTCGCTTCCTAGGCTAGCCTCCACATAACTCTACCATTTCTATTATATCGATGTTCCTTTTATATTTTTCAACCGTTTTCGCCGTGTGTAATGCAATTACATATGATCGTAAAATTTCAGACGATATAATTTATTTTCGTTTTCTTTCACTTTTCTCCCTCAAAGTAATTTGACACCTGATAACCAACCTTTAACGACAATCTGCACACACACACACAAACAAACAAACACACACACACACACACATATATATATATATATATATATATATATATATAAATATTTTTATATATATTTATATATATATATATATATATATATATAAATATATAATATTATTATTATTATATGAATTATGTATACAGAATGGATTATTTATCTAATTAGGGGTTTAAGGCCATTCTTATAACTTCCCATCTATCGGGATTATTGATGATTTATTGTAGGTTTTGAAAACTACAGTCTTACTATTTTCTCTTGCATATAAATAATATTTAAAGGATGGAAAATGAAAGAATTCTAGTTAATATCTAGAAAATCTAGTGTTGGGTCATTCAAATAATTAGAGTTGAATAAAATTAATAAAAACTTTCAATTCTTTTGAATTTTTCAAAATGGAATATGTATAATGTAATAAATTAAGTATTGTGTATTAGCACACACAGTCTGTAGGCAATTTGACAAATAGGAGTTCGTTAACCAGCATAATAAAGATGGCGGCTTAAAAGTTTGTTTTAGCTCTAACCTATAAACCATTTATAATAATGACGTAAAACAAACGCCTTTTGTTACGACAGCCAATATTAAAGAAAAAAATCGGTCCGAGACAACTCAGACAAACTTTCTCATATATGAGTTTATAATTACTTAGCCCAGTGTTTCCATTTATTAGTTTTCAAATGTACATTTAAATATTATTGAACATTTCATCAAAATTTATCATAAAAATAACTTCTCCTGGTCGGGGAATCGAACCCGGGCTATCTCCGTCCGCGTTTTAAGCTAATATCTCAGGAACTAGATTTTTCCCGGGAAAACGGCTTATATCGTTGGATTCGTATTCAAATGGACTACATTTTAGAATTTTTTAATCAAAATCGTCGGAACCGTTTTCGAGAAATAATTTTTTTTCATGTTTTTTCAGAGTTTTTGGGGGGTAGCGCCCCCAAATTTAGAGCTAAAATTCATTTCTCGATTTCGCCTCGGGGTATGATTTTTCTGAACATGTATGCCAAATTTCGTCAAAATCGGCCCAGTAGTTTGGGCTCCAGGCGTCTGCACAGACGACAGACAGACGACAGACGACAGACAGACATTTTTTAAAAACCACTTTTTTGGACTCAGGGGACCTCAAAACGTGTAAATCCATCAAAATCTCAAAATCGAATTTTCGCGCCATCACAATACTTTCTCTTTATATGAGAAAGTAAAAAAATCGGGTAGGGGATACCTCGCTTTTCCTCTACTAAAGTGGTCTCTCCTGCTACTTCACAGCAGGGGAAAGCAGCATTGGACGTGGTCAGTACTTGGACGGGTGACCGTTTTGAACTAACTGATATATTTATTATCATTTAAAAAAAAAAAAAAAAAAAAAATATATATATATATATATATATATATATATATATATACATTATTTTTACTTATTTTATTTCATTAATTTAATTATTTAAATGTTGGCGGAATTTTGACACATGTAAACAAACTATTACGTTTAATGAGAGCATCGCACTAATTAATAATTATATTTGCTTATAACTTTTAAACTAATTAATGGAATTTCATCGGTTTTTTTTTATAGTTGTTCCTTATTTTTTTACCGGTTCCAACGATATGGTGTACGTCAAAAACGTATTTATACTTTCGGTATTATTAAGCGTCAAAGTTTCAAAATTCAAAAATCGATAACTTCAAAATGGCTGCCAATATCAAAATTAAATTTGATGGATTTGTTTGAAATACAGAGAGGTACATTCGTGCTAAATTTCAACTCTTTCGTTCTATTTTTTGATTTTTTACGAATTTTTAAAAATGTTGCTGACTCAGCCACCTGGGTACAAGATGGCAGAAAATGTTTATTTTCCGGGCGGCACAACTAGAAGTAAGGATTGATTTTTCTGCCAAGTTTCAATCTCTAGGTTAAATTCCCTGGGCGGTACGATGAGAACACACATACAGACGCCATGCTAAAAAACCACTCAGGAGGTCTTAAAAACACCCAAAAAGGATAATTCAGTTGAAATCTCGGAAAACATTTTTTGGGTGAAAACAATACTTTTCCTACTATATAGGTGAGGAAAAGTAAAAAAATGTTTTCCAACTACATTTGCACACACAATACAACAATTATATGTCTTATATAAACTATAAACTATAGAAAACAACAATAAACTCTTCTTCCTTCCTTCTTTTCTGTATTGATAAAGCTTCTTATTCTTAAAGAAAACCAGTGGTAAATACAGTTTCTTGGTTTTTCTTCCAAACTATAAAACAAATCTGCCAAACCAAAACAAACTATATGTATTATAATAATATAATAATAATAAGAAAACCCGTAATTGTGGAACAACAATATAAATAACATGTGACACGTATCACGGCAGCCACACCTTTATATGTATTTATAATGTCTAAAGTGTCTAGCCCAATCCTTATCATATCCTATCCTTAAGACCTATCCTAAAGAAAAATGTACTATCACAAATTAAGCGACAAATAAGTGAAAAAATAAGCCGTGTAGGTAGAAAACATTCCAATTTCCTACCAACTACAACCATACTCTTTAACTATAAACTCATCATGATTAACTTATTTCTCAATATTCAATACATATTTATTGTAAGACGCTTCCTTTAATGATAAAAATACTGCTTTTCTTTTAATTTTGCCTTACCTCCGCTAGGTACAAACAGTTAGTTATTTTTAATTTTGTCTCTTTTCTAACTCCGTCATGTATAAGTAGTTAGCAACGTATACGTACTTAGCAGAGTGATCTTATAATTTATATTAAAATGAAAAATGTTAAGAACTTCGTTCCTACCGGGTGTCCCGCGACACCATACGTATTATTATTTTCATGTGTTTGGGCTTGTTTAGTTTCTTAGCTCCGGTTTATTGGAGATGGACTAAGAGATACTCTAGAAAATTTGAAACTAAAAATTTAGAGGTAGAAACTAGAAATAAATTAGAGGGTAAGTTCTCCTAATTGAGGGGTAAGAATGAGAAATAAAATATCATATAATATGTTTAGATAGAGCTTAGAGGTTGCACAAAGATAAAGTATAAAAGATATTATATGAAATAGATGAGAACTTACCAAAACGTCGTGGAGACGATGTATCTGGGCCGGCACCAGTATGCGAACTCGACTCTCCCCGCGGGCGTGAGAGAGTCCTCGAGTAGAGGTGGCGGGGATCCGGGCATCTAGTGTTTCCTCCGCGGACCGCCGCGCGTGGGGCGCTGGTATACATCCCGCTTAGACCCGAGGCTAAGTCTCATTGGGATGAATTACATAGATATATATATACACTAAATAGAAATAATTAAGGGGAAAATATTGGGTAAAATAAGTACAACCTCGAAAATAATTAAATATAAAAGATAAACTCAACTAGGGAGAAAAAGGAACAAGACCCAACATTTTCCGCCCACCAAAATTTATAATTAAATTTTATGAAAAAGAAATCAAACGACTCCAAAAAAAAAAGAAAATCTGTCAAAATTGAAACAGAAGAACCTCGAAGTGAAATTATAAAGTGAACTCACTTCCAAATGAGTTGACTCAAAACAAAAATGAAGAAAGTACTAGAAAAAAAATCAAAATTGAAGAACCATCTTCCTAAAAGAAAGGGCACTGGAGCAAATTAAAGGGAAAAAGAAGAAAAACAAAGAAAAAGAATTTAAAAACCAAAAAAATATTAGGACTCTGCTGGCTTGGGCAGGGGTATAAGTTTTACAAGTGGACGTTTGTAGGTACCACTTCTAGTGCGTACTGAAGCCACTCTGGTTATGCCGTCTTTCCCAGGGTACAATGCTTCTATCCGTTCTGTAGGCCATTGAAGAGGAGAGGTTCTAGGATCTGATATTAAAACTAGGTCTCCCAAGGCTACATTAGCTTTATTAGTTGTCCACTTGGGGCGGGACTGAAGAGTATGCAGGTACTCGGTCGACCACCGTCTCCAAAAATGCTGTGTCACTTGTTGAACAAGTTGCCACCTATTTAGACGGTTGGAAAGAGTATCTTCAACGTTGTGCTGTATTACCGACACTAGTGGTCCACCTACAAGAAAATGGCCAGGGGTAAGACAGTCGTACTCAGTGGGGTCTGAAGACAACGGACAGAGGGGACGAGAATTTAACACAGCTTCCACTTTGCAAAGTGTAGTTGAAAGCTCCTCGAAAGTAAATGGTCTTTCACCCATGATACGTTTAAGGTGATATTTGGTAGATTTAACACCGGCCTCACTAATCCCATTAAAATGAGGGGCGCTCGGACAATTAAATTTCCAATTAATATTCCTATTAGAAAGCGAATCGTTTAAGCTATTTTGTACTTCTAAATTTTTGAGAAAAATATACAACTCTTTAAGATGACGAGCTGCTAAGTTGGTACCGCAATCGCTAATGATTTCGACGCAGGCACCGTGTCTAGATACAAATCTATCTAAACAAGCGAGAAATGCGTCTGTGGATAAATCTGAAACCGCCTCAAGGTGAACTGCGCGGGTACTTAAACAAACAAAAATACAAAAGTAAGCTTTGGAGAGTTTGCTATTACGGCGCTTGCTTTCTTTTATGATAAGAGGACCACCGAAGTCGCAACCTACTTTAAAAAATGGCTTGGAAGGTTGTACACGGGACTCAGGCAAATCGGCCATAAGGGGTTGAAACGGTTTGGCAGAGAAACGAAAACACTTAGAGCATTGTCTGATTGTCTTACGAATGATACTTCTAGCTGAAACTATCCAAAAACGACGAGAGAGGAGAGATTGCAAAGAACGAGGTCCGGCGTGTAAATACAATAAATGATAGTGATTAATAATGAGCCTAGTGATATGCGCGTTCTTCGGGAGTAATATCGGGTTTTTTGCGTCCGGAGATAAAAACGAATTTTTTAACCTGCCGCCCACCCTTAAAATACCTAGGGTGTCTACAAACGGAGATAAATTTTGCACATTAGAAGTACACTCAAGCTTCTTATGTAATAAATCTAACTCTTTAGAGAAATAGTGCTTTTGAGTTAAAATAATCAATATGTGTAAAGCGGAATTTAGGTCTAAAGGTCGCAAAGCTCCCGTATTTATATCAATAGAGTGCGAAAAATATAATTTTAAAACATTGTATTTATCAATGGTAATTTTGTTAGAAGAGTTAAAAATAAAACGTAATACAAATGAAAACACTCTCTGCAATTTAGAAAGAGAAGAAAACTGTTCAATCCACTCAATAAAAGTTGAATTCAATGAAGCTAAGAAAGAGGAGTGACTGAGTTTTATTTCAGGGAGATTGTTTTCATCAAGTAATTCCTGATCGGCGACGGGCCACTCGTCGAGAGGTTTAACTAAAAATTCAGGGCCTGTCCACCAGAGGGAGAAAGATATCAAGTCTTTAGGGAAAAGTCCTTTAGAACAACAATCAGCAGGGTTTAATTCTGAAGGAATATGTCGCCACTGACAGTTACGTGTGGCGTCCGTGATTTTAACAACTCTATGAGCGACAAAGGTTTTTAATAAATGAGGTGGGGTGCGAAGCCAACTTAAAACAATTGTGGAATCTGAAAATAATACTATGCTATCAATATGGAGTTTATCTATGAGCGTTTGAAGAGAGCTCAATGTATCGGCTAATAAAAGAGCGGCACATAATTCGAGACGCGGTATGGTTAACACTTTAAGGGGTGAAACTTTAGTCTTAGCTTTAACTAGGCTGATCTTAACTTTGTTAAAAGTGTTACACCTAAGATATATAACACAGCCGTAACCGGCAATTCCCGCGTCACAATACCCGATTAATTGGCATTGATAAGTGTTAACTGATAACATAAATCTCGGTATACAGACAGCTGATAAACAGGGCAACTGTTCGATAATATCGCGCCAAATTTGAATTTCTGAGGGTGGGAGATCATCGTCCCAATCACATTTTGTGAGCCACATTTTTTGAATTAAATGTTTCATAAAAAATATTGTCGGTGCTAACCAACCCATAGGGTCAAATAAAGAAGCGACTAGTGAAAGAAGACCTCGTTTAGTAAATTTAATTTTATGAACTACTATTTTAAAAGAGAAATTGTCCGAGACCGGGTCCCACTGAATACCTAACACTTTCAAAGCCCCTGTTTGGCCGTCTGTAATTGACATAGGAAGTCTATCCGACAGAGGAATATTTTCTAAAAGTTTAGGGTTGTTACTAATCCACTTACGTAAATGAAATCCACCTAGTTTGAGTAATTCCGTGAGCTGACGTTTCAATTTGAAAGCTGACTCTAACGAGGACGATCCAGAAACAATATCGTCAATAAGAATGTCATTTAATAACACGGGAACGGCTAAAGGAAAATTTTTACCTTCGTCATATACAAGCTGTTGAACAGAACGCATAGCTAGGTACGGACTAGGGGCTAAACCAAACGTGACAGTTTTTAGTTCAAATTCTTGGAGTTTATCTTGAGGGGATTCGCGCCAAAGAATGTGTAAATATTTTCTATGAGAAGGGTCAATAAGGATTTGTAGAAACATTTGTTGAATATCGGCACATAACGTGACCGGGTGTGTTCGAAATAAGGTAATGATTTGAGTAATGTCTTTTTGTAATTTAGGACCGGTCATAAGAACATCGTTTAAAGAAGGATGAGGGGGGGGGGGGGGGGGTACGAGCCGAGGCGTCGAACACTATACGCACCTTAGTGGTGGCGCTTTGTTCACGAATAACACAGTGGTGAGGTATAAGATAATTACCGGCGCTATCCGTTCGTTCCATGTAACCCGATTCTAAAAAATCGTTTATAGCGGTGGAATATTGTGCCTTTAAATCGTCATTCTTACATAACCTATGTTCTAAGCGTTGAAATCTATTGAAAGCGGTCTTGTAACTATTTCCAAAATTCGGGTTATCGATTTTAAAGGGAAGTTGTACAACGTAGCGTCCATTTTCAGTTCGACGATGAGTTTTTAGAAATTGTTCTTCACACTGCAGGTCTTCTGGACTAGCTAGAGCTCTCATATCAGAGGGGATAGGTTCTTCGACCTCCCAAAAATGTTTAAGTGCCGAATCTAAAGAATGGGCTGTGAATAAAGAAATATTTGGTTGAGAAGGGGTATCCGGAATTTTTCCCATCACTAACCACCCAAAAATTGATAAACAAGCCGCAGGTTCACCCTGTAAAATTTCCATATTTCCTGAAGGGAAAATATTAGGCCAGAGATCGGCGCCGAGTAGAAACTCAATCGGGCCAGGCTGTGCAAACTGCGGATCAGCTAAAATTTTATTTTTGAATTTAGAAACTATGTTAGCAGGTAAAATAGAGGAAGGTAGATTAGAAGCTATTTTGGGTAGCACTACAACGTCTGCGCGAAGTTCAGGTTGAGAGGGCAATCTTGATCGAATTATACAAGAAACAATACCTTTCGACGCTGAGACACGAGATTCTCCTAAACCTTCAATAGGAATTTGATATTTTTTCCTGCTCAAATTGAGTTTTTGTACACAAGATTCTGAAATGAATGAAATCTGACTCCCGGAGTCAATAACTACTCGTACGGGATGAAAACGGCCTGCCGAGTCGCTCATCAAAACTAAAGCTGTAGCTAATAGTACGGTGGGACAATAAAATTTAGAATTTTCGGAATTTAAAAAACTATTTAACTTCGTAACCACGGCGGACGCAGAAAGTATCGCTGGGTTATTAGGTTGTGAGGATGCAGGTTGTTCGGGGTTTCCCTGAATTGCATCAAAATGTAACAAAGTATTGTGTTTCCGTGCACATGTGGAACACGAATATTTCGAGGCACATTTCGTGATTAAATGAGTACCAAGGCAATTAAAACATCTTTTTAATTTTTTGACTAAAATATGCCGATCTTTGGGGGACATTTTTAAAAATTGTGGACATTGATTTAATTTGTGTGGTGATTTACAGTGGGGACAAACTTGAGAAGTGGTATAATCTTTTATGGCCATAAATGCTTTATTTCTAGATGACTGAATGGGCGATTTGACGTTCGATTTTGAGGACTCTTCTTGGTCAGACCTAGACAATTCTAAAATGCGAAGCTGCTTTTTAATAAATTCGATGAGTTTTTCGAGAGAAGGAAATTCTTCATTAGGAAATTCAGTTTCGAATAAATTTCTAGTTTTCGAATCTAAAGAACGTAAAGCTAGACTGACAAGAATGAAATCGCTAAGATTCGGAATTTGCATGCGCGTTAACGCCGCTGAACTTTCATAAAATTCTTCTAAAAATAATTGCAAATTAGCTATAGATTGATTGCCAGATAATTTAAATTTTAAAATTTTAGAAAGATATTCGTTGGCTACTAGACGTTTATTATCGTAGCGGTCCAACAACGCAGTCCAGGCTAAATCATAATTGGCCCCGATAAACTTAATTGTTAAAACTATACTGAGAGCGGGTCCTTCAAGAGATTCCCTTAAATAATGAAATTTATCTATGTTCGTAATATTTTTTTTGTGAACTAGCGAAGTAAAACTTTCGAAAAAACTAGGCCAATCAGAAAGATTTTTACCATTAAATTTAGGAAGAGGGATTTTTGGCAACCTAGGCGTTATAGAATCCTGAGATGGGCCAAAAAACGACTGACTCGTATTTGGTTGATTCGGGGGAGTTGCGGGGCTCTGGCTGATACTTATATTTAATTCCTTCCCGACGGCAATTGATCTAAAGTAAAAATCTTCCAATAAAAATGCGGCTTTTACGTCCGCTTCATATTCGCTAAGTTTTTCTAATTTGACACAAATATCTCTAATTTTGGATTGTGCGTTTTCATATTGTTCGAAATAGCCATCTATTTTGGTCAAACGAGATAGAAATATGGGTACATTTTTACTATCTTTCAAGGCCTCTTGTGAGGCCAAGTAAATATTTTCTAATTAAGAAGTTAATTCTTTGATAATTTGTCTTGTTGAAGTTAAGCTCATTTCGATTTTCTCACTTTCTTTTTGAGTGAATTTAGCCATATCCGCGTAAAAATTCCAAAAAAAATTAAAACGGAAAAAAAATAAAGTTGATGAGTATCGATAAAAAATATTCGACGAACAAAGAAATTGAATAAAGGTAATATTAAAAAAAAGAGAAATTGAATAAAGGAATATTCAAAAAAAATGAGATTAATCCAGAAAAAATATTCAACTAATTTAAGTATGAATAAAGAGAGAATATGAAAATAAAAATTGAAATTGAAAAGAAAATAAAAATGTTCAAATAAAAAGTGCGTATAAAAATTAATTTCCAAGAATTGAAAGAGGTTTAAAGAGTAACTTTAAGAAAAGAGATTAAAGGTCAGAGACACCTTAATACAATTGTTAGAGATAGCCGTCCAAAGATCACTATGCATAAACTGTTTCAACCTATGACCTACCACGTTTTTAGAAACTTGCAACAAATACGTAAAATTTTACGACGATAGAAATTTACGAAATTATTGAAATTAAATTTATATAAATAAAATTTAGCCAAAAGAAGAATTATTAACATAGAATTGCTAATAAAACACAAATATAAGAGGTTTAAAAATAATTTCGTACTAAGTGGACTCTAAAAAAAGATCGCTAAAAACATCGCAAAAGAGAATTTTAACAAAAAAAAGCCGACGCTGGTTAGATTTACTGAATAAATTAATAATACGGCAACAAAGGACCATTTAATGTTTAGTATCTTAGCTCCGGTTTATTGGAGATGGACTAAGAGATACTCTAGAAAATTTGAAACTAAAAATTTAGAGGTAGAAACTAGAAATAAATTAGAGGGTAAGTTCTCCTAATTGAGGGGTAAGAATGAGAAATAAAATATCATATAATATGTTTAGATAGAGCTTAGAGGTTGCACAAAGATAAAGTATAAAAGATATTATATGAAATAGATGAGAACTTACCAAAACGTCGTGGAGACGATGTATCTGGGCCGGCACCAGTATGCGAACTCGACTCTCCTTGCGGGCGTGAGAGAGTCCTCGAGTAGAGGTGGCGGGGATCCGGGCATCTAGTGTTTCCTCCGCGGACCGCCGCGCGTGGGGCGCTGGTATACATCCCGCTTAGACCCGAGGCTAAGTCTCATTGGGATGAATTACATAGATATATATATACACTAAATAGAAATAATTAAGGGAAAAATATTGGGTAAAATAAGTACAACCTCGAAAATAATTAAATATAAAAGATAAACTCAACTAGGGAGAAAAAGGAACAAGACCCAACAGGGCTATTTTATGGCTAATAGGCTATGCTACAAATAACATAACTGCATGTGTCAATTATTATGTCGGCTATACTTTCGGAGATTAGGTGCGTTACAGACAGACAGGCAGACATGCGCAGAAATGTATAAAGGGTCCTTGTTTTGCTTACGGAATCTAAACACTAGATTCAGGAGTAAAATCATGTTGGGTAAAAATCTCTAATTAACTGCTCAAGTTTATTTAAGTGAAGCATGCACGAATAACATTAAATTTTATAATGCAAGTGCAATGTTATAAAGTGTTAGTTCAATTTTAACATATCCCTTACTAATTTGTCACTTGCTAGACACCTGGAGTTCTCTAGGCTAATGGAATTATTGTCAGGTTCTAACTAAATGTAATTAGGGCTGGAACTTGTCTACTGTTCTATCTCATTCTACATTACCGCCTATTCACTTAAACCGTATAATCACACCTATAGCCTAAGTGACCACAATAAATTCACCTTGTCCTAATCTCCTTATAACAAATACACCTTTGGTCACGTATAGGAACGACACTAACATTGGGTTATAATATAGAGAGACAGTAAGTAGAAAAATCTATTCTCTTCAACTAACTTTTAAAAAGGAATATAAACTCAATTGTTGGCCAATCAATCCTGGCCGATCCACAGGGAGTTATAGCAGGGAGTTATGGCATAACTCCCTCCTTTCTTGAATCAAGGAGAATAAGAAACGAAATTAGTAAAAAAAAATATATATATAGATATACATAGATCCACGTTTTATTTTTTCAAATTCAATCACTCTTGAATAATAAAAAGTTGTTTGATTAAAAGAAATGATCGGTCGTTACTTTTTTTGTTTTTGTTTTTTAAATAAAAGATAAAATGTCGACCTTATTTTTAAACCTGGACTCATTTTTTGTTAATTGTAGTTTTAGTTCGACTGTATTCGTTGTAAAATAATAATAGTCATAACTCCCTGTAAATTCAGTGCAACCAACTTAATTCTAGTAAAAGAACTTCGTTTATAAACGGATTTAAGTTGGCAACACTGTTTATTACAAACATGACTCGCAATCACCTTTTTTTTTTTCTTTTTTTTTAAATATTTCTTTGTTTTGTTTTAAAACGCTCCGTGTTTTGACTAAATGTTTAATTGAATGTGTTGTTTTTAGTTAAATTTATTAGTTATTTTTAAAATTTGCTCGTTTTTATTCAAAAATAAAGTTACGTAAAATTGATAAATAAGGAATGATCATGGAAGATAACTTAGTGGACCTTGATGAACTGTTTTCAAACATTCCCGATGATATCGTACAAGAAGCAAACCTCCCTTCTGAAAGATGCAACCTCCCTTCCGGAGGTAAAATCTTGTACGTACCTCGGGAGTTATAACCACTTGCACCCTCGCGATAATTAACAACAACAAAAAAGAGTCCAGGTACATTAATTTAAAAATAAGGTCGACATTTTATATTTTATTTAAAAAAAAAAATAAAATAAAAAAATAACGAAAGAACATTTCTTTTAATCAAACAACTTTTTATAATTCAAGAGTGATTGAATCTGAAAAAATAAAACGTGAATCTATGTATATCTATAGTTTTTTTTTTACTAATTTCGTTTCTTATTCTGCTTGATTCAAGAAATAAAAGAAAGTAATAAAGTTCATTAATCAAGCATTTAGATGATTCAGCCTCAAAACAATTTTTTTTTAATCCGGAAAAGTATAAACATTATTTTTAACTTACAAACAAATCGTTAAGAGTTTCTACAAAAAAGACTAAAGTTAAATTGGTATGGACTGAACCCAACCTGCACCTTCCACCCCTTTTACCTCTTTCTCTTCTTCAACCATTAAACGTATTTTTCTTTCTTTTTTTATCCTATTCCCTCATTCCACTCTAAGCCCACCTCCCCCACCCCATCTAGTTCCTCTCATCTCCTTTCTAATCCGATCTTTTCCTTCTTTTTTTCTCCTTCCGAATTTATCCACTTCTTTTGCTTATCTTTATCACTTTATCCTTTTCGCGCCTCTAATCCTTCTTTTCTCCTCTTTTCTTACAATTTCTTATACCCATTTTTATTTTTTATCCATGTTATTGACAAATCCTTACTTTAATCACAATTACTTTACCCGGATTTCATCTAGAATACATCTATTTATACTACTAACAGTGGTAATATGACAAAATATAAACCTCCAAACAAGAAAATATATACAACCCGACATAAGATCAAGAAATCAATACTTCAGTTAAAAGTGACTTAAAGGAATATATTTACCAAAATTACCTAGTAGTAGTAGTCTAGTACTTCCTACAAGAACGGGTAAGACGAACCACGTGTTCGAACCTTGTAATTAGGCCATCTTTTAGGCCCTTTTTACGTCTCGTGGTGGAGAATTCCAACTACTTCACACATCATACATTTGTACATTGTACCGCCGAAGCGAGTATGGTGTGGTCATTAGTAAGCTATATAAGCGTGCGTCAAAGCGTGGGAGAAGAGTGCCACATAGGGGGTGTCCCTCGCCCTGCTCCGTCCTCGAACCATAGATACAAATCACATCATCATGACACAGATCGGACCCACATCAATCGGACCCTATCAAAGAGTGGGAAGAGTGCCCCATGGGGGGGAGTTACTCGCCCTGCACCGTCCGCGATTCATAGATGCAATTCAGAGTATCATGGCACGGGATCGAACCCACGACCTCGAGTTGCCTCGACTTATTGATAGCTGAGCGAGCGCCTTAAGACCGCTAGCTCTATCAAAAATCACCTAAATCTTGGGCGGGTTGATAAATCAATTATCGTTCATTAGAACTGTTTTTTTTTTTCATACTCTAGCGTTACTCCAGGTTACTCTAGCGTAGATCCAAGGTAAAATACTGAACAGGTTAGTAAAACCAATAAGTTGACGTTTACAAACAACATACGTTCAAGTTAGATACTAGAGTACCTAAAGAGAATGGGATGAGGCTGTAGGCATGCTGTGTTCTATAAGCTTTAGTCTTTTTTGTGAATATTGTCTTCTATTCAAGCCACTCTCCCTCATCAGTATACTTAAAGAGCTTTTTTTATTATACGCTTCATAGCTTTCTTGCCCAATTCTTTTCTCCTTGACGCCATATCTTCCTTCAACGTAACTATCTTTTTTCTTGTTTAGCTGCTAAACTCTTTTTCTCTTTTTACCCTGTCTCGAATCTCGCTTTATTCCCAATCTTCCGTCCCCTCTTACTCGGTGCTGTGGAGTCTACATACCCTGTTTTTATAATAATTATATATATTGTGTACACTAACCCTCCTCATTCACTCTTATCTTATTTTTTCATCTGTTTTTTTTTTTTTTTTTTTTTTTTTTTTTTTTTACGACCTTCTCTCTAAGGGTTTTTTCCAATTTGGAATCGTCATTTAAAAAATCCTTTTTGCTGAAAAAAAATATCGACGAAACAACCGACTGGCGAACTAAGAAGTTTTGAAATTGCTCTCGGTGGAAGACTCGAGAAACAAGAAAGCCGTTCTAATAAGATCTGATAACCGTATCGAGCTTTATTCTTCGAACAATATAAAAATCGAAGTCCATTTTACTTTTTGGTAAACGGGAGTACAGCTCTGAAAAGTTCTTTTTCTCGAATTACGAGTCACTCAAGCATCTAAGGAAACAAAAGAAAAGCGGACTAGCCGAAGATGAGATCCTACGAGTCGGCTACGATTGGAGTTCTCCGGTCTAGACGTAATGTGACGAGGAAAACAAACGATCGATTATAACGTGGCAGAGAAGTCCGAGAGCCTGAAATGGAGCAATGGCTAAAGAATAACTCCGCAGATTATAGGATCGGTTTAACAATAGAAAATACTTATTTAAAAAAAAAAAAAAAAAAAAAAAAATGTAGACACAAAAGAATGTCGGGAAAGGACAAGCGGAAACAAAATATTATTATAGGTGCACTATTGACTGATAATCCTCTTTTTTTCAAATAAAACAAATAAAACCGATCAAAATTAATTACTTCTTTTAAATTCATAGTTTTTCTCTAACATAATTTCAACAATAAACCTAGAAAAGACACATTTTACTTTAAATAAGAAAGTTTATAATGAATTTGAATAACCCAAAATATGTCTGTCAAGCTTAAAGCTGCACATGTTGAAAACATAAGAGCCTCCAGGGTTGCTGAGTAAAGCAATGTTAGCGTATATTCAAGCCCTTTCCATTTTCCTCTGATATATCCGTATTCATCCCCGCAACTGTCATTCCCTTTACTTTCTCTTCTCTCATCTTTTCCTCTATTACAAATCTTTCTTTTTCTTTTTGCTTTTCCGGTTTCATCATAATACCATTTTTATATTATTCCAGACTACTCTTTTCTGCACCAATAGTTCATACAGACATACGGATTCTTTTACTTTATCATATAAAGAGAAAGTATTGTGATGACGTGAAAATTCGATTTTGATGGATTTACACGTTTTGAGATCCCCTGAGCCCACAAAAGTTTTTTTTTTTAAATTTATGTCGTTTGTAGTCTGTGCAAACGTGTAAAGCCTAAATAACTGGGAAAATTTTAACGAAATTTGGCATATGGTTCAGGCAAATCATATACCTACAGGCGAAATAAAAATTAAATTTAACCTATAAATTTGGGGGCGCTAACCCTAAAAACGTAAAAAATATTCATCAAAAACGGTTCCGACGATTTTTATTAAAAAAAATTGTAAAATGTAATCCATTTGAATGCAAATCTAACGATATAAGCCATTTTCCCTAACTACGTCTTTCTTCAAAGCAATATATATTATCTACGATTGATACGAAATATAAACATTATATCTCTGTTTAGATGCATAGAAAGTGATTCTTTTCGTAGCTGTATTCATTGCGCATGCGCGTTCATAATGAGGTGAAGAATTCCTTTTTTTTCCGCCCTGGTCGGAAAAAAGAGGAATTCTTCACCTTAACGCACGATTAGCGAGTTTGTTTACATTCTAATTTGGTGAGAAACAATGAGTGATTTAAGTGATTATGAAGATATTGAGGAGAATTATACGCCTTCCGAAATAATTAATTCGGCACAATATACAACTAATGAATTAATGTCATCTTAATCAAAAGAGAAATACGTACTTACATACAGCAAGTTTATTAAATATTTCTTTTTTGTATTTATTATTAAAATCCAACAATCGTAGATAAAATACGGTACGCAACTCGTGTGAAAACGGCATTTTGCTTTGCTCGTGTGGTTTTACTACCCTCGCTGTCGCTCGGGTGCAAACTCCGTTAATTGTAATTTAAATATGTATTTATTCAATAAACATTTAATCTAATCAAACTCCGTAAAGACGACCGACACTTTACGTCTACCACAGTAACGTCACGACTGCATTTTTACCGCCACTATATAACGGCCCCGCTTTCCTAGAAAAACAAAGCTTCACTCGGGTGCAAACTCCACACTCGCATGCAAAATGCTACTTTCCACACTAGACGCGTAATGTACTATTTAAATTACACTTTAATTTCAAAATTCATACTAATTACGCATTTTGGACTTAAAAAAATAAAATGGTTGAGAACCACGCACTTTAAAAGGATATTTGTTAAGACTGGATGTTTGCCTCGGCATTTGTAACTTGGTCATTCTTCCGCTTCCAAAACTTGTTTCATCTTCATATTTCTGAGAAGTTTTCTTCACCTGTCCCATTCTCTTATCTCCTTCTTTTCTTTTACTTTGAACACCACCATTCATTTCCCTAAGTTGAATAACTTTTTCGTTTCGTTTTTCTATCCTTAAAATGTAATTGTATTTTCTTATCTTTCTTCAGTTAAACTTGTTCTTTTCTTTGCTTGTTCTAAGTCCTATTTTATTTTTTTCACTTTATTTTAGAGGGTTTCGTTTTGAAAATACATATACTATAAGACAATCGAAAAGGGGGAGTTTATTATTTTATTTTTTGCACTGAGGATTTTGAAATTGCACATCTGTGCTATCTAATAAGTGACTCAAAGAACCCAATAATCAATTGTTTGTCAAAGAATTAACAATAGCCTTTCTTAACACGGATATGTTTTAGCGCTGGGGGAAAGAAGAAATTGCCGTCACGCAAAAAATGACATGATAAAGTAACGCTAGTACCAGGAAGTTAGAATCTACCAGGAGGTTGAGCAGTTTTCATTTTTAGTATTTTCACATAGGATTAGGTGCGCTGAATTAAATATTTTAAATATAGTAGGTACCAGGAAGTTAGAATCTAACAGGAGGTCACTCAGTTTTTACTTTTAGTAATATATTTCACCACTACAGGACGGCAAGAAGTTATTGCAGCGCTAGTCTTGTTGTAATTCTATCATTTATAGCCAGTTTATAATAAAATAGACCACTGTCGAAATACTATTTTGTTCATTAGTACCTACTATATTTCGCCACCTGGAGTCAACATAAAAACATATCTACTATTTTTACAATCACATTAATAAATTAATTAAATAATTAAAATAAATTGTAAATGGTAAAATAATTTGTAGCTAAATGGTAAATTTTTGAATTCCTCTTGAACATGAAATCTCAGTAGAAAGCTCTGCTTCTGTACTTCATGGTATCTATTTAATACGCATATATCATACTTATTGTAAAAAAAGAATAAATCCGATTGTTAGACAACAACAAGGACTTAGCAGTTACGCCACAGATAATTATTGGTACATCAGAACCTCGGTAGAAAAAAATCAATTTATGGAAATTGCTGAGCATTTACTAATTAACTTGAGATAAATTGAAAATTGCAGCGAAATATTTCATATAGGCTTGATTAGTAAAACATAACAATGTTTCCCTCAAAGTCTTTATTTTACAGTTTTATGAAAATTGCACCTAGACAAGTGAGAAAAGAAAATTTTCCCCGCGGTAGTTTAATTAAAGGACTGACAATTACTATGTAATCAAGAGGGAATTTGCTGAGGGTGCAGGTACTCTCGTACATTGCACCCTTTCTTGCATCTTTCTCTCATATTCCTATTTGCCCTTCTAGAGATTTTCTCATTACTTTTTATTCTTTGTGAATCCTCTACCCCCTTATCTTCCATTCCCTTTACTTAACCGTGCCTTCCCCTTACTACGGTACACTTCTTCGACCCATTTCCTATTCTCCTATTTCCTAATTCTCACTCTATTCTCCCCTTTTAAGATGTTAAAAAAAAATTATCTTGATTTCTCCCCCAACCCTATCCTTCTTTAATTTATTCCCTCAGCTCTTGTTTTCCGGAGAAACAAAGGTTGGCCGTAAAGAAAAAAAAAATCTATGAGTAAAGAAGTACATTCAAAAGGAGGAATTAATAAACTGAGAATAATTCCTTTTTTTTGCGGGGAAAATGTAATTTAATGCCTAAAAGTCCTTTCATGATAAATAGAGAGTAATCTTACTAAGAATAAATTAATTTTTTTTCGCTCCCCCTCCCCACCCCCCCAAAAAAATTAATAAGAATTAAACAAAAATAAAAGGAGAAAAATCAGTTTCTATTCAAAAAAGAAAAATGGCAACAGTGAGAAATTTAATGAATAAAATGTCTGTTACTTGATTGTGATATATATATATATATATATATATATATATATATATATATCGATACCTCTGCGCAAAAAGGGCCAAACTCCTTTTTTAGACGGTGGGCCAAACTGGTTTGAGCCGTTCAAGGACACAAGGCAATAAGGGCCAAACTGCTAGGGCCAATCTGAAGTACATCTCTGATTAGAGGTTATAAGGGCCAATGTGTAGGTACTACTAGGGCCAAACTGCAGATTCATTTCTTTTGTAAGGGGCCAATCTTCTATTTTTAATTCAGTGTAGGACAGATAACAATTTTTTTTATTTAAAATTTGTGATTCTAATGTTGGTAGGACTGATAATTACCTTTTGGAGGTGTTATCTATATTAATCAGTTGGTGTCGCGTGCTTCCAGAGTCCAGATAACGCTTTGTTCTTTTTACATTTATTTAGTTTCTTCAAAAGAAAGTGACTTGAGCTTTAATTTTTAAATAATAATTTGAATAATAATAGAATATTAGGAGTGAATAGAGTGATTTGCAAGTTTCTTATATTATTATTAAGCCATGGTGAGAACAAGAGGTGGTAGCAGCCACAGCAGAGCACGCTTTATCGTTAATCTAGCTTTAGAGCAGCTGTATCCTCATCCCCAGGGTAAGCTTATTATTTTTTTTATGTCTTATAGAATAACAATAGTATTGAAAATAAATATTTAGTTACAAATTTTTATGATAAATAATTATAATAAATAAAATTTCAGTTAAAAACCTTCCTAATAGTGAAATGAAAAGTAGAAAGGCTTACTTATTGGTTCGTAATTTTATTTATCTACGATTGTTACAAAATATGGACATTGTATCTCTGTTTAGATGCATAGAAAGTTATTCTTTACGTACTTGTATTCGTTGCGCATGCGCGTCTCATAATTCTGAAGAATTCCTCTTCTTTACCGCCCTAGGGCGGTAAAGAAGAAGAATTCTTCAACTTTACGCACGATTAGCGAGTTTTTTTACATTTAAAAAAACTAATTTGATGTTTGTTTAATAAAAGTAACTGTTAATATCGAGTTTTTTTGTATAAATCAATGCGTGATTTAAGTGATTATGAAGAATATGAGGAGAATAATACGCCTCCCGAAATGATTAATCCCGCACAAAATACAACTAATGAATTAATGTCATCTTTATCAAAAGATAAATACGAACTTATATACAGGAAGTTTATTATTTTTTTTCTGTATTTAATATTAAAATCTAACTAGGGTACGAAACTCGTGCATTACTTGTCGAGAGCGGAAAGTAGCATTTTGCTTTGCTCGTGTGGTTTTACTACCCTCGCTGTCACTAGGGTACAAACTCCACACTCGCATGCAAAATGCTACTTTCCGCACTCGACGCGTAATGTACTATTTTATTTCTGATGAGACTGAGACAAGGCAGTCGCAGAATATAAAGGTGTAAAAATCACATATTTATTAAAGACAAAACTGTATCAAAATAGACCTTGGCATAAAAGCAAATTGCATTAATGAGTGATACGCTTTGTGCACCTCTCTGATTTAAGTGATACCTCTCTTTTCGTACATACTTGACTAGTGTTATCAACTTGACCCTTACATTCCTACTAATAATAATTTTTTTTGGCTTTCACAGTTCCTGATCAGGGTGTGGCACAATCAGTAGTTAGTTGTAGTTCAGGAGAAACTAACGTCGAAACTGTTAATCAAACTCAGAATAATAACTACGACGCTAATGGAAACAATCTTCTTGGAGCAGAATATGATTTAGTTTTTCGTAAGTTCTGAATGGCTATTCCAGTACATTCTGTTCAAAAGCAGGATTCAAAACTATTCTAATGACAATTTGTTTTAGCTCCTGATGATGATACTCGCGAGATATTGGCAAGATGCAATGGGTCAAAAAATGGAAAGATTGAATCTGATAAGATGGATCTATTCAATACGTTGAAAGAAAATAAAACTGAATCAGGGAGTGGTAAGTTTTCAAAATCTTTTTTAGTGGTTTACTTTGTATTTATTTATTAATATTTTTTATTTATATACTTTTAATTATTCTGTTACAGTTGCTGAAATGAGTGATATTATTATTGACAGTAACTTTAGAGAAGAGCTAACGGTGCCACTGGCATTTCATGAATGTGAAACTGACGATAACAGGGAATGCTGTCAGGAAACCATAGCCGTTTCAAATGTGAACAATGAGGAGGTCATGGTCGACAATTATGGAATGTTGGATGATCTTTCCATCGAGGATAACGCATATTTTTTAATAGAAAATGGTGAGTAGAGCATATTCTTATTTTTTTAATTTTCTTTACAAGTATGCTAGACTTTCTTCTCATTTGTATCTGTTTCAGATGCTGAGTCTCAACTAAACCTTGAGAATGATGATAATCCGTTGATTGCTCAAGCCTATGATTCAGCAATTACGAGTACAGGGTCGAAAAATCTCGTTGTCGGAGTCGACGGACGACGACCAGATCGACCAATTCAAAAGAGAGTAGCTAGAAAAGAATTGAAGAATACAGGTAAAGAATACAGAAACACCAAAGGGAGCGTTGTACTGGCGAGAAGTGTGAAGCCTGGTTGCCGTGAAGAGTGCAGATTTGGGTGCTCTGCTAATTTTTCTGAACAAGAAAGAGAACAAATACACTCTAAGTACTGGAATTTGCCCTCCATTCAAAAAAAGGAATTCCTCCTAAAATGCATTGAAAAAAACATTAAGAAAAGGAATACTGTAGAAAACAGTAGAAGACAATTTACTAGGATTTTTAAGTTACCAAAAAATGACAGCCTTTTTCCCGTTTGCAGGACGTTTTTACTAGCTACCTTAGATATTGGATCCAAGCTTTTGCGATATACTGAGGAAAACTCTTCCTCTTTAGGCACGGCAAAAGAAGATGGAAGAGGCTTAAAGAGCTCAAAAAATAAAACCCCACCAAAGTGTGTAAAGACGTTAAAAAATTATATCGAAAGTTTACCAGCAGTCTCATCACACTACTGCCGAAACCGTTCTTCAAGGAAGTATCTCCCTCAGGAGTATGAGAGCGTTCAAAATATATACCGCAAATACAAACTCTTTTGCGACGAGAAAAACTATAAACCAGCTTCAGAATTCGTATTTAGGAACATTTTCAGAAATGAATACAATATTAGCATACATAGCCCGAAAAAAGATAAATGTTCACTTTGCTTAAGGTTTAGCTCAATGCAGGAACTAACTGAAGCAGAGGAGGTAAAGAAAGCCACACATTGCCACGAAAAGGAAGCTATTAAAAAAATGTATGCTCAAGATCAAGAAAGAGCTATCACAGACGCTTTATTTATCGCTTGTTCTTTTGATTTACAAAAAGTTTTGAATACGCCCTTAGGTAAAAGTATGCTGTTTTTTTATTCGCGCAAGTACGCAGTTTATAATCTGTGTTTTTACGAGAGTGGTACTAGAAACACATACTGTTATATGTGGGGGGAAAAAGACGGCAAAAGAGGTGCGAATGAAATATGCACAGCAGTAGAAAAATATCTCCTTCAGCTTGATGAGAGAAAAATCAAGGAAGTAGCACTATATTGTGACAACTGCCCGGGACAGCAGAAAAACAAGGCTATGATAGCCCTACTGTCCCAATTTCTTGAAAATTCTGAGAATATCACAAAAATTACGTTAAATTTCCTTCTCGCTGGCCATTCTATGATGACAGTTGATTCTGTGCATGCCGTAATTGAGAGGTCTGTTAAGAACAAGACGGTGTACGCTCCAAGTGAGTGGAGCACTATAATTTCTAATGCAAGGTTCGACCCATTTCCGTACAATGTTATAAAAATTAAATTTGATGAATGGAAGGACTGGAAAAAATGGGCTGAGGCAAATAAAACGGTAAAACCAAAGTTGTCTGACGACTCAAACTTTAAAATAAGCCAAATACAGAGGATTGTTTTCGACAAACGTCTAAACAGAAAGCAACAGTTTCAAGTTTTTTATAGTGCCCATGAACCAGAGCAATTAATAGGCAGTTTCTCTCTAAAAAGGAAAAGTGCAAATGACTCCATCACCGACCCCTCTCAAGCTTATTTAAAGGAACTTCCTATTTCCCAACAAAAGTATCGGGATCTTACAAATCTCTGTTTAAAAAATGCGATCCCACAACATTTCCACCAAGAATACTTTGATCTTCCTCACGGGTCTAACATCAGGGACACTCTTGCTGAGACCGATGATGAAGACATTGCTGATATTGACGAGTGTAGATAGATTTTTCTTCCGTCGTCCATGCAACAAAGTTAGGCATTTTTAGTTTCTTACTTTTAATATTTATTACGTTTTTTAATTTTAATTTGACTTCATCATTAGAGTATTATTTGTTGTTGTGTTTTAATTTATATTTTATGTCAATGTTTTAATATTTTATACTTTTTAAAATTACGGAGGTTGGATATTAAGGTGTAACAAAGAAGCGACCTATTCCATATTTTTTTAAAGAGACGTTTTCATCGTGTTTTATTTTTTATTTTATACTTGTGTTATACTTTTTTACACTTAATTTTTATACCACTTTTATATACCTACAAATTTGAAGAAACAAAGAAGAAGAGATAGTTTTATATTAATATAAATTTATACCTATAAGTACATTATTTGAGATATTTTTTTAAGTAAATAATACATGTTCCTACGTTTTGTTTTTTTTCCTACATGTTCAACCTATTTTCCTTTCATCCAAAATATTTATTAATGTTTTAAAAATATTAATAATAACTTATAATTAATAATCTAGGTAAAAAAATTGGTTGGTGGGAAAATATTTTGTAGAAAAGCTTGCAGGTTGACATTCAGTTTGGCCCTTGATAGTGGCTTGCATACAAGCAAAAAGGGCCAAACTGGCAGATTGGCCCTTATTGCTCTTCCAGACAATAAGAGCCAATGCCACAAAAAGGCCAAACTGTCTCTCATACTTTTTAACATTTTTTAATTATTTGCTGAATTAATTGTAAGCAAAAGACTCCTTGGAGGTCTAATGTCAATCATATTACTCAACCATTTTTGAAAACTAGATAACAACCACGTGAAAACCTAATTAGCTATTAGACTTGGAGTTTTAGAGTAGCAACCCGAACAAGCAGTTTGGCCCTTCTTGCGCTGAGGTATCGATATATATATATATATATATATATATATATATATATATATATATATATATATATATATATATAGATATATATATATATATATATATATATATATATGTATACAGTATGTCCCAGGATCGACTTGACGATACGTGAAGTGACCTAAAAATTTAGGTCACTTACGTTATTTATATATATATATATATACATATATATATATATACATATATATATATATATATATATATATATATATATATATATATATATATATATATATATATATATATATATATATATATATATATATATGTATACAGTATGTCCCAGGATCGATTCAACCCAGGAGGTGAAATACGATGGTTATTTTTTTGTATATTCTTTCTTATTTTGAAAAATATAATTTTTTATAACGAATGACATTTTTTCATAAAATTAAAATTTATACCAGTTCCCTCTTGTGCGATTTTAAGAAATCGTAATTTTTAGGAACAGGTTACATGGAACAAAATGTTTAATGCGATAAATCTTCATTTGAAGACATGCAGAAGGCATGATCAAGAATGACTTTTTGTCGAAAAATGAAATTTTTAGGTCATCTTGGGACATACTCATATTCTTCAATTCATCTATGTTGATTAAGAAATTGATTTATATTTACTTACTATGTGGCACTACTTACCCATTAGTCCTTGGTCTGATTCATCATATTCTTCAATTCATCTCTGTTGATTAAGAAATTGATTTTTATTTACTTACTATGTGGCACTACTTACCCATTAGTCCTTGGTCTGATTCATCATATTCTTCAATTCATCTCTGTTGATTAAGAAATTGATTTTTATTTACTTACTATGTGGCGCTACGGACCATTAGCCCATGACCTGATTCATCCTATTTCCCTCTTTGTTGTTAAACAAATAGTTTTATCATAAAAAAAATAGAAAAAATAATCTCTAATGAATAAATTACATTCCTAAAAACTTATTTCTAAAAATATAAATTTAATACTGGGGTTCATTATGTAAAATAATTTATTTTTATTGTTAGCCAGATTTAATTAATATTGCGTAGCATAATTTGTCATTTTATTTTTGTTTTCATCTTTAATTGAATTTTTGTTTATCATAAAAAACTGTCTAATATTAATAAAGGCAAATAACAATTTAAACATTATACATAATAATATAAAAAATTGAATTAAAATGATAATTATGCTTCTTTGGTATAATTAAACATATTTTTCTGTGAATATTAATTAAATCTAGATTAAATGTTTTTTTTCTTTCGAGAGGTTTAAGTTTAAAAATCAATCAAATTTTAGATACTGGTTCTCTTCCCACAAAATTTCTCTGACTAATTACGAAAAATTGCATCTGTCAATTGTTTCAGCAAAATACTTTGGATTTTACTTCACAGTAAATATATTATATTCAGTTGTTATATTTACTCGTACACATATGAAACGAGATATAGGATGAATCAGGCCATGGACTAATGGTCCGGAGCCCACATAGTAAGTAAGAATCAATTTGTTAATCAACAGAGATGAATTGAAGAATAGGATGAAAGGACCCAAATGGATGGACCCAATGGATTTACGGTCGTTTTGCATAATTAAACATATTTTTCTGTGAATATTAATTAAATCTAGATTAAATGTTTTTTTTCTTTCGAGAGGTTTAAGTTTAAAAATGTATTTTTAATTTATTTCATTACTTTATATTTATAATGTTATCCATTATTTTTGGTATTCCTTTTCAAAAGAAAAAAACAAAAAAACTTTTTCATAAATATCCAGTTAAGGGACGATGGAAATAAATGAGTGTTTTTCATGCGAACACATGAAATATCTACTTCTGGTTTTTATTATTTTTTTAGACGGTATGTATGAATAAGATCTCTTATCTCTGTTAACCAATTAGTCTTATTGGGTGAAAAAAAAATTAAGTTTACACTGTAAATGGAATTTATAAATATATATATATATATATATATATATATATATATATATATATATATATATATATATATATATATATATAATAAACGAAACAACACACGACCGCGAATAGTTATTAAAACACTGAAAAAACCCAGGGTTCGGTCACAAAACAAAAACTAACTCACACCACTCACAACATACTTAAAAACCCGACGTTTCGGCTTTATTTAAAACCTTCTTCAGAGGATCTAAAACAGAAGAAATACAAAAGGTTTACAAAGAATGCAACTAAATATAAGAGAAAAGTTAACAGAAAAACTCTTATGGAAGCGCAAAGATTTTAACTTACATTAAGAAACGTTGAAGTGAGAATTAATATAATAACTAATGGAAAGAAAACATTAAAATTGACAAGATGAGTTTGAAGTAGGAAACAAAAACATGTTGTGACATGCTTTGTCACAATTAGTAGTTGGATATTTAAATAATATTGTAGTGGACAGTAGATTTAATGTAAAGAACTCTGTAACGTTCAAGGGAATTTTGTCTCAACATACCGTAGATGACACTATGACTATGCTATCTTTAGATGTTCAATCTTTGTTTACGAACATCCCGTTAGATCTGGCTTTCCAATTGGTTAGCAAACAATGGTCCAAGTTTGGTAGGAGCACGGGAATGTCAAAACAGATGTTTCTTTCGGTTCTCGAGTTGGTCTGTGATGCCAGATATTTTGTTTTTGAGGGAACTGTTTATAAGCAGCGTTATGGGCTTCCTATGGGATCTCCTGTTTCACCTGTGTTGGCCAATATAGTCATGTGTCAGCTTTTAGAAGATTGTTCCAGTCAATTAGTTGCCAGTATTAAGCTCCTTACATTATATGTTGATGACCTGTTTCTAATTGTTAACAAAGGAGATGAGCAGTTGGTATTGGATACCTTCAACTCATTTCATCCTCGGCTAAATTTTACCATGGAGTTGGAAAAGAATGGTCGCTTGTCATTTTTGGATATTGAAGTGATAAGGGGTCCTAATAATCTATTGCTTACTGACTGGTATATCAAGCCTACCAGTTCGAGGAGAGTCCTGCATTTCCAATCCTCGCATATGATGTCTCAAAAAATTAATTGTGTCCAGAATTTGGTTAAGAAAGTGATTGACATTAGCAGTCCTTGCTTTCTTAACAAAAATAGGAGACGATTACAAGCATTTTTCGGCAATAACGGCTACCCTATTCAATTTGTTAACCGATGTTGGTATCGTTATTATCAAAATTTGAATACTACGAGAGATGATGATGTTCCTGATGCTTATTTTAAGTTCCCTTTTATTGACGGTCTTTCTCAGGGAATTCAGCGGATCTTACGACGAGAAATACCACGGATTTCTTTGGCCTTTTATAGTAGATACAGAGTTGGGTCTCTATATACTAAATTAAAAGATAAATACCCAGTTCACTTACAGTCTAATGTAGTGTATGCTATCAGTTGTCTGGATTGTGGTAAAGTATATTACGGGGAGACCTCTAGGTTTCTAAAGGAACGTGTTTATCAACACGAGTATAGTATTAGGACTCGCAAGATTACTTCTACGGCTTTAGCTCTACATGCGGTGAACCAAGGGCACAAGTTTAACTTCCAGGATGTTAAGGTATTGGCTAAGGAGCCAGATGAAAATAAACGCCGTACCCTGGAAATGCTTTTTATTAAAAAGGACCCATTATCTCTAAATTTTAGAAGTGACATAGATAACTTGCATGTTGTGTATTCTGGACTGATTGAATAGAGTATTTTTAATGTTTTTATAATGTTTTTAATGGTTGTTGGACTTTTTTAGCTTTGTTTTATAAAAATTTTTGAATTCAATTTGTATGTAGTTTTGGTGTGTTGCCGCTAGATGGCGCCACCGGTTAAGTTTTATATTTTTTTATATTGTTACATTCTCTTTCTGGTTACCTCCTTCTATTTACTTTTTGTTTCCTACTTCAAACTCATCTTGTCAATTTTAATGTTTTCTTTCCATTAGTTATTATATTAATTCTCACTTCAACGTTTCTTAATGTAAGTTAAAATCTTTGCGCTTCCATAAGAGTTTTTCTGTTAACTTTTCTCTTATATTTAGTTGCATTCTTTGTAAACCTTTTGTATTTCTTCTGTTTTAGATCCTCTGAAGAAGGTTTTAAATAAAGCCGAAACGTCGGGTTTTTAAGTATGTTGTGAGTGGTGTGAGTTAGTTTTTGTTTTGTGACCGAACCCTGGGTTTTTTCAGTGTTTTAATAACTATTCGCGGTCGTGTGTTGTTTCGTTTATTATATTCTGTGGGGTTTTTTGATCAGCTGTAATGGGTTTTTATGAAGAAGTACGGATTGTTTATGGTGTGGATGCGTTAAAGTGTTTGAAAGAATGGAGAAGCATCACAGTTAAGTTTGCTCGTCAGTGCTGTCGCCGAGGTTTCCTTTTAAAGTGTCGGAGAGTTGGTCTGTTTCCTAAACACATACTCGGTTACACAGGCTCAGCCCTTGAATTAGTTGTGGGTGACAGCCCTTTCAATAGTCAGATGATGAGAGTGATTGAACGGTTCAGGAAAGGTACCTTAAATGTGGAAATCAAGGCAACTATATGGTGCATTGATCTTTTAGAGAAGAAGAAAGTGAAGTGCATGGATTCAGCTTTTAGTTTAATTCCTGAGGTAATTGTGAGGAATTATATTTCCGAAATGAATAGTCTACGTGAAGGTGAGTTTTTTAAGAGTAAATACTGTTTAGATAAGAAGTTTCAAAATCTATATGCTACGCAAGGTCGTGGTTTATTTAATTTTACTGGTGAGGTTGCTGTTACTAATTTGACAGATGTGGTGATTCCACAAGATAGTTTGCAACTATTGTCTTTGGGAGACAAATTTTCTATGGGTTGTTGTAGTAAGGAAGATATACCTATGTTTAATATTATAAGTGACCTGGAAAAAGTTTTTAGTAATATTGAGTTGGATAATGCTGATAATGTACGGACTAGCTGTGTCAATGTTATCACTAACCACGTAAGATGTTTAAGCGCTGCTCCGAGTTGTGCAGTTCGACAAGTTCAAGAGGTTTGGCGGTGTTTCAGTAGGACGCGTAGATTTCTCAAAGAACACCCTGAACTTGTAGTGGGTAAAAGTGATAAAGGTGGTAACACAGTTGTTATGATGAAGAATGAATATGTCCGGAAGATGATCACATTATTAAGTGATAGTGACACTTATTCCAGATTAGCTCGGGATCCTTCCTCTACTTATAGGCTAAAGGTTAATAAAATAGTGGATGAGTTGATTACGTTGGGCTATGTTGATACTAGGTTAGCCTCTAAATTAAAATCATATAGTGGTTTAGCTCCTAGGGTATATGGGCTTCCTAAATTACATAAGCCAGGCATTCCACTTCGGCCTATTGTGTCGTATGTCAATAGTCCTACACATGCTTTGTCACAATTAGTAGTTGGATATTTAAATAATATTGTAGTGGACAGTAGATTTAATGTAAAGAACTCTGTAACGTTCAAGGGAATTTTGTCTCAACATACCGTAGATGACACTATGACTATGCTATCTTTAGATGTTCAATCTTTGTTTACGAACATCCCGTTAGATCTGGCTTTCCAATTGGTTAGCAAACAATGGTCCAAGTTTGGTAGGAGCACGGGAATGTCAAAACAGATGTTTCTTTCGGTTCTCGAGTTGGTCTGTGATGCCAGATATTTTGTTTTTGAGGGAACTGTTTATAAGCAGCGTTATGGGCTTCCTATGGGATCTCCTGTTTCACCTGTGTTGGCCAATATAGTCATGTGTCAGCTTTTAGAAGATTGTTCCAGTCAATTAGTTGCCAGTATTAAGCTCCTTACATTATATGTTGATGACCTGTTTCTAATTGTTAACAAAGGAGATGAGCAGTTGGTATTGGATACCTTCAACTCATTTCATCCTCGGCTAAATTTTACCATGGAGTTGGAAAAGAATGGTCGCTTGTCATTTTTGGATATTGAAGTGATAAGGGGTCCTAATAATCTATTGCTTACTGACTGGTATATCAAGCCTACCAGTTCGAGGAGAGTCCTGCATTTCCAATCCTCGCATATGATGTCTCAAAAAATTAATTGTGTCCAGAATTTGGTTAAGAAAGTGATTGACATTAGCAGTCCTTGCTTTCTTAACAAAAATAGGAGACGATTACAAGCATTTTTCGGCAATAACGGCTACCCTATTCAATTTGTTAACCGATGTTGGTATCGTTATTATCAAAATTTGAATACTACGAGAGATGATGATGTTCCTGATGCTTATTTTAAGTTCCCTTTTATTGACGGTCTTTCTCAGGGAATTCAGCGGATCTTACGACGAGAAATACCACGGATTTCTTTGGCCTTTTATAGTAGATACAGAGTTGGGTCTCTATATACTAAATTAAAAGATAAATACCCAGTTCACTTATACAGTCTAATGTAGTGTATGCTATCAGTTGTCTGGATTGTGGTAAAGTATATTACGGGGAGACCTCTAGGTTTCTAAAGGAACGTGTTTATCAACACGAGTATAGTATTAGGACTCGCAAGATTACTTCTACGGCTTTAGCTCTACATGCGGTGAACCAAGGGCACAAGTTTAACTTCCAGGATGTTAAGGTATTGGCTAAGGAGCCAGATGAAAATAAACGCCGTACCCTGGAAATGCTTTTTATTAAAAAGGACCCATTATCTCTAAATTTTAGAAGTGACATAGATAACTTGCATGTTGTGTATTCTGGACTGATTGAATAGAGTATTTTTAATGTTTTTATAATGTTTTTAATGGTTGTTGGACTTTTTTAGCTTTGTTTTATAAAAATTTTTGAATTCAATTTGTATGTAGTTTTGGTGTGTTGCCGCTAGATGGCGCCACCGGTTAAGTTTTATATTTTTTTATATTGTTACATTCTCTTTCTGGTTACCTCCTTCTATTTACTTTTTGTTTCCTACTTCAAACTCATCTTGTCAATTTTAATGTTTTCTTTCCATTAGTTATTATATTAATTCTCACTTCAACGTTTCTTAATGTAAGTTAAAATCTTTGCGCTTCCATAAGAGTTTTTCTGTTAACTTTTCTCTTATATTTAGTTGCATTCTTTGTAAACCTTTTGTATTTCTTCTGTTTTAGATCCTCTGAAGAAGGTTTTAAATAAAGCCGAAACGTCGGGTTTTTAAGTATGTTGTGAGTGGTGTGAGTTAGTTTTTGTTTTGTGACCGAACCCTGGGTTTTTTCAGTGTTTTAATAACTATTCGCGGTCGTGTGTTGTTTCGTTTATTATATTCTGTGGGGTTTTTTGATCAGCTGTAATGGGTTTTTATGAAGAAGTACGGATTGTTTATGGTGTGGATGCGTTAAAGTGTTTGAAAGAATGGAGAAGCATCACAGTTAAGTTTGCTCGTCAGTGCTGTCGCCGAGGTTTCCTTTTAAAGTGTCGGAGAGTTGGTCTGTTTCCTAAACACATACTCGGTTACACAGGCTCAGCCCTTGAATTAGTTGTGGGTGACAGCCCTTTCAATAGTCAGATGATGAGAGTGATTGAACGGTTCAGGAAAGGTACCTTAAATGTGGAAATCAAGGCAACTATATGGTGCATTGATCTTTTAGAGAAGAAGAAAGTGAAGTGCATGGATTCAGCTTTTAGTTTAATTCCTGAGGTAATTGTGAGGAATTATATTTCCGAAATGAATAGTCTACGTGAAGGTGAGTTTTTTAAGAGTAAATACTGTTTAGATAAGAAGTTTCAAAATCTATATGCTACGCAAGGTCGTGGTTTATTTAATTTTACTGGTGAGGTTGCTGTTACTAATTTGACAGATGTGGTGATTCCACAAGATAGTTTGCAACTATTGTCTTTGGGAGACAAATTTTCTATGGGTTGTTGTAGTAAGGAAGATATACCTATGTTTAATATTATAAGTGACCTGGAAAAAGTTTTTAGTAATATTGAGTTGGATAATGCTGATAATGTACGGACTAGCTGTGTCAATGTTATCACTAACCACGTAAGATGTTTAAGCGCTGCTCCGAGTTGTGCAGTTCGACAAGTTCAAGAGGTTTGGCGGTGTTTCAGTAGGACGCGTAGATTTCTCAAAGAACACCCTGAACTTGTAGTGGGTAAAAGTGATAAAGGTGGTAACACAGTTGTTATGATGAAGAATGAATATGTCCGGAAGATGATCACATTATTAAGTGATAGTGACACTTATTCCAGATTAGCTCGGGATCCTTCCTCTACTTATAGGCTAAAGGTTAATAAAATAGTGGATGAGTTGATTACGTTGGGCTATGTTGATACTAGGTTAGCCTCTAAATTAAAATCATATAGTGGTTTAGCTCCTAGGGTATATGGGCTTCCTAAATTACATAAGCCAGGCATTCCACTTCGGCCTATTGTGTCGTATGTCAATAGTCCTACACATGCTTTGTCACAATTAGTAGTTGGATATTTAAATAATATTGTAGTGGACAGTAGATTTAATGTAAAGAACTCTGTAACGTTCAAGGGAATTTTGTCTCAACATACCGTAGATGACACTATGACTATGCTATCTTTAGATGTTCAATCTTTGTTTACGAACATCCCGTTAGATCTGGCTTTCCAATTGGTTAGCAAACAATGGTCCAAGTTTGGTAGGAGCACGGGAATGTCAAAACAGATGTTTCTTTCGGTTCTCGAGTTGGTCTGTGATGCCAGATATTTTGTTTTTGAGGGAACTGTTTATAAGCAGCGTTATGGGCTTCCTATGGGATCTCCTGTTTCACCTGTGTTGGCCAATATAGTCATGTGTCAGCTTTTAGAAGATTGTTCCAGTCAATTAGTTGCCAGTATTAAGCTCCTTACATTATATGTTGATGACCTGTTTCTAATTGTTAACAAAGGAGATGAGCAGTTGGTATTGGATACCTTCAACTCATTTCATCCTCGGCTAAATTTTACCATGGAGTTGGAAAAGAATGGTCGCTTGTCATTTTTGGATATTGAAGTGATAAGGGGTCCTAATAATCTATTGCTTACTGACTGGTATATCAAGCCTACCAGTTCGAGGAGAGTCCTGCATTTCCAATCCTCGCATATGATGTCTCAAAAAATTAATTGTGTCCAGAATTTGGTTAAGAAAGTGATTGACATTAGCAGTCCTTGCTTTCTTAACAAAAATAGGAGACGATTACAAGCATTTTTCGGCAATAACGGCTACCCTATTCAATTTGTTAACCGATGTTGGTATCGTTATTATCAAAATTTGAATACTACGAGAGATGATGATGTTCCTGATGCTTATTTTAAGTTCCCTTTTATTGACGGTCTTTCTCAGGGAATTCAGCGGATCTTACGACGAGAAATACCACGGATTTCTTTGGCCTTTTATAGTAGATACAGAGTTGGGTCTCTATATACTAAATTAAAAGATAAATACCCAGTTCACTTACAGTCTAATGTAGTGTATGCTATCAGTTGTCTGGATTGTGGTAAAGTATATTACGGGGAGACCTCTAGGTTTCTAAAGGAACGTGTTTATCAACACGAGTATAGTATTAGGACTCGCAAGATTACTTCTACGGCTTTAGCTCTACATGCGGTGAACCAAGGGCACAAGTTTAACTTCCAGGATGTTAAGGTATTGGCTAAGGAGCCAGATGAAAATAAACGCCGTACCCTGGAAATGCTTTTTATTAAAAAGGACCCATTATCTCTAAATTTTAGAAGTGACATAGATAACTTGCATGTTGTGTATTCTGGACTGATTGAATAGAGTATTTTTAATGTTTTTATAATGTTTTTAATGGTTGTTGGACTTTTTTAGCTTTGTTTTATAAAAATTTTTGAATTCAATTTGTATGTAGTTTTGGTGTGTTGCCGCTAGATGGCGCCACCGGTTAAGTATTATATTTTTTTATATTGTTACCTTCTCTTTCTGGTTACCTCCTTCTATTTACTTTTTGTTTCCTACTTCAAACTCATCTTGTCAATTTTAATGTTTTCTTTCCATTAGTTATTATATTAATTCTCACTTCAACGTTTCTTAATGTAAGTTAAAATCTTTGCGCTTCCATAAGAGTTTTTCTGTTAACTTTTCTCTTATACTTAGTTGCATTCTATGTAAACCTTTTGTATTTCTTCTGTTTTAGATCCTCTGAAGAAGGTTTTAAATAAAGCCGAAACGTCGGGTTTTTAAGTATGTTGTGAGTGGTGTGAGTTAGTTTTTGTTTTGTGACCGAACCCTGGGTTTTTTCAGTGTTTTAATATATATATATATATATATATATATTTTATCAACATACTTATTTATTTTGCTTATTGTAACATCATTGAACTATAGTTGAAACTAAAATTATTATACCGATGATTATATATTTTATAACAATATGTGTGCTTATTTATATATTACATTCTGTTTTTTTTTTTTTTTTTAATTAATATATAAATATATTCTATAAAGAAATATTATTCAGTCCTTTATCCAGGATTGTTTGAAATTTAATTTAACTTAAAACCAATATAAATGAAAACACACACACTTATATGAACAATAAATATTTAAATTTGATATGTATAAAATAGTATATTTTAAATTACTCATTATTAGGCAGACGTAAAATATGTAATTATCTTTATTTTGTGATAATTATTCATGGTTTTATTTTTCTCTATTTCTATTTTAATTAATATATTTTATTTATTATTTTCCATCCAAGTATATTTTAATAAATATGAGTTATAAATATTTTACTTAAAAATGTCTTGCAATGATATTAGAACATTTGGAAAACGACATATTTGTGCAATTATTTATGGTTTTATTGACCTTTTTTTTAAGCCTAGGTAAATTTATTTTATATACCATGCATATATTTAGATTACTGGGAGAGATATTTTTGGCCGCAATATTCATTATTATATTATAGAGGTTGTATATGAGAGGCTGAGAAATATAAGTTAGAGAAATTTTATTTTTACCCACTTGTGAATAAAATATTTACTCCCACGTCTAATTACTTCTTTCGCCTGAGAAAAATTTAAAAAAAAAATAAAGTTTCATATTTTTTTTTTAATTATGATTAATTTAAAAATGAAAAAAAGAAATTAAAACCATCTGCCCTCTTACCTTTTTCTCCAGATCTTCGAAATATCGTAGAGCCCAAATGGCAGCGCCATAAGTAAGTGTTGATCGAACACAACTATTATACGATTGGAGAACAGCTTCGAATGATTTGTTCTTGGTGCGTGTAAGAGTTTCTCGTAAAGCTCCTGATGCGGCCCTACTTCGGGAGATAGATTGTTTTGCCGCTGCCTCAAATACTCCTTTTTTTGAAAAACAAACACCTAAGTAATTAAATTTAGTAACCTCTTCTAATTCTTTTCCATTATAGTTAATTTTTATATTTTTCTGTTTTGTTTTCCCTTTGCTAAATCGCAAAACCTTTGATTTGTCTAAATTAACTTCTAATTGGTTTTCTTCGCAATATCTATGCAGGACTTTAAGCGCTTTATTCATTTCCAGTTCCGATTCTACCAGCGACCATTCTTTCGGTACAATCTCTGTCTCCAAGATCTTATTAAATAATGCTGTCATATAAAGTAACCAGTTGCCCGGCAAGTATTTATAAAATTCATAGCTGATATTAGATATATTTTCTTTTTGTATATATATATATATATATATATATATATATATATATATATATATATATATATATATATATATATATATATATATATATATATGTATACAGTATGTCCCAGGATCGACTTGACGATACGTGAAGTGACCTAAAAATTTAGGTCACTTACGTTATTTATATATATATATATATACATATATATATATATATACATATATATATATATATATATATATATATATATATATATATATATATATATATATATATATATATATATATATATATATATGTATACAGTATGTCCCAGGATCGATTCAACCCAGGAGGTGAAATACGATGGTTATTTTTTTGTATATTCTTTCTTATTTTGAAAAATATAATTTTTTATAACGAATGACATTTTTTCATAAAATTAAAATTTATACCAGTTCCCTCTTGTGCGATTTTAAGAAATCGTAATTTTTAGGAACAGGTTACATGGAACAAAATTTTCAATGCGATAAATCTTCATTTGAAGACATGCAGAAGGCATGATCAAGAATGACTTTTTGTCGAAAAATGAAATTTTTAGGTCATCTTGGGACATACTGTATATATATATAGACACAAAAACAAACCTAGCACCCCTTGCTTCTTAGGGCGCGGCGCCTTGCTGGAGTAGGGAATTAAATCCTGTAGAATAAAAAGCAAAAATGATGTCAATCAGCCACCAAGGACTTGCTTAAATATTATAATATTATGTTATTATAATATTACATCTATTAATAAGGTCTGTTTACTTAAAAGAAAGAACGAAAAGAAACAGTACCTACCGAAATAAACTTGGCAATTTTCTACAGAGGAGATGGGCTCTATTTAAAACAAGACGAATTTGCCAATTTTCATCCACATTAATAATGTGCCAAGTATATGAAGAGATAATTAAAAGACGGTTTACCATGGAACTGTAAATATCTACCTCTCTAGATTCCATAAATAAGAGAAAATATATATTTATCAATTATGTATATGTTAATATATATATATATATATATATATATATATATATATATATATATATGTATATATATATATATATATATATATATATATATATGTATATATATATATATATATGTATATATATATATATATATATATATATATATATATATATATATATATATATATATATATATATATATATATATATATATATATATATATATACATATATATATATATATATATATATATATATATATATATATATATATATATATATATATATATATATATATATTAATATTTAACGATTTTGGTAGTATTCATACTACGGAAAGATTAAGTTTTAATTTAAATCAAATTATAATTATTATTAACTACGGCCTCTATACCGGAAATATAGAGGCCTGTGGTTCAAATCCCAGCGCTGGAGTGTATTTTTCTCTGTCTGTTTCCCGTAGTTAAAAATGATTATAATTTGATTTAAATATATATATATATATATATATATATATATATATATATATATATATATATATATATATATATATATATATATGTGTGTGTGTATATATACTATTTATTATGAAGTGATAGTAAATATATTCATGATTTGATAGAATAAAAGAAGTTAATCCTCTATTAAATGAAGGTTCTAAAAAATGTATACAATGGCCCAAGATCATTACCAGAAATTTGGGTTGGGAATACGCAACAAATACTTTCTTTGCTCAAGGAATTATTACAAATATATTTTTTTTATCACTCTATAGGGGAGACCGGGGCTGGTTGTTACACTTTTTATTATTTATTTTTATTTGGCCATGCCATAAGTTTTATGAAAGTAATTTATTAGTTCTTAAAAACCATCTCTTGGCTACCTCAATTATTATTTTCGGCTCTTAATATTCACGTATCTTGTTGCAGGGACTTATAATCTGAGATGACTTAAATTGTAACAACCTACCCCATAGCGGGGTAGGTTATTACAGGTTTTGGGGCAAGTTGTTACAGTTATATTGGTAAAGCAACTTGCGTGCTGAGGCTGAGAGTTGTTAGAAATTATTTATTGACGTTCCAAATGTCTTGAATTTATCTAGTACCTCATTCGAACCTCTTTTTATACACTTTTAGAATCAAGAAATATGATTTCAAGAACTTTTACATAAGGTTGCTTGGGTTAGAAAAATTAAACAACATCAAGTTTAACAATTTGTTTAACAATAGGAAAAATAGGTAAGGACACAAAAAAAATAATAAAATGTAAGTAAAAATTGATAAATAACCCTTAAAATTTGTCAAAACCATTTAAATAGAGAGAAAAGCAAAATATTTTTAAAAGTTAATCATATTTAACCGATGAACCTGCTCGAAAGCAACTTAAGCCCTTAAGTGAATTTTAAACTGTTTGCTTCAATTTACTTGTAATTATTTTTATACAACTCATAAATAAGAAAATGGCGAAATACTACTCTATAAATAAGAAAATGATACCCGTTTAGCGATAAAAATTGATCATTTTTTCTAATAGTTTTTGTTTATTATAAGTAAAAGTTGAACAAAATCTCGGTTTAAACAGTTATTTAATAATAATTTACATTCCTAGGGTTGGTTATTACAGATAAGATGTAATGGGGCAGGATGTTACAGTGTAACAACTTACCCCGTAACAACCAGCCTTATGCTGCCATTTTGGACGCAATCGAGTAAAGCGTCTACCCATATAAGTTAAAAAATCTATTAAATTGTGATAGTTAAGCTCAATGAACATAGTTTTCAATCTATTATTTACTAAAGCTGCATTAAAACAAATGAAGACTGTAGAACAAATTTTATAGCACCTAATT